>JBAMJR010000154.1:4010000-4110000 GCA_038501785.1 Myoxocephalus aenaeus
TGAATCACTAAAATCGCTAAAAATCGATTATCAAGAGTTGGCAATGAATTTCCTTATCGATTCGTTATTACGGCAGTCGCGGAGAAAAAAAACAACAAAAAAAACAGAGCGGAACAGAGCAACTGGCCTGGCGGGAGACACGGAGAAAAGCTGAGGTTGTGATCTTCGCAAAAATAAAACACCTTTGATGTGACATGTCGAGTCTTGGACAATCAGCGTTAAGACAGCGGCTTCATTTCCCTCATACTTGTTTTTAATGGAAGCTAGTCAGCTTGCTATCACGTTAGCTAACGTGTTTGGTTGTGTATTGTCGTTAAAGTTACTTTATGTTCCGTTACAGTTCAGTCTTGCTTGAAAAAAAAAAAACGTAACGTGATGAAACATGCCGTAACCCCCGGTCTGGTTCAGTTCACGCTGTCACTCATTAACGTTAAACCGCCGGATCTGGCTGCAGGTTTTTTTTTTTACATTTTTTTTTTTTACTCAAAGTAGAATGAATCAAATCACGTAGTTGGGCTTAGCCAACATACATGTGTATTTTTTTTTAATTAACAGCTCATGGATGTTCAAGAAGCAACCAGTTTGTGCACTTTCTGAAAACGTTTTGCACTGTCACTTCTGTTTTTGAATAAAGGGTTGGAAATGAATGCTTTTGATTATTATTTTTTTTATCCGAGATCATAGAGGCTACAGTGACTTCTGGACTCTGGTAAGATAGCTGTGTGTTTTTACACTGCCAGTTGAGCAATAAAATAAATGGAAACCTTCTCAAGCATAAGCAAGCACCTGAACACACAGGTCAGATATTAGAGGGACATTTAATACTGGTAGACTTCCACAATTCATATTTAGAAATGTGTCCCGGCTGACCTGAGACCACCCTTCAGGCTCTCCAGGAACAGCATCAACATGCTGGTCCAGATGCTGCCGCGGCAAAAAAACAAACATGGATGGAGCAATGAGGTGGAGGTGCTGTGACGGTGTACTGGCTTGCTTGTGGAGCCTCCTACAGGGTCACCTCAGACATATTTGCCATACCACTGTCCACAGTGTGCAGGATCGTCCACAGACGTGGAGGAAATGATGACTATCATCCATAGAGTTGTTAATTTCCCCAAAGCAGAAGAGATGGAGGAAGTGGGGGCCTGCTTTGTTCGCCTTGCTGGCCATGAGGCATTCTGCTGTGCTGTCGGTGTCATCGACGGGTGTCACGTCCGGATTCTTCCTCCTGCAGAGCACAAGCGGGCATACTTTCCCCCGCTACTTCATGGCATCTGTGACGCAAAGGGCACATTTCTCGATGTGTACATCGGCAATCCAGGTTCTGTGCATGATGCACTTATGCTACAGTGGTCTACAATGTACAAACGGGCCCTGTATCCACCAACTGGGTACTTTCTGTTGGGAGATGAAGGGTACCCGTGTCTGCAGCGTCCAGTTGCAATCATGACACCCTACCGCCAGCCTGTAGCAAGTAAGAACGAACACAAACCAAATTGTTACTTTGTTGACACGTTAATTCACAGGCCAAGTGGAAGCCCGCTACAAGAGGCACCATGCAAGGGCAAGGAACATCCTCAAACGCACCTTTGGGGTTTTAAAAACACGCTGGCACTCCATTTTTCTGGGGGCCCTGGAGATCAAACCTCTGTCAGATATTGGCTCCCGAAGGACTGCCTGCATGTCTGGGTCAACATGACTACGTTTTGCCCAGAGACTTTGTTACCACAGCTGGCCTGGGGGTTACCGTGAAACAGGCCCGGAAGAAGTGGAACAACCTTAAGAACAAATACCAGGTAATCTCTTCTTTGTATTATATTTAAACTTAATATGATTCCCCCAACAGTCATTTGCCAGGCCAATTGTGAAACCTGCGTGAAGTAAAGACCTTGTATTTTGTACCCGACTACCTTGCCTTAAGTCTGCTTTTGAGTACTGCTCCCTTTGATTCCCAGTTCCTTAACAATGTCACTTAATGTAAAATCAGTGGCAGTAACATATCTACACATTATTTAACAAAGTTTATTCATTCAACACAATTGAATATCCTTTGATGAAGTGAATAATACATTTAATGTACATGTATCTGGCTGTATGTCTTGTTTTGCAGTTGTTTAAGGTGGTATGAAAATGTGTTAAATGTCCTTTTTCAGACTCATGTGGGTGACAGAGCTGATGGAAAAAAAAAAAAAAAAAATGTCCAGAATTGTTAAGTCAATGCACAGACTTGTATACAGACAAATTTTTCGGCGGGCGGCGCAATAGAGGCAAAATGGCGTTGCGAATATTCGCAAATCTGCAAATAATTCGCCGTCCTGCCGTTACTGAATCAAACTGCTGGTCCGCTGAAGGAGCTTCATTCAGACACTCGTCCTGGAGGAGTCGGAGCTGTGTGCGACTACGGATAATATTATGAACCCAGACACGGGGGCGTTTGATGTTCCGACATTTGTGGGACTTCCTCAACAAGTACAAAGCAGAACTAGTGGCCAAAAAAATGGCCAGATCGACTATATATATCCAGGGCCGCACCTCAGGCCAAAGAAAGACGTGGGTGTAAAAGGGCATTCAAGGATGTAAAACAGGCTGGTATTAGACGGTAAGTATTGCATCACTTCCCTGTATTGATTATTTACTGCAATAGTCTGGAGATTTAAACAACTTTTTGTTTTATGAAACAGCACAAACAGCCCCGGCCCTGACAGATAGAGGAGAGCAACCCAGAGTTAGTGACCATAGGTGAGGGTCGGAACAAAGACCGCCCCGGTAAACAGACGCTGCACCGGACCGTATTGGTGAAGAGGGAGCTGAGACGGAAGGCGAAGCTCTCAATGGAGGTCTACTTTTTTTTTATTATATATATATATATATATATATATATATATATATATATATATATATATATAGCAAATTCTTTGTTTGTGAATAATCTTGGCAATAAACCCCCTATTCTGATTTAGGGTCGTAATATCACTCCAAAAAAGGGCCAGTGCCCCCACAGCCAGACAACAACATCTCCACAGGTAAATATTACAATGGTCAATAATGAGATAACGGTTATGAAACACAGAATACTGTATAATACTATGTTTGTTCAAATAATGTTGCTTTAAGTACAAAACAACTTGGTCTATAGTTTTCCAAACAGCAGTCTATAATGTTAATTGTACATTTTTGTTCACAGGCATGCTCCCACTTCTTCCAAGGTGATGTTTTGACTTGTCAAAGCAGCAACTTGGAGAAAACTGTAGTCACCGATGTTGATTTTGTTAAATTGTGTTTTGCAGTTCCTTTCTACAATGACAGAAAATGGCTCCACAACATCCTCATCAGCAGATGAAAAGAAATATGAGGAAGAATACTTCTCAGGAATTGCCTAAGCAGCCCTGTTGTTTTTTCCAGTCCTGAAAATTACTGGAAAAAAAAACTCAGGAAGGCACAATATAAATAGCATTTCAAAACACTGAACTGGACAGGTATAATAGGAAAAGGATATGCAGTGTCCATTCACATTGCAGCTTTGCATTCAAGCACCACAATGTCCAAACAATTGGGTCAACTATAAATTGCCCATTGTTTAATTGTTTAGGCTACCGTCTTTTTGATGACTGCCCTGTCGAAGTTCAGGTCAAAGTCCACAATGAGTCATCACTCAAGAATGTTGTGACCTTTAGTGGAGAGAGTGTGGCACCACTGTAAACGGCTAAAAAGATGGCCTGTGCGTGCTGGTGAAAGGAATGGCATAGCCGATGCCCTCACCACCAAACTGCCTCGAAGGCTTTACCTTGAAAAACTGGATAAGCTGGAAGACAGTGTTGTGGCATCTGGATGTAGGCATCAGGTTCCAACAACCGGTGTTATGAAAACGCTATCATGCAATGATGTAACCAGGTGGAACTAACGGGGAGAGGTGATTAGGTCCGCCGCAACAGGTGGTGGGGTCCAAGGGCCCTGATTGGTTGATGAGGTGTACCTGCTGGGAGATCGGGTTATTTTTCGTGTCTCCTTCGTCACAAGCGATGTACCGAGGCTCCTTCCACTTGTTGTATGTTTTCCTTTTATTTCTTTTCTAGTTAGTGGAACGCTGCCTTGGTCTTTTGTTTATTTTTCTTTAAGTTGTGCGTGTTATCATGCCTATCATGGCCCACAGTCTGTGAACTCCTTCGCCCCAAACCAGCTGTCACTGGTTAAACCAACTATTTTTTTACTGTCCCAATAAAAAAATAACAATGTTATGATGTTGGTTTGTTTGGTGTCCTGTTTTATTGTAAAGTCCTTGTCTTGTGATTGTCTGTCTTCCCTGTTCCCTAATTGTGTATTCCCTTCACCTGTGCCTCGTTACCTTCCTCTTGTATTTAAACCCTGTTTGTCTCCTGTTCCCTTGTCGGATTGTACTGGTTTTTCCCTGTTGGATGTCCCGTGAGTTTAACTGTTTTATGCCTGTTTTTGTTCCCTTTTTGCTACTGGTTTTTGCCTCCTGTTCTTGCTCCCTATTTGGGATTCCTCTTTTTGTTTGTGCATTCCTCGGCCTGTGTAAGGCCTGACCTAACTTTTGTTTATGGATTAAATTTGCTTTTTGAACTGTTGCTTCGGCGTTTGGGTCCTCCCTTAAATCACCACCTGACATTCATAAGAACGTTGCCTCATGCGTGTGCTTGCCTTCACGGTGTTTGAACCGGGTCTCTGCGGCAACAGGGTGCTACAATAGTAAAAAGAATGACAGCACAAAAATGAAATGACAAGTTTACAAATTATGCTGGAGGAAGAGCAAGGGTCTGAAGATGCTGTCATCCTTCATTCAAGACCCTCAATGTTATGCCACAACGTCATTGTATAGTCATGCAATAGTCCCCCCCAAAAAAAAGACTGCACAAAAATGAAATAATTCTACAAATTATGCTGGGTCTGAGGATGCTGTCATCCAAAAAATAATATTGCACCCCAAAGGCGTTATGCTTTGGTCTGCTAAGACTGTAAACCTGTTCTGAGTGATGCAAGGACGACATTTTCCATTTGGACGCGACTGGCAACATTGTTCACAAAGCAAAGGGACAAACCGCACCATTCTGTTTATGAAATGGTAGCGAGACATCCATCAAAAGGATCCTTCCCTGTCAGTGGCATATTTCTTGTGAGCCTTTGTGACTGATCTAACAAGACGCCATGGATGACGAGTCAAGAAAAAGGCCAGCCATGTTAATATGTAATGGCTCTATAACTTCTGTGGATTGAGCCTTCAGAAGCTGATCTGCAGATATAGCATTGTGACTGGACAAGGACAGGAAGACTCCAAGGGGCTACCGATTTTTGCATCGCTGCTCGAGTCACGTAATGAAAAATGCCAAAGATCTATGTTGAAAACTGAGTGATTGCTGTTCATGCCAAACATTTCTGATCTCACATGTTAATGTCAAATATTTGTAATACTAATTTCACAAAATTAAATAAGTTTACAAAGTATACTGGAGGAAGAGCAAGGGTCTGTCTGAGGATGCGGTCATGCAAAAAATATTGCACCCAAAAAGGCATGCTTTGGTCCAACAAGACTGTAAACTTGTTCCATGAGCGACGCAAGGACGACGTCTATTTGGACGCAACGGTCAGCATTGTTCACAAAGCAAAAGGGACACTGGCGAATTCCAGATAACTCAGATTCTCTGCCCTTTTCAAGTTCCTAAACCGCTGCCGGTAGGCGTCAGGAACCAACTCATAGGCTTACCTTATGAGCCCCAGCATGAATTCTTCATCATGAGCTCTTCCTCACTATGTCCTCGTACTCCCATGAAGTGATACCAGAGCCACTGATGTGACATAGCCAAAAAAATGCAGATAGCCTTACAAGAGCATACAAGTCCACTTTACATGTTTATAAAACAATTTAACCATAAATATGACTCGAGAGCTCCCCAAGTTATGGAAATATCAATTTTCATATATTTTCATATCCCTAGCTTGATGCCACATTTAAGAAAAATGGCTGGGGCTCAACTGGGGTTAAAGAGGTTTTAACACAGCCGCTTTCATAGACAAATATTCCTGACTGTCTGCATCAGTTAACGAGTACGCCTCCTGCACCCTCCCCTGCAGCATCAGCGTGCGCGCTGAATCCGGCCAATTACGCGAGTTAGCCACACACTCAAACAACGAAAAAAAACACTCTGGATCCTTTTCCGAAAATGTTGGCAAGGGTCTTACGTTACCTAAGACATCAAAGTCATCAACAGGATGTTCTGAGGAAGATGACTTTCGATTCAACCCAACAGCTGACCACTTTCCATCTTTAATTAAAGCCAGTTTAGCTTGCTCCACCTCCAACTTTGCAAGTTCGGTCTGTTGGTGCAGCCTCTCCACAGCCAAATCTCCAATTGTGCCTGTAATTTAAATGGTCATGGTCAATTTGCAACATCAGTAATTCTTTCTGCTGGGCAAAGTTTAAAGGGGCGGAGTACCATGGCCCCCTGGAAAACAGCTGATGCATCCTCAGTCGAAACCTTTTTTTTCTAATAAATTTGATCTCAAAATTGCCTTCACTCTCTTTTAGAAGTTTATCTGCAATGTTAATGCCATAAGATTCTGCCATCTTCAACAGTTCCTCCTTAGTTGAGAGGTCTAAACTCTTCAGAGGGAGAAGCAAAGAAATGCTCAACACTCTCCATAGTTAAGTGTGCCACAAATCAATGCAAGGAATAGTGAAGGCTACTGGTGCACAGCCCACAGACTATGGCGTAACCAGCAGTGCAGTGCGCCCCTCTAGCTGACTGTCTAGTGCCTACCATAACCTACCTACATGTATAACCTCAACCCTGGTCTTCATACAGTTAATGGGGGTGGAAAATTACACACTGAAGCCCAGTGGCTAGGGAAAGCAACCAGGAATTGGCGACTCCCCTGGAACATGGATGTGCTCCCGAGCAAAAATGCTCTAACTGCGGTCACCGCAACACAAACAAGACGAAACCCAAAGGGTTTTGCCACTGAACCCGACGGGAACACCGCTTGCAACAACACCACTGTAAGCACACCAGTCAGCCCACACTTATCTCACACTGATTTACGGTTTTCCAACCGAAACAAGCCATTACTTTGTCCTATATTTTCACGGACCGGCCTTCACGATGTGGGCGAAAAATGACGTAAATGATACGACCGGCATAGAGACAATTATAAAGTGCATAAAGGTACAACTCACCATTACGCGAAATTAGTGGGAGCCCTGAGCTTTTTTCTCTGCTACGAGCCGGTCGGTGTGTTTAAGTCAAGTCTACTGACTCTACTCCGTAACTTAAACCTTTATGTGCACTATGTAACTTAATTAAAACCCGCTTCACAAAGACAGGATGTTGAAATGGAGGCAGGGTTTCAGAGCTATTTTGGCGATCTCGATATACTCTGCCTTGATTTTAACAGAGTTGAAACAGACTTTTAAGTTTCATTTTTTGGGGTAACTTATCAAGGAATCTCTTGACATGTGTCAAGACGTTCCGTTTGAGGCTACGCACATACGGCTGTATCCGGTCATTTTTCAAAGTAAAAAAATTTTTAGACTTTTTTTTCATAAATTCTTTCTCTGCGGGTTGGGGACCGCTGCATTAAAGGATTTCGCACATCAGACAGCAGGACAAATGCCCACACAGTGTGTGAAGGAGAGGTACTGCAAGTCCTTCCATCCTGCTGTGGTCGTACTGCACAACCAGCTCTGGTCCCAGTCGACCATAATACATTGTTTTAATCTGCCTGTATATGTAATATGCAAGTTATTGTGGATTCTCACTTTTTTTTATTGCTTATTTATAATACTCATTTTAGATTTTGTCTCTTTGTGCACTTTCCCCTGTGCTGCTGTAAACCTGTAAATTTCCCCACTGCAGGACTAATAAATGATTATCTTATTTGATAGTGTTCACATCTTTTGGTTTATTCATGTTTAATACATATTTCTTCAGTTGAAAACAAAAACGCATGCTGTCTCCCTTGAGTGGACATGTAAAAATCTCTTGCTGGATTCAATTCTCCCTTGTATCAAAACATTTTGCCACACTGTAAAAACTTTTATTCACATTAATTAATAACTACTAAATAAATAATAGTAACCTTAACATAAAAAAAGTCTATGTACAGTTTTGAATTACATTGAGCTGAATTCAAGAAATTTGACTCTCAAAAACACGTCGCTAGCGAAACCATTGTTTTCCTATGCTTCGCGGTTTTCTAGCAATTTTAGGCGCGCATAAAAGTTAAAATATTCTCAACTTCACACAGCTGTCAATGTCCCCCGGTTGCGCACGCAGGCCCGTTCCAGGGGCGCACCGGCGCGTTTTTGAAGCGGCTGCACTTTTAAAAGTCTCATCTGGTGTGATCGGCCCCTAACGCAACTTCTGCAACATGTAGAAGAGGCTGCCATTTTCCCAAAGGTGATATGTACAATTATTGTTAGTTAATTAGGGTGACCAGACGTCCTCTTTTCGAGACCTAAAAAAAGCGTCCGGCAGGGATTCCAAAAACGTCCGGGATTTTGCTACGTCCGGGAAAATAGTTATTACCCCCTTACAAGTTTTGGAAATGGTATCTCCCTCACGTTCCACCTTCTTGCGCAAGCTCTGACTGTAGAGAGAACTGTCATTGGTCGACCGATCTCAACGTAAATGTAATTCCCCGGCATGCTATACACTACTGCTAGGCCAGAGTCAGACTATCTTCTAACCTCGTAGTAAACACTGAGCGCTGCGGTTTTTTTCTGTGATATTAACTTGTTCCAGGGTCACCAGTGTGACCATCAATCAATCAATTTGTTAAACTTCTCATGTCAGTCACTTGCAAAACACCAGCTGATTCATGAAATGTTACAATTATGCACACATGTTGTCAATAACAATTACTATCATAAAATACAGAGTAAGATATATATTACAACTAAAAACACAATTATTCATGATTTGAAAAGCTTATTTTTAGTCGTCTTCAGTCGTTGTCAAGTAGCTCATAATTTCGACTTTCTATCTCATAATTTCGACTTTCTATCTCATAATTATGACTTACTATCTCATAATTTCGACTTTATATCTCCTGATTTACTATCTCATAATTTCGACTTTATATCTCATAATTATGACTTACCATGGGAAAATATTTATTATCACAGCTACATATTCATCTTTTATTTTTTATTTTACTGGCGGAAATTGGCTTCCTTAGGATCCAGCTTTGCAGCAGAGAGACATAAAAGAGAGCTGGAAAAAAAGACACCATCTTGTGTGTTATGACCCCAGTAACTTGGGCATCTCTTACAGTGCTTGTCCTGAAACCTGATTTGCAAAAACGATGGCTTTCCATGCATTTAAACTGAGCTATTACCTTATGAATGATAACATGGTTATCAGGATGACTTCTAACATTCATGAATCAACATTACCAACAGAACTGGTGTATACAGACATATTTGGTCCTTGATATGGCCGAACTAATCAAAGTTATTAAAGCTAGCAGACAGGGAGCATCTAGTGTCATGCATGTCACATTGTCTTGTACCTGAATGCACCTTATGTCCTAATGTTGCTGGTATTCAGCTCTCTCCAGACCCAACACTTTATCAACCAACCAGGACCAGTATGACATTTTTCAGTAGTTGGTCATTTGATTGATGCCCCAATGTGGTTTCAACCACACTGTTTTTAGTTGATATATCAGCTTCAATCAAATTGGTTTGTTTTGATTTATGAGCTTAGAAATATAGATGTCAACAATATAAGTATGTGTTTTTAATTAAACAATTTTTATTTAGAAAAAACAACATTACAAATAATAACAATAGTGAAACATCAACAATATTAGCACCATGGTTAAAAGGAGAAATATACATTTACTTTCCTTTAAAAGGTTGTCATGCTTTATGTCATTGAATGTAGGTGATCAGCCATCAGCACATAACAAAATACATTATTTACATAACTGAATTGCAGCAACATTCAATACTTGCAAAACATACTAAATGTAGCTCACCAAGGATGCTGTGAAATCTTATTTGGTTTTCTCGCTTCAAAACAGATCCCATTGAATGACCAGGTCCTACTGTTAATGTGTTTAATTAACAAAGAATAATTTGCAATTTGTTTTCCAAAGAACACCCTCTTATGAATAATGATACTGCCATTACAACTAAACATATATTAAGCCTACAAAACACTTACAGAATATAATCAGTTGAACTTTAGATTAAAAAGAGTAAGTAAGAATACATTTAATTGAATTTGTTTCTAAATATGTTTTTGCTTTGAAATGAAGCTAAATACAGAGTCATTGAATCTTTTCAGTCATTAGATTATTTGACTGAAACACTGCTTAATCCCTGTTGAGTATTATATTGTAGTTACAACTGTATAACTGTATATGTTTACAGGCAGGGGTGCACTTTATGATATTTAGTACGTGTCACTTATACTAATGCTACGGTTTAGTTGATGACTCAGAGATGCTGTTTAGTTTGGACTTGTAGTTTTCATAGTTCAGGGCAATATGGTGTGTTTATTTGATTTCTGCACTTATCTGCACTCTGATAAACCTATAAGCAAACTATTATTAATATTACATTCTTACTCTTTGAATCTCACTCATGGGAGCAATTGTCAGTGAGCAACTAATATCATGCGTTTTATTATTTAATTCTGCCCCTGAAATTGTGTGTGCTCTTACAAGTGAGCACATCACTTGCCCTATAATAGTTCACCACCAATAACAGTTGACCTGTCAATACATAAGGCCTTGTAAGGTCATGGTTGCTCCAATTTTATAATTTTACGGTTATCAATGTGGGAGCTTGAGAGATTTAGTCATTGCAGGTTACACAATCAGATATGTGTTAACTTCTAGACATTTACAAACTGTTGTAATGCAAAGCTTTCAATGCATTGCCATTCTTAAGTTCATTTTACATGCTTGCCACTGTCAATCAAGAGAGAGAAACTGTATTCATACAAATGCATGCATGCAAAAAAAACATACATTTCAAAATGAATATGCCTTTACGATTATCTACTGTATTTCACATTCTTTGCTGCATGGGGTAGCTGCCAGTTTTGAGGAGGTGCAGGAACAAAATGTGCCTTTGTGTAACCAGAATTGTACAGTTTGTTTCATCCTCTTTGGCATACACTTAACATGTTCCCTTTATATGTTTGTATACATTGTACTCTTATGAGTTTTTGGCATGCAAATACATCTGAGGACCCACCTTTGAGGTGTTCTTTCAATGCCTTTTTATACACGCTAAGCTGTTAGAAAACACATTTGCTCTCCCAGTCACACGGCTATACAGTATCAAAGCTGCTGTACATACAGACCGGCATACTTCTGGTTTTCCCTCACTTCTCACCGCAGCTGACAAGATCAATATTTTGTTGACTTTACATTACAAAGACTGCTCAGTCTAAGTTGATTTCTGATCATGTTTTATATTATATAAAAATATGCTCCCACTTTGTTCTCACTGAAGCCTCTCTCGCTCCCTGCAGTTTGAGGTTTTACATCGGATATAACAAATACCCAGAAAAGGAGGAGTGCACATACTGCCCAGCATAAAGTCCTGAGGCCTGATCTGAGGGCAGCTGAATATACACAGTGTCCCCAGGTTGTAGAGGTAGTACTGCACTCCCTGATGCTTGATCAAGGAATCCCTTTTTGTATTCATCATATGTATACATCACTGGCTCATTGTTCCTCATCAAAGCAACCCACACATTAGCTCCTTTGCAATGAACATGGTAGGCAAAATAATAAATGCCAGGCATGTCACAGGTGAAAATTCCTGTCTCAGGGTTGTAGTTTTGGCGACCATTGTACAAGAGCTTGTCAAAGATGACTGGAGTGCCCACAGGTGGAAAGGGAGTTGTTACTACTGCTGTGAAAGCTGGCATTTCCAATCCACTGGCACCCATTACTTCAGCCTCATTGCCTCCATACTTGCCCTTCTTACCATAGCCACCAGCCTTAACGCCATCTAGTTCAGGGCCCATCTCAGAGAGCACTCCTGCCATGTCGACAGCCCCAGATGCTCCAGGTGGGCCTGGTGCTCCAGGAAGGCCAGGTGTACCTGGTTGTCCAGGGGTTCCTGGTGAGCCCTCTTTCCCTGGGGGTCCTATGGGTCCAGGAAGCCCAAGATTCCCCTCACCTGCAATGCCTGGTTGACCTGTTAGACCGCTATCTCCTTTGGGCCCAGGAACACCAGGAGACCCGATTGGTCCAGCTGTGCCATCCATTCCAGGGATTCCTTTCGGACCTTGAGGACCGACCTCACCAGAAAACCCCCTTTGTCCTTTTGGCCCGGGAAGTCCTAGAGTACCTGGGGTACCAGGTAGACCTTTATGTCCACCGTCTCCTTTGGCACCACTTGGTCCTGATGGACCTCTTTGTCCTGGCTCTCCATTCTCTCCAGGCAGACCATCGTTGCCAGGTAGCCCAGAGGTACCAGGGTCACCCTGGGCTCCAGTAAGCCCTTTAGGTCCTCCTTCTCCACAGTCTCCTTTAGGACCAGGTGAACCTAAACCTCCTGGGGTTCCCATAGGGCCTGGATGACCTGGTGGACCATTTGGTCCAGGGGGTCCAAGCATACCGGGCAGTCCTCCGTGGCCCTTATCTCCTTTTGGTCCTGGAAGTCCTGGGGACCCACCCATACCTTTATCACCCTTTGGTCCTGGGAGGCCTGGTTTACCAAAACCAGGAAGCCCTGGCTTTCCTGGCAAACCTGGTGGTCCTGGATGGCCTTTCCCACCTGGCATGCCTGGCTGTCCTGGCAGGCCATTTTGACCTGGCTTTCCATGGCCAGGTTGACCTGGTGGACCAGGCTGTCCTCCTTCACCAGCTGGCCCAGCTGGTCCTAGCTCTCCAGGATATCCTTTCAATCCTGGTGGTCCTTGTGGCCCTGGTGCCCCATTCAAGCCAGGTTTTCCAAAACCAGGCAGCCCTCGTGGGCCAGCAGGTCCTGGGGTCCCTGGGAGCCCTTTGTGGCCAGGATGTCCTGGCAACCCTATTCCTTTATCACCTTTGGGTCCAGGTAATCCCGGTAGTCCTGGCAGACCTTTGTGACCTGGCTCTCCTTTGGATCCTGGTTGGCCTGGTAATCCCTGTACCCCTGGTTTACCTATTCCTGGCAGCCCAGGTGGTCCTGGGGGACCCTGAAGCCCTGGCTGCCCATTTGGCCCTTCTTCACCCCTAGGACCCATTTCTCCTTGTGGTCCAGCCTCACCATTTCCTCCTGGCTTGCCTGACAGTCCTGGCAAACCTGGTTTTCCCATTCCCGGCCCTCCTGGTGGACCAGGAGATCCAGGTTGTCCCGCAGGTCCAGGCTGTCCATTCCCTGGAGGTCCAGAAGGTCCTGCAGGTCCCTCTGGTCCTGGTGGCCCAGCTGGGCCTTGCTCTCCTTGGGGAATTCCCTCAGCCCCACTAGGGATTGTCTGACCTGTGAGGAATGAGATAGGTATTCAGCCAGAAATTATGAGTTTAAATATACAAAGACAACATTTTGATTATCAATTGAGCACAGAGGCACATGCAATCGACACTGAGTTGGGTACTTTCCTTTAATATTCCTTTTCTGCTTCTTGAAGAAACAGAAGAAAATAACATACTATATGCCTTGTTTAAATAAAAATGATTGAGCCCTTGTTGAGTCTGAGCACATGTGTTCAAGATGTGAATATATGTTTATAGAAGATTGTTGATTACTCACCTTTATCTTGGCCACCATTATAGCCGCCCCCTTTATGAGGGTTTTCTTTGCCCTTGTGCATAGGCATCTGGGGTAGCTCCTTCCTGTAGTGGGGATACTGCATATAGGGTACCTCTTTGCCGTGGTACTGTTGTTGGGGAAAGTTTTCTTTACCCATGTGTTGGGGGTGCTGCATCGGCTGGTATGGCTGAGGGTGTGGCTTGTGTCCGTAGTATGCCCCATCACTCACATAAGTAAGTACTGCAATCTGTAAAAGTGTCAGGAACAGGGGGATAGGAAGGGGAAACATGGCCACGGCCTGTATGGAAGGTAGAGAGGACCAGATATGAGGGAGGGATCTGTTTTTAAATCATGTACATTAGTGAGTAGATCAAACATTGGTATGTTAGCACTTCAGTATTTCATGAAATATGATGAACCTTCAAGTTTACGAAACAAATTGACAACCTCACTTTCAAAATGCAGCTACAGGAGATTACGCTCTGTCTCCCTCTGTTGGATTACATTTGAGCTACACAATGGTCTTGTTATCAGTGTTTTTAGTCAGTTGCACTTGTGTGAATGTGTGTCTATGTAATATTGTCATAGGCAGATAAGAACGTTTTTGTCGCCTTGATTTTGGAATAAATAAGATGGTTAAGTGTGGGCTATTTGCCAAAGTTGCCATTTCTACCAATTGAATGTGCTATTATTCTATAACACCACCATAAATAGTATCACCCAATGGAAACTATTTATCTTTCCATGAAACAAAACTGTGAATGTTTTAAAACCTGAACAATATTTATTTGTCAGCCATGACCATTTGAATCTAATATATTTTGGACTGAACTATGCAGACTTACCTGTATATTTCTAATTAGGAAAAGCATCTATACTTCAATTAAAACGGCCCATCGGGAGTCCTCCAAAGTCTTACTTTCAGAATACGATTTTGGAAAGTTTGATTCTCTTAAAACAATGTCTTGAATTACCTTTAGTTTAAATCTGACACCCTTTAATATTCAAGATTGAAGAAATGTATTTTCCATTTGCACCTTAAAAAGGAAATTATAATTATGAGTCAGTTTAAAAGTAAAACAAGAAAAAGGCACAGAATAAAAGGGGCATAGGTAATAAGATAAATAAAAATAGCTGCATTTATACCACGATAAATATATACACACACCCTGCATAGATATGGTACATATCAAGTGTAAAAAAACACACCATGTACAGAAGTCCAAGGTGAAATATATTGCACAGTACCAGTCCACATAAAAAGTTGAGTAATTTCACTACAAGCTGAACATTTAAAAAAGATTGCACAGTGTAACTCAGTCCATTTAGTGCCAGGGTATGTGCCAAGTGTCCACTGTGTGTTTGAGGTGTCGTGTGTGTGTGGTGCCTCAGGTTGTGTCCTGAGTCCTTCCACCTGAACAGAGAGTGAGCGCTAAATGTAGTGTCCTTTAACTTCAACAAAAAAAATTGAAATTACTGTATAAAGACAGTGATACAGCTTAGGCTTTTAATATGGAGTTCTGCAACAAATTATACCCCATCTACCTAAATGCAATAGAATACTGGAGGTGGGGATAAACTGCATTTACTATAGTTGTCCACAAGAGGGAGCAACATTTAATGTCATATCAAATCTTTTTTTCCTGACGTCCATATTTTGGGCTGAAACTTTCCATGTATGCAAACGTGATGTAATGTGATGCAACTGGCTGAAGAACCTTACATATCAGTCCCATGATGAATCAGTCCCACTGTCTGAGATGTGTGGTGACATTATAATGAGAACACTAGTATGAACATTCATTCGTTGCCTGACACTAAAGCTTTTTTTTTTCTTTCTTTTTACAAGTGTGTGAAGTATTTCTGCGACCTCCTAGTAAACTCACTGGTGTCCTCACCGCTCCTGCTGGTATAGACCGATTCAACCAACACATTCTCATTCCCAACATGTCAAATACCGACACTTGAACCGTGGCCCCCTGCCTCAAACTTTTATGCTCTATACCATTCTAGCGTCAGTTTTGGACATGGCTGGGTTTCCACTCGTTACATGCATAGAGTCTTTTTTTAAATAAACTTCCGTCTTCACAGGAAGGTAGATTTAGGCCATAAAACCACCTAGTTAGGCTTAGGAATAGAGCTTGGTTGACTAGACTAACTTACGTCACTTCTACTGACTAACAAGTGACAAACTAATCACTGACGTGACTAACAACTCAAGAGGCCATTGTGACAAAATGTCAACGTTTACTTTTAGTTTTGCACTGGACATAAACAGCAGTCTCCTAGGTGAAAGTCCTATGTTTGTTTGACCCATTCACCCGCCCCATGTGGACTATATTGCTCTTTATACACTGACCGTCTAATGACAATTCGGGTGGGTTTACAATGGAGTTAGTTGCAGTACGTTGGTATCAGACTTGTAGTAGCACTGATCAAACAACGATATTTGACGAGTTGGGAGTGAGTACCAGGTTGTTTCAACGGAATTGCATTGTTCGGCAACAGCTTGGGTCCGTGTTCACTTCCTGTCAGCTTTTACAACTGTGAAATGTCTTTCAGTCAGAGCATTTGTTGTCACTGCATTACTGCAAAACATTCAGTCAGGCAGGTATTTTATACAAAAAGTCTCGACAATCAAGATTTAACACGAAGATGCATAGATGATTCAGTGAGAAATATCTAAAGCCATCTGCAGGTGCTTGTCAGATGGTCCAACAAGAGACAGACACAACAGAGTTGCGCTCCAGCTGTGCAGTTCAAACCGTATATTTATGATTCACAGCCAATGCCATTATTTAACCCCAAAGCTCTCTGCTTTAAATGGTCAGTAACGGGACAAGGCAATGGGGGTTTCTAGCTCCAACGCAGACAAATAACTTACTATGAACTGCTCCTCTGAGTGTCTACTTGTTTTATACAGTCATTCTTTACAAGTGCCATATCCATCCCAGTGTCAGTTCACTTATCTCCTGCCACACTTTTTTTTTAATTATTATTTCTAATTCACATCCTAAACCCCATCCTTAGTATCCACTCCATCGCTGGCTCTTTGGATCTTTTCTGCCCTCTGACCTTTTCTCAGTCGAATGGTAATTTTGACATAGCCATGCCACTGTCTCTCTCTATGAGAGCTGTTCTTTGAAAGAAGCCCACCTAGTTTCCCCGGCGGTAGAAGCCAAACATGCCAAAGAGTTCGGAGGAATGCTGCTGAGTTAGCCGGGCCTATTTTTATCTGCTCGGTGGAAGTTGTGGTCTGTTCCCAGTATCCTAATAAAAAATGTGAGGTCTAAATAAAATACACGGAAACAAAGGAAATGGACAAGAAAATAATTGATCTCTGAGTTTAAGGTGTGACAACTTGAGCATCAAACCTTTTATGTTATCTTAAGGTTCCCAAGTTGCTACTAATAATGATACTAATCATAGATTATTAAGTCTGAAGAGAGAGAAATACAGGAATCCAAAACATTGCAGCGCATTTAAAGTATATGAAATTGAGGATGATTCTGGGTATTAAAACAGATAACGTCTAACTACATAAATACGCAAATGGATAGAACATAGAATCACTGACCATGTACCTTTTTTAAGAGGTGGCTGGTTGTGGGGGTTGTTAAAAAAAGTGCACTGGTCCTGAGACATTTGTCAGGTTAAAATATGCAGATACACTTTTGCTAACAAATACTCTTTTTCACCATCTATCGATTGATATGCTAGGCACAGTCACTATTCTATACTTTCCACAACATAATAGAGAAGCTCTTATGGCACAAAAGTCCAAACATACAGCAGAATGATTGTAATGACACCAAATGTATACAGCATCTCTTTTTTAAATGTTAGTTTTTGGGATATCTGAAATTATTGCTGTTTTTTCAAAATAAAAAAAGCTTTGTACATTATTAATATGTTTCATTTAAATGTGATTAATTATGATGGCACAGAAAAAAAGACAGCAGGAAGTGCACTTTTGACACATTTTCATAAAAGATCACTTTACAAAAAAAATCTTTGGATTTTCCGTTTGGAGAAATTAGACGACAAAATGACCATTGTGTTTTCTCCGACTTGTATAAATGTATTAACATAATTTACAGAAATTGTAAACTTTATAAAAATGTCAAACAGTTAAAAATAAATATGCTGTTTTTGTTGTAAGTTGAGAGACGACAGGGTCAGGGATAGCAGTGCAATATATAATGTATGTTTTGATGTACATATTTCTCCTGATATGACCATTTATTTATATATACATAGAAAGGTTTAAGAAAATAAATAGGACAGTTTAACTGCCTTTTAGGAACATCTCAGCATGGTGTTGGTATGCGTGTGCATGTGTGTGTGCATGGGTGGTTTTAAAGGGTTGGAAATATTCTGACAAAACTTGCGACCACAGATCAGTGGCACCGCACAACGAGGGTCTGTTCAGTGTCATACAGCAACACCGTGACGTTGTCATGGCGACCGCAGAGTAATGGAAACACCCTCTGTCTTTACCTGGTGTGCTTTTCTCCAACACATTAATCTACATAAGTGTTGCCTGCAGAGAGACGTGTTCATACAGTAGGGCCACTTTCAGACTCTGACAGAAACATTTACCAGCACATTTCCACGTTTTAACAAAGTGACTATAAAGAAGTCTATTGTGGACGTTAACTTTATTTTAAAACGCACGTGTCCTCCGTACAGATGTCAGACATGAAGTCACTTCTAAATGTGTGCGAAGTCGTGGTGGCGTGAGCAACATGTCGGGAGCTGTTTCTTTCATTTGTGATATTTACTATTGAATTTTTCACACGTTGGCGTAAAACAATCTGCCTCCCTCAGTGATGACTCTCTGACAAGCAGCGGTGTGCAGCATTGACTAAACAGGAGCAGCATCCATGTTCTACATTTTCAGATGTCAATCAGTTCACACTCTCCGTACCGGTTTGTTCAGGAGCCAGGAAAAGACACGTTAATATGCTGATATGCTCATGATGACAATGTAACGTTGAGATGCTGCTCAGCAGGTATAATTATGTTCACCATATTAGTGAAGCATGTTGTGTGCTAACTGAAGATAATTAGTACTAAAAACAAAGGACAGCTGAGGCTGATGGGATTGTCAGTAGTAGTTTTATTGATATTTGGTCATAAAACAAAGTATTGGACAAAAAGCCTTGTGACCTGATGATGATGCTGCCAGAGGAAGAGTGAGAGGGGAGTCTGTATGTTTGACCAATATTCAATCCATCCGAAGGTTGTTGAGATATTTCAATCCTAAACGTCAACTTCATGGTGACGCCAGAGGGAAAGTCACCTAAATCATCAGGAGTCATCCTCTGGGCAGTGAACCGGCTGACATTGCATCCTTAGAACCGTGCTACTAAAAATGTCTAATATTGCACATTGGCTCAGGCTATGAAAGCTATAATATAGAATATCCATTTAATATAAATAGTAAACAAATAGTAAAGCAAATCTGCATAATTACTCATAAACTTCTTTTCACACTAGACACTACCATTACCTTTAGTAGGCTCCGTCACTCAAAGTCAAGCCAACACATTAGCAATAAGACAACAGCCCGGCGGGACAAGGGTGTACAAATATCTGCGGACACAGATTTTTTAACATCTGCTGCCAAAATCATGTGTAGCTGGTCATCCACCACTGAGCTCTCAGCATGTCCTGCCTGGCCCAGACAGTCTCAAAAATAAGCAAACCTCAAAGTAGTCTACATTGTATGTAACGTATGTGTATGTGTCTATATGTATGTGTATATGTATGTATGTTTCCCCAACTGCTTCCAGATGTCCATCTTTTTTTTTTACATTTCACATAAACGAAACACAGCAAATTGTCTGTCAGGTGTGCGACGTGAGAGGACTCATGGGCATCATGTGTCCGTAAGATGTTGTTATTGCTGAGTCAACCATCGCCCAGCGGAAGCTGAGGTGTCGGCTACTATAGTTTAAACAAGCTGCGACCTCCAGAATCTCATTAAAACTGCAGCAGCTGTGCAACCCCCTGAACAAATGTGTCCCAAAGAATAAGGTATTACTACACTATTTGGAAATTAACTTCAGTTTAGATGCTTTGGAATAATTTATTTGTTGTTTATCAATGTTTTTTTTGGCGCCAGCACTACCATTAAACATAATATTAAGGATGCCATCATAACGTGGAGGTATAGTGAGAGAGCTGGAATTAAAAGTCACACTCGAGTTGGAAACCTTAATTGGTTTGGTCCAGCTAAGTTATCGATTGTTAGCAAAACCAGTGGTTAGCAACGCATTGTATTATCATAATTATAATTATTATAAGTTGGGCAGTACTGTATGTATGACATACATTCAATGAGACAGATATGACACGCGCTAATAAACAACATATTACGAAGATTTTGAGGATTGGGGTTGTTGGGGTTCCTTTGACTTTCAGAGTCAGAATTTCAACTTCAGGCGACATTACAGCTGACATTTCTGACTGGAAATTCAGACTTCCCAGTTAAAATATAAAGCAGCATAACTTCAAACACACTATACTGTGTCTGTGAAATAACGATCTCTGAAGTGTAGTTTTTTGTAATGCTGCGTTCCACTTGAACTGGGAAGTTGGAAAAGTTCCCAGTCGAAAATGGAACTGGAACGCCACCTGAAGTCAGAAGCCTGAAATTGGACGAAGCAATATTGTGTTTATTAGAACTTCTGTCTTATTTGTGTGTCGTTAAATCTGTCGTGAATACAGTACTTTCCAACTTTTCTACGATGTTTGTATGCACAAAACACCAGCGTAATAACTTACAGTCAACTGGTAATGCTAACAAAGGCTAACAATAGCTAACCTGGCACGAGCAAACCCCATTAGGTTTTCCGACTTGTTGCACTGAAATGCAGTGTGACTCCATTCCCAGCTTCCCAGAATGATTTAATGGAGACAGGGATGTTTTTTTTTAGGGAAACAGCCTGCAATCATATCACCACTGTGTGTTAAAGCCAAAAAATAGCAACACAGAAGAATAATCAATGTAAAAGTGATGCTCTTTATAAGTTTGCAACACACACCCCTCACAGTGTTGGACAGGAGCAAGACAATAGACACTGATAATGATTTAGAGCGGCTGCTGGCTGATTCCTCACTCATGGAAACAAACCTGTCTCTGGTGTGCTGGCTTTATATTGCTCACACACACATGCACAAAACCAGAGTTCAGCTGGTGGGACGGGGGGGCGGCCAACATTCTTCCTCAAAAGCACCTTTTAATCTCTCCTCTCATGCATTAGACTGAGACGGAAATATCAGCTCTGCGTATCCTCGTGTCTCCAGACACATCTGTCTATCCTCTCTCCTCTGTCAGATTCAGACGACGCTCTTCTCGCCGTCTCCCTTTCTTCCTGTGTTTCTGTGGGAACAGAGCAAAGACTGTTCTGCACCGTCTTCACCCTCTGCCTCATTTCGATCTGTTTGCCCTCGTTGGGCCTTTTTCTCCCTTTGGAAACATCCAGGTTCAGTGACCTGAAGCCACTCGGTGACCCTGCAGACTTAGGTGGGGAACGGAGTGTCTCTTTAATTAAGCACGGTGGAACCAATTTCGGTTCCAGACTTTTTTCTTTCTTTTCCCCTGTGTTTGAGTCGTCGTAGGAACCCCAAAATGAATTCCAATACTTGTGTTTATTGTATATATTTGTTCAGCAAAGTCTTGGGAAAAAATGCAAAAAAATCACTTTTAAAAGATATTTTGATCAAAACTATGAACATCCAGCACGATATGAGCAAGATTTCCCAAAAATGCCTCCTTGAGCGGTCACCGAGTTTTTCAAACTGTATTATGGTGCCCTAACAACAGCCCGCATACTAATAAAACAGTTTTTTGGAAATATTAGGACCTAAGTAATCGGAATCTGCAACAAAAATCATAGTAGAACACAGCATTCGGGTGTTCAAAGGAGTTTCAGTCAAAAAACTGTGTCGTTTGGTTCAAAAATTGAGTTTACGTAAATACTTCAACTTAACGGTTACTTGAATTATGTTTCACACCAGATGCATCTTCTCACAAGGGTTGCGGTGTTGTAGCAATTTAAATGAAGTTAAACAACGATGTGGTTCCGGAGATAATATGTTGTTGTTTTTTGTCTGATAATAGGCGCAGGGGGATTTTCGCACCCTGTTTTTAAAGGGTTAAAACACATTGCCAACAGAACAGAGACTGGCACTACTGAAAAGTCCAGTGGTGATGAGACGTGAGAGGTCACATAGTAATGAACACATTATGTGCTCAGATTTAACAATTCATTTGGTGTTTAACTGTTCACATGAGCACACATGTATTTGCTCTGCTTGACCAAAAGCTAGTGTTTAAATCACAGAGCAAACCACGCTGCTTTCCTCCCTGAACCGCAAACCATTTACAAATTTATACATAAGCCAGCGGTACCCTCGCACTCAATCTTGGTGACTGCACTGACGATGCGGTTTCTCAGTGAAAGGGGGGAAAACACATTTGCAGCTCCGCGGCTCCCTAAACGCAGCTTTTATCACAAAGCAGCCCTCATAAAATGAACACCTCTTCAAGTCACGCTGCAAACGTCCTCGTTCAAACAAACCTCGTACACAAACCAGAGGAATAGAGCTACTCCACACACACACAGACTGCCACAGCTGTGCAGCTAAATGAGCAAAGTGTTTACCTCTGTCCCTCTCCTTTGCCATACCATTATTCTTGCTTTTCATTGGGTCCTTTTGTCCAGCGCATTCCTGAAGTTGGCGGAATAATGTGTACAGGAGGGTACAATGTGCACACACACAAGTGCAAGCACCCACTCCGTTTGAAAGGTTACTTATTGTGCACAGGACCAGCTTCTGTAGCATTTTCACACACTAAGGTCACTGCAGGAGCCATACACTGATTTCATACTATGATGCAATGCGAGAAAGATGGATAAACTTCACGTGAAACCATAAGAGAGGAAGGATTTGTAATTAGGTGATGAACAGTGAAACCTTTTCGAAACTTGTGCTATATTTTATTTTAGGTGTGTGAACAACGGTAAAGACAGAACTACATAGTGATAATTAAACAAGAGAAAAGACTTCATCTTCATGCTAACAAAAAAACAGAAGAGAAGAATAAATAATTGATGGTAGTTTCTGAGGGCAGATATGTGTTGATTCCACTAGTCAATGCCAAATGGATCCAATATATATATATATATATATATATATATATATATTTTACTTTTCATTCTACGTAATGCAGCTAAACAACTGCGGTCTCTGTAAAAGGCTTTGATTTGTGAGGCAGATCTGTTTGAATGGCTGGAGACTGTCCTGAAAAAACTGTGATTAAAGATGTGTTTATATACCAGAAGAAAAAAAACACACTTCAGCTGTAGCTTCCCACTAATAAGTCTGAGGTGAAAACATAAACTTTCTGAATACATAGATTCAAATGAATGGATTTCATGTGAATTATTTCATAGTCGCCGTGACAAGACACCAAACCGATGAGTAATGTCAGGCAAATGCGAAGCAAATCAGGCCAGAGAGACAGAGCCGCTCAGAGCCGAAGATGGTGTTTGCTCTGCAGTCTCTTCTCACCAAACTGCTGCTCTTAGCCCCATCACATACATCTGGCAGTTTGGCTTCAAGAAAAGCAGACAAACTAGGGATGCAGCCGCCTTGGGAACACTCCTCTAACTCAGGAGATGATCCGCTTGCTTCTCTGCAGGATGATGATGTGCAGCAATGGTGCTAACGCCATGGCTAAAGGTCACATTTATGAGGCCTTTCAATTCACTGACATTCCCTTTTGGTCACTGAGACAAAAAAAAAAACACGCAAAGGATTTTGGACAAAAATATAAGAATGATAAACATTCACGAACATGTATCTATTGCACCCACTTCTGTTTGCAGCTTACAGTTGGATACGTTGTCAAAATGAATCATCCCATTTTTAAAAAGAGTGAAAAAAAGGAAACCATTTGCCCAATCAAATATTTTGACCAAGCATTCCTGCCAAATCCAATTAAAATTTGGATGAAAACAAACTTGAAGTAAACTAATCAAAAGATGTAGTGGATGCATAGTATTTAGTGGAACAACACTCACAGAATGCAGACTTCAATAAAAGCAAGAAAACAACATCATACAGATGCACAAGAAAATACATATATACAATACACATATAATGCTAATAGAGCTTTGAATCATATGAACCACAGGATATAATGACAATAGGACAGTGCTTACCTTTGTGAGTGGCCGTTTATGGGGAAATAATCAATGCAGTCAGGCTAACAGACAGAATAGCAGGCAGACAGAGAACCACACAGAGGGAACCCTGGGATATGTGCTCATAACAGACGCACACCTTGAGGACACAACTTATATCTGCTGGAGGGTGGAGCCACTCGGGTGGTTGGTGGGTGGGTGGGAGGGGGGGAGAGAGAGAGAGAGAGAGAGAGAGAGAGAGAAAATACAGTATAACCTCCCAAATTCATTCATTAATGTTGTGATCTACGGGCCACTGAACCCCGACGCACTGGAGCTGGTTGTTAAAGATCACCTGTCCTGGCACACACCTGGGCAACAACTGTAAAATAACCACACATTAAAGTAACTGCACAATTAGAAATAGGTTTATATATTCAAGTGAAACGTGAGCAAATATATTTATCTTCGGGGCAGTGACAGAAAGTTATCTTTAAACATTTCAGTTTTGTGAGACTCCTTGCTTATACTCAACTTGATTACACTACATAATTCCCTTTTTCTGACAGCCGTAGTTCCAAGACTAGGATGAAGTAAACACATAAAACAGAATGTATTGCTGTAATTAAAACTTTAGATGTAGCATTCTGCCACTACAGAATGGGTGTATGGATTATGTTAATGCATCAAGAGTGTTACTTTAGAGCATATTTACTTCGGTGATATTACTTCAGTAAAGTTTGAATGAATGAGTGACTAAAAACAGCATATTTTCATGAAGTTTTTTGTTTTTTGTTTCAGTCATATGAGGACCTTCCTCCACTTGGGAAAGCTTGATGTCGTAATTGCATATACACCCGTCATAGCAACAGTGTGAGAGATTTAGTCAGCATGAAACGTGATGAAAAGCGGTCCGATGAGCACTTAGAAGACGTGCATTCAGTCTAAGCCGTGTGGATTAAAAATACAAATTTTTTTCTCAGAGGGTCTTTGTTGGCTGGTGACGACAGACACTTTCCAAGGCAGGTTTGACACCTGTCTACAACAGCTGAGCAACTCTGACGTGTCCAGCCACTAACTATTAAACAGTGTGTACACACAGCGAGCCCCTGTGCACTGCACCTCAGCTATGACTGTGTTTTCTCTTTTATTTCCTTTACGTCAATCACTCTGTTCTTGCTCATGGGATTTTAGATACAGAACAGAGGCAAGCAGTGTGTCCTGGTTAAGGGTGGCTTCGTGTGAGTGAGTATGTGTGTGAGTGAGTATGTGTGTGTGTGAGGGATAGTGGGTGCGTGCGGTTCTAAAGTGACACGGTGGTGTAAAAGGGTGGATGTCCTGTTGCACCTCCGACAGCCAAGTGTCAGCTTAGTCAGCTTACTGCTCTCGGAGGCACTCTGTAGCTGAGGACTGTCTTTTGTGATGAGGTTCTCACTGGTCTTAAAAATGTTTGTTTCTATGTTGAGTTTGGATGGCATTAAACATTATTCCTTTCGTTGCGTTGTCCTGGCTGGAAAAATAACTAGAGGTATAAAAGGTTAATAAGCATCTATCTTTCTGTTCGCTTTATTGTTATAATGTTTGTATATCTAATGTAACCCCAAAGATCAAATACTATAATGAAGTTTTCGTCTCTTGATAGCTGGTAATTGTTCCCCACCCGCCCACTCATATAAATGCAATTAATGCACCACACACACACACACACACACAC
Organism: Myoxocephalus aenaeus; assembly: GCA_038501785.1. Lineage (NCBI taxonomy): Eukaryota > Metazoa > Chordata > Actinopteri > Perciformes > Cottidae > Myoxocephalus > Myoxocephalus aenaeus. Next base: position 4,035,631 of record JBAMJR010000154.1, read on the forward strand.
ACACACACACACACACACACACACACACACACACACACACACACACACACACTTACTTAGAGTTGCGGTGTGAAAGGTACACGATAACCAGGGGGTAATGAGTTGTGTGTGTTTGCCCTTGTGCTTCAATTCTCTTCCTGTTCCATTAATGAAGCCTCAATGGGCCTCACAACTGCCTCTCACCATCCGGCCTGCACCTGCTGTACTGTATGCTGCTGCTAGTGAAAGTAGACCCTGTGCTCTGACTCAGTGTACTGGAAAACACTCTACCTAGACTCCTATGCCATTAGCAACAGGAGGAATCACGATGCGTAATGTGAAAGGCGTCGCCCGTGACAAACTCACAGAGAATTATCACCTGACTCAACAGATCCCTTTGGCTCTACGCTGCGCCATGTTTCTACAGTAGCCCAGAATGGACAAACCAAATACTGGCTTTTGATAGGACCACACTTTTTGTGTTTTTGCGTCAGTAACTGTAGTTCTCTTACATGATATTTATTGTACCATAAGGAACACACTGGTTGGCTTTGGTTTTGGAATCATGCTCTTATATCAGGACAATTCAAATGATTATGTCCACTTATATACAGATTGTGTACATTATACAGTAAGTTTTGTATATTACATGTAGCATACAACATACATTACCATTTATAATACATATCTTCAACTATAACACAGCTTTAAAATACACAGCTGGTATAAAGTTATACAGTTGTAACGTTGCATTCATGAGAAGCAGGCAGAAATTCATACGATGCTCTTCACTGCTATATGAGAATAAAATATATACATTTTATCTAACATACAGTGAGCACAAGTAACCCAGAGTCCATCCACAAACACACATTAGCAATCGCCCATCGTGTGCACTTACCCAAACACAGAATTGCACACAGTATACTCGACTGTCTTTGTTTTCCCACCAGCTGGCACGCCTCCTCTGTACCCTGAGAAAGTTTATGATGCGTATTATGCATGGCATTGGCCAGAGCCCCTCGATGACAGTTACACTAGGTATTTGTGTTCTTGCCCTCGGGTTCCCGTGGAGCACCACTTAGAGGCTGAATGAAAACACTCATTTGGTCGTACTATAAACACTGCTTATTAATAGTCAGAACAAGTAGATGGCAGACAGAGTGGCAATGGACGGGGGATGCAGTATGTGTGTCCGTGTTTGGAAATGTCCTTATCAGATGTATTTGTAACTTTCAGAGCAATCTGTGTCCACTCTGTCATTTATCAATGTCTATCGCTCGCTCTTAGTCTCCAACTTTCACAGATCATTTTCTGTGACCTCCACTCCTCCAACTGTGCGTGCTTCTGCGTTGTGACACGATGTCCAAAGGCGTCCAGCATCTCGCCGTCTCTGCTTCAGCGCATCAGGACAGCTGTAGATGCATCTTCTGGAACAATTTGCACAGCTGTGTGTTTACATTTTACAGTCATAAAGCGGAGACAATCAGCCCGTCACCTTAGTAACTCGCCGTTTTAGAATCTGTATTTAACTGTTGAGTCGCTGTCCCTGTCACTTATTCAGATGAGTTTATGGCATCTGAGTTTGTAAGGCGGACACATTCCTTGCCCCTCTCTCCACCATGAGGCAATCTTGGAATTTGCAGCGCAAACAGGAGCAAACATCGGAAAGTGTCTGTGTCACCTCGTCCGTAGGGACATAGAGCTGTGGAATTTAGACCTGCCAGAAAGCGCCTAAAAATACTGGTGATGTCAGCAACATGAGAGGGACGTGCTTTATACTACCGACCCTTTTCAGTGATGAAACCAGTGCTTTCTTTTCTTTTAAAAAAAGTGTTTAAAAGTGTGTCCCCATACTGCCTAATTAATTCAACATAATAGGAAATATTTGACTCCCTCTTGCCAGATTCTGATCTCACACTGGCTAAATATTTACCTCTGCATGATGTCACCCACGGTCATCCAGCTGCTGGGAGATTCTTTTGGCGGACAACAAGTAAATCAGGGTTATACCTACAACGCTTTTCAACAAGTGTGTAGTCAGCTTTTTTCTTTTAAGACTTTTACTATTTTGAACTTTTGCCCCAGTGCCCAGAGCAGTGAACCTTGACCTTCCTCCACTGACTCCTAAAGGTCACACTGACCCCACACGTGAACAATGGAGGGCAGTAAACCAAGAAACTCCAAACTACGACAAGAGAATATCTCTATTAAACAAATCATGCTTTCGCCACCAGCAGGTCAACATTTGTATTTTGAATTCATTTAAATTGCTCATCTTGCTTACTAGAAAACATTAGCATAAACTGCTCCGCCGCTGCTTTGCAAACAAAGATACAGTTATTCTGTGCCTTTTTAATTGGCCATCAACCTGATGTTTACAAGTGTATTGTCATTATGCCTCAATAAACTCTTTAACATGGTGGTTGCGGAGCTGAGAAACATGGCCGCAAGCAGCTGGAGCAGATATCTGCATTGACTCAAATGAGAGCGTATCTGTTGTGTGAGACAGATGGTTGTATTCGTTAAATCACAAAATACAGCAGCTGCCATTGCAGACACACCTGGCGGAGATCTTCACTCCACTATGTGCACCTTTCTAGTTGAGTCTTAAAAATCTAAATCTGTTAAAAAAAAATATGCCAGTGGTGCGAGATAATATCCACAAATATAAACTAATTTAGATGATTTGTGGTGTAAATGCCGCGATTTGCCTAATTCAGTTTTCTTTAACGATTGCAATGCTTATTTCTACATTTCTATTAACGAGGAGTTGAGCTCATCTAACTGCAGGGAAATATTTCCACTTTCTTTTAGGGCTCCAATTAAGAAAACAAATAATGTATTTTTTCTCTCTACAATTGGATATTTCTTGAAAATATCTACAAAACTGGATACTCAGCACAATATACGGTATCTACTTGTAAGCTAAACAGGTTTACTGTAGGTCGCCAGTTGCCTTAAACTTCGTTCAGTCCTGCCCTCTTCATCATAGGTTATGGTGACCGTACTGTCGCAGCCTTCAGCCCACACCTGCTACACTCAGGGCGGGTACTTCTCGTGCCTTGCACCCTACCATGGGTCTAGCAATAAATCACAGGCTTTAAGAGTCCCCTGTGTCACTTCAAAAATGGCCCTCTCACCACCAACAAGGCCAGAGGTTTGTTATTCTGTTTTTTAAGAAAACAAGCTTGTTGCTCACACAGTGGGGCTCCCAAGACTTGCACCACCACCTCCCTCCTTCACAGACCTCCACCCCATGAAACAAATGCCCACTGTGGTTTAAGACGTGAGGCGTTCCAATGAGGTCAAAATCCCACAACCTTTACTTTATCTCAGAATAATATATTTATATATCAGTATTTGTATCTACTACATAATTTAGGTTCAAGGAGAACACAAAATACTTGATCATATATTTTGGGCTAATTCTCTCCCAAAGTGGAATTAAATGTGTAATGTATCCCTCACTGGAGGCTCCCATGGTTCAGGCCCAACCACCATAACCAGTCACTATGACCCCAAACGCCACAGTCTCCACTCAGTCTACCCAGTGGGGATCTGTCCAAACCCTCTGGCTACAATCATGTGTTCATCCTACTGTACATGTATCTGTGCCTCCAAGTGAGCAGTGGGCTTATTCAGCTTTGTGAGTTTGCTGTGAATGTACAGGCGGCACACACACTCCCCCGCTCACAGCTGGCCTGTACTGAGACAAGTCTTCACACAGCAGTGTTGCAGCAAAGCCCCCATACATGCACATAGGCGTACACATGCACAAACATGTGCACGGCCTCTCTGCCATAGTCTCCTCATTCCACACGTTAAAAAACACACATACACAGCACCCGGCCTACAATCCTTTGCCTCAGTCAACAGGCTGTAACATTCCTGTCTCTCACCCAGGGCTGTCCAACGATGACATCACTCCACCGAGAGAGACGGGCACACCATTTACAAGGTATGAGGTGGCTCGGTAGTTCGAGAGGCTCTCTTCTCTCATGGGCTCATACAAAAAAAGGCAGTTTATTCAAAACTAACCAAATTTAACAGGACATCAAAAACAAACTGAATGGCTTTGTCAGGTTTCTCCTTAATAAGGAATGTTCCCTGCCCAAGGGGACTGTGAGAATGTGTGATGTAGTGCTTATGTCCCGATTTGGTAAAAATACATGTATCAATTTGCTTCCTGAGATTGAGATGAAACGATTGATACCAATCTCACGTCTGTGTTAAGAACAGAACTGCTGACAGGGAGAAAGAGCTTTCTCCAAAGGGAGAGATGACCTACTAATACCTCTGTAAGTTGACCGCTATCACATTCGATCTCTCTATCTTTACCCACACTGACTGTACGCAGCATCTCAAAGGCATGTCATGTCACAGTGAAGTTGGCAGGTTTTCTACCATTATGTCTGCAGAGAGATCAAAATCAAAATATATCCTGAACCCTCACTATAGCCACACAACTTGGACATAAGTACTGAACTGTTCTTCCATAAATTGTGACATGGCCAAATGTGTTTTTGACACATCTCTCTCTCTGTGCAAGCCAGACTCATTGTAATAATGTCATGCAGATGATGTCGTAAACATGGGATACTTTCTCATCGCTACCTTCCATTGATTAATATTGATGGGAAAAAGTAATGAAGCATATTTCCCAAAATGTTGAAATATTTCTTTAATGCGTTTCTGCTGCTGTGACCCCTGTGTCCAGGTTTTATCGTTGGAGTGAATCTTTATGGGAATGTAAAGTCACACCTGCTGGATAATCCAAAACACTCTACAGTCACACATATGTACAGAACCTCCCAAACTCCCTCATCACACTATGGTACTACCGACCTCATTCCTATACATCTGCATCCACAACGTGGCAAACAGACCCATAAGACTGATATACTGTGAGACATGTCAGAGGCAGACAGACAGTCTGCAGTCTCTCTGTCTGCCTCTGTTTTCCAACCTTCTAATTGATGTTCCTGTCCTCTGATATTGGTTTATCATCTCTCTGGTGGTGTTTACTTGAAATAACACCTTTTTTGAATGCTCTTAGTTTATCGCCGGTTTGTTTCATCACTCACCTGACCTTCGACATCAGAAACATTTTTCCATTAATTACTTTAAATCAGCTTTCTTTGATTTGGGCTTGTCAAGAACTCTGCAATTATTTTTGTCTAAATCTACTTATGAGCAATCATAGCAAGGGGTCATAAGGCATGAGCACACACATACACAAATGGACCTCACAAGTAATCTTGTTCATGTTGGCCTTGGTGTGATTAATAGTTTTTATAGCTTTGTGGCCAATATTTGTGTATTGCTTTTAGCTCCAACCACCTATACACTCTGTTAGTTATTATTATTGTTTCACCATGAAACAAAACTTGGAAGCAGAAATAAACTGTATCTTGGACTACATGATGAACAACCCACCCATAATAGCCAATTGAAAAGAATGAATTTGAGGAAGGTTATAATCTCTTTGTCGCAACAGACAGATCCAACATTTTTCCATCTTTTCAGTGGACGTCTGTTCGATTCTGGCTCTGCCTGAACACCAGTTCCTTATCTCGGCCCTTTAACAAAGTCCTTTAACCAATAATGAAAGCCATATTCCCCACTGGGTGAAAGGGTAAGGTATTGAGTCATAAATACAGGTGCTTGGTGAAAGGCATTGTGGGTAGGGTATTCTGCAGTGAGGTGTTAGTATGTGTGGAATGTTCATAGGACTCAGTGTTGACCTGGGACAAACAGATAGCATGCTGGGATGCAGCATATGGGGACAGGACAGGTCTGGCTTCAGCAGTTCACCATCTCACTCACCGGCAAATTTAAGACAATCAGCTTTGTGAGAGAGTGAGAGAACTACCGAAAGAAAGAACTGTATCAAAGTAACTGAAGTGTCTGCATGACATTGATTTTCATGAAAACATGATGACAAATTAATTAATCTAGATGAAAGATATTAAGTAAAATTTAGCTCAAGCCCATTCTGTCCTCAAAAACTAAAAGTATTCCTCTTTTGACTTCTACTCTCCCAAGTACAGAGTCTGAAAGTGTGCCACATGCTGACAAAACAACCAAACCGCACACAATAAGTGAATTTACGGTCTGACAAACTTTATTTCATGCTCTGAAACCCACCCACCCATTATGGTTTTATGTCAACTGGTGCATTCACACAAAAGCACTATTTTATGTCTGCCTTGTGACTGAAAGCACATTTGAATGATCGGTATAATGACTGCACATGTTGGCACTGCTGGTAGCTGGGGAGAACAGTTAATGTACAGTCCATAGCACATACTGTATATTAGGCAATCCACTACCCTCTTTTATTCCACCCTCCACACACTGTTCCATCATTAATGTCAAACCAAGGGACTTGGCTGGCAACACATGAATGTATGATATGTATGGAAGAAATGCAGCGCCTAATGCAGCTTACATGTATTTTCCAAACGTTTTCGGACTTTTGTTTGTTCCAATTTGTTTGTTTGCATTTTAAACAAAGTACCTACATGAGAAACACTGCCGCTGCAAAGTAAGTAGTGGCTAAACTATCAAATGATGTTATTATTATACAATTACAATAGATGCCTCCAATTTAGTGGAGTAGAAGAATAAAGTAGCATACAATGGAAATACTCAAGTAAAGTACAAGTACCTAGAAATGTTGCTTGATTGCAGCACTTGAGTAGATGTAGTTAGTTACTTCCCACCACTACTTGCCATCCTCCGCAAAGTCAGATGCTATTGGTTGGTTTGATTGCACTAGATCTAAAACAGGATGGCAACAGTAATACACTATTTACAAATACATTACTCAGATGTTGTAAGCTGTTCAGCAAAAAGAATGTGTACAAAAACCAAACCAAGCCCAACTGTGCCAACGTCGATGCCAAATCCCTCTCCAGTTCTCAGGTTCTGTAAACGGTTGTAAGCGTCCTCTTCTCAGCTAGAGTGCAGTCTCACCACCGAAACCAAACTATCTGAGTCTGTCTGACTCCGCTTCTCATGTGGAAGTATTAACAGATACACCACTGCATTCATACCACAATACTCCCCAGGTTACAGACACATGATGTCAGGGTTGTTACCACAGAAAATTATCATGAGGCCGGATTTATTTTCTGTAGACTTTTAAGCTTTGAGAAACCAAGATGGATGGGATGCACAAATCTGGACATTAGCTATACCAATTCACATACAAAGAATGTCTTTGAACATGTTCGATTAGAATCCCAAAATACAAGTATGATTCTGAAAAGGAGCAATCTATCTCCTTTACAATCTCATGCAAAGGTTTTTCTGAAATTATGGAAGATGTACTATGTCTAAATAAAAGCAAATCAATCAAGAAATGAAGTGGAATACAAAACAGAGAATGCTTTACTTTTTTATGTATACATTTACTGTTCATGTTAAAGTTGTTTTTAATATGTTTTTGGGAGAACGTGTGGGGGACTATTTTCGTTTTTAAGATGGAAACCCACTGTCCTTGCCAAAATAAGAACAAACGGTTTTAATTTGGGGATTTCAAGTGTTCCATATAAGACACAGTACTATACCAGGAGCAACAGGTCACTGTCTGACTTCCCTGCACTGTTTAGATTTCTGTTTTTTCATTCCCTATTAATCACTTATGTATTCTTGGTGTTGCTACGTGGGTGACTTTACAATAAACCCTGCTTTGGAAACAATGTGTAGTGGAGGTTCAGTAAAACACATATGAAAACATTAGACCACACACTCACACACACAGATGCAAACATGTTCCATATACAGTACAAGTTTGTGTGAACAGACGGACCTCCTACAAGTTGACCTTTGAACCTCAGAAAAGTATAGATATCACTGTCTATTTGCTCTGTCTTTGAAGATTAATCACCCATAACAAATGCCTCTCTTCTCCCATTAAAAACTGGTACTAGAACCAATAATACCATGGTATGGCCAGCTGCCTCTGTCATTGGAAAACAGTTTATTATTTGAGTTAGGAAATTAAAATTGTCCCTCAACTGATTTATTCTATTCTTCTTCTGAAGCTAGTTCCCTGGGTAGAGTTAAAGGTTAAACCAGAGTATATTTTTAAAGAGGAGGAAGAAGAATGAAAAATGAAGATGTCTTGGGCTGCTTGCCAGGGAGATGAAACCTTTTATTGTGTTTGAAAAATGAGTGAATTTGGCCCGGAAAGGTTTACATGGGGTGTTCGTGCAGAATGAAAAAGAAAATACACAGCACCTGGACAAGGAATGTGTCCAGAAAGCCAATAAGTCAGGCAGCTCAGGTTCAAGTATCTCAGCCACCAGAAAATCTCTGGGCCTTGAACCAAGACTAGACATCGCAGCACATTAGAAAAGTAGAAAGAAATCAAACTGTTCCAGTTTTTGAAGCTTTAAACTCAACTCACTGCCCCAGATTCAAACCAGAACCATAATTTGTGAATCCTCATACTGAGTGACCAGAGAAAAGGAAACATGTGCACTTTGTAATATAATCCATTAAAGCAACACAAACTACAGCTTCAAAGATCACTTTGAAGTTAATACAACATATCTCACTGTGCTAACAACAATTACAAATTATATTTTTCACAAAGCATGTATTGTTTTGTTTGTATGTTTTATTAAGTGTTTCTATTCTTCTGGCTGCTCAGTGCACAACAGTGATTTCACAACAATATAAGTTCTTACTGATATACTGGGCCCTATTTCACGTACCTGGCTCAACAAAGTCGAGCAAATGTCCTATTATCCAGCTTAAATTAGCAAGATGATTGACGTCAGGCTAACTCGGTTTCTCCACGGAAGATCCGTGCTGAAACGGTCTCGTTAATTATAACCAGACGTCAGTCATCTGGATAAATGCGCATGCCCACTCTTCTTCAGAAGGGATAATAATTGAGCACTGACACCACGATGTTCTAACAGTACAATGCCAAATAAACTTAGAGGAACCTCTTTTTATTTCTCCGCTGAGAAGCAGGAGATGATCATGAAGGCATATGAGGAATTATTACCTTAATCATTCACAGCAAACGCGAATATTCGCAACGCAGCTTAACACCGCCTCGCTGCGAGACATAAACTAATTTTAAGTGCTTCATCACCCAAATCAATTAGATTATATTTATTGAAATGTATTTGCTGGCAGTAGTATACAAATTAATATATACTCATGAGGATATGTACTGTATGTGCGTATGTATCATGTACTATATATGTGTATGTTCATGTATGTGTAGATTACCATATAACTAGGAGTTTGAATATGTGTATGGGCGGATCAGTATGTATTATTCATAATCAGAAATTCAATCAATTGAAGCATTGAAAAGAAATTGTGTGTGATTCTCTGTATTCTTATCACGATCACCTTAATCATGTTCTACAATAATGATATGTATGGTGTACTAATAACACTGTCATATAATTCTGAGTGCTTTCAACACATCCATAAGTTTCTTAAGCGCTAAATAAACTTAAGAACAGCGCGGCATGCAGCGGCTGATAGTCTCTGTCTGTGAGACGGGGAATCGGCATAGCCTGTGGTGATCAATGTCCGCGGCTCGAGAAGCTCTCGTAAATAGGTGATTCATTGTCGGCAGAATCGATAGCGCTCGTACAGGAAGTCATGATGATGTGAGAACGGATCTTGGCGATCTGGAAGAACTCTCTCCCTATATAACTAATATCGCTCCTTCATCAATGAGGAAGGGAGCTGCCTTTTTTGTCCGGTGGGAGTGGCCATCTTATCCAGTGAATTTCAGTAAGCCTGCATAAGCAGGTTTACATTTTTGGCTGTGTTGCTATGGTGATCTAAGCTTGCTTCGAGAAACCGAAAAGCCTGACCTACGTCATCTTATCCTCAAAATTAGCCCGCTAACTCAGTAAGCCAGGTACGAGAAATAGGGCCCTGATCTCCAAATTTTACCATCAACGCCCTCTAAAGTTAAAATCAATGTACAGGTATACAGCAGTGGCGGGCCGTGCATTTTTTACCTAGGCCTGCTGTCTGATATCGTATACATAAATACGCACATGACGGGATGCTGTTCGGCGCGCACAGTACAGAACCCCCTCGCTGGCCGTCACCATGTGTTTAACCGGCGGAGAGAGAGAAGAGAGAGAAACATAGAGAGAAACAGAGGTGAGATCTGATTGGATAAAGAGTGTTAAGGAGTGCATTGAGGTAGACCAGCTCGCTGGCCAGACCAGAAGCAGACAGACATTATTGATTCATCTCATTATTAGTTTGATTAATGTATGAATTGTTTGGTCTATAACATGTATTAAATATTAAAAAATATCTGTCACAGTTTCAAATTGTGAATTGGTTTCAGCCAACAGTCTGAAGAATATGGTCCATGAAGTTCAAAAGTATTTCATTAACAATGATCTAAAACAGAGAAAAGTAGCAACTCCTCAAATTTGACAAGCATGAATTATAGAAAGATTGATAATTGACTGAAATGTTTAATGAATTGCCAGAACTATTGCTGATTACTTACAAACGACTGATCAATTAACTAAAGCTGCATGCTTCTGTGTGTGTGTGTGACACACGTGGGTGTGTACAGGTGTGTATGACATGTGGTACTGCCAATGCAGAAAGAGAAGCATGCACAACAGAAACACATTCCTCTTCAATCAGAGTAAACGGAGCGAGACAAGAGGCCAGGTCACGTTGGACCAACACATCCCTATTGTGACGGTCCCTGTCCCTGTCATGGCCTAAGAGCCGGGTTATGACACTATCATGATCTACAATTCAACTAATTCTACTAACTGCTCCTTCAGAAACCTCCTGTGTGTCTGTGTTTTTACCTTCTAGAACAGAGGTGTTTCAAGATACATTTTCTCACTCTATAAGGTTTTCAGAAATCTATTCCCAGTGACATTTTTACCATGTGTGCTATGGTTGGAGCAAATGATTTGTGTGTTTGTGTTTTGAATGGCAGATGTACATTCTTTGGTATTTCTTAGCTAGAAAGGTACAAGTGTGTATAACCCTGATGAACAAACACAATTCCTCTCAGCTCACAATAGATGCTAGATTTCAGAAAAAAAACATTTGAAGAATGAGAAAGAGGAGAAAAGTGTTAAACTCGTTATTTAATGCAAAGAGTGGAGCAGGAGACCACTAAACCCGTTACATTTCAGCTTTAAACATTTTCTCACCAGCTTTTTTTTTTTTACTGTCTTCATTCTATATCGTCTTCTTTGTGTTTTTGCATGTGCTTGTATGTGCATATAATGTAGAATGAGCTCCTTATCCAGGTGTTTATTGGTGTGTGTTCCCAGTGACTATGAATCCCAGTTGAGGCAAAATGTCATCAGTCATTTACAGTTACCTCTATTTCAGAGGGTCTACTTCCGATTATTTAGTCTTCAGATAAAAAGAGCTTGTTCCCAAAGCTCCCATTGAAAACTACTGCAAATTACCCAGGTTAAAAGACAAACATCTGTGCGCCGGGTCTGATTAATGCTGCATGCCTTGCATAAACTGTCTATTTGTGTGAGGAGGTATGTAGGAAGCTGAGTGTTTGATGTATGCACATATGTCGACTGTCCCACTGGAGGGTGCTGTGGTGTGGACAGACACTGCGGTTAATGGTTATAAGGAGGTGGACCACCAGCCACGCTCTCCCATAAGGCCATGGGAAGGATATTGAGACTGACTTATCAAGTCATAGGTGTTTATTTAATGGAATAAAACAAACGGAACAAACCGGTAGCTAACCTTGTTTCCTTCCACATGGCTTAAACCACAGAGCCTTAGATACTTAAACTGTGCTGTTGCTCTGCCTAACTTCTGTGATGATGGATGGAGGATGACACATAACTCACATGCTCTTGTGTATATGCCCAGACACATGCACACAAACAAAGTTACATGGATGGAAAACACTTGCTGATTTAGTCACTGACCGAAACACACACACACACACACACACACACACACACACACACACACACACACACACCTACTGTCGGCGTAAGCAAAGCTAAATTGCTTATGTTGAACATGTCTGAGGTTAAAAAAATAATCATTGGAACACATTTTAACTACTTTATAAATCGTAGTTCGTAAAATCTGTAAAAAATGGCAAATTTTTTACGAGTTCATATATCATATAGTATCATATGTTTTATATGTAACATGTTCAGCTGCAGTAAGTCACACAATCATTGGGTAAATGTAATGGAGTAAGAAGTTTATCTGAAAAATAAATAGATATAGTAACCCTGACCCTAACCGTAACCTAATTCTAACTTTACCCTAAACTAGGTCTTCGCCCTAAAATGTCATTATTTATTTATTAATAAGGACGTGCACTTTGTCCCCAAAAGGAAGGTGAGTCCCCACAATGTGACTGTGTGATCAGATGTATGTCCCCATAAGACAGGTAAAACGCAATCACAAACAATCACATGCATATCCATGTCAAATCCATTTTCCTTAAACAATTATTCCATGATAAACCTTAAACCCACAGCTACAATCCCCCAAAATACAGGGAGAAGGAAAACAGGGATTTATAGGTGAGTGATTTGCCCTTATGTGTGCCCTATACTGACCCCCAGTGGAGATGGTAGTTAGTGCACACATTTTACTCCCAGAAACAGAATACATTATCTTTAAAAAGACATACAAGACAGCAATAACTGCCATTGCAACACATTCAACCCAATGTATTCCTAGTCACTGATTGTGTCAATGGTGTATGTTAAGATCATCTACTCTTAAGGTTACTTATTGGGATTAAACCAGTGAGAGTCCTGCGTTCAGAGCACCCTCCGGTTGAAGTCACCATGGAAACTCTTGACCCTTTGGTCACTGTCACAACCTTGGCTGAATTCTTTAAAGTCCAATCCTCTCTTTACAACTGAGTGTGTTGGAATACCAATCAGGTTTCTCCTGCATCTGTTGACCTTCTCAAGCTGACCGGTCAAGAACAGCTACATGCTGAGACTTGAAACCTTTGCTGGGAATTCCATTAATAAATAATCTTTTATAACCTCGTGCCATTTAGTCCTTGGTTTGTGTCCTTACAAAGTGGCCATGCTGTGTTCATTTCTATAGAAAAGAGGGAATTTATAGATAGAGGTGTGATTGATTCTTACAGCATTCATAATTTGACTCAAATGCAATGCCTGTTTTCAAGTGTTATCTAATCCCATCAGTGAGTAAAAATGTTTTGATTAAATGGTATGGACACAATCAAAGAGAAACATATATTTACGGCAACAGAGATGTCCTCAAATAGGTCAAAGAAGTTTAAAATTAGAGAGGAAAATAAGGAAAGTGTGAGCACTCTTCTATTGTGAGGCCTTGTAGTAGTTGTGGGCTCGATCAATACCTAAAGTATCAATACAACTTAGACTTGTTTCGAGTATCCATACCAGTGTGAACTTAATGAAGCCAAGAATCTAGATCTGTTCGATCATAGTGTCGGCACGTGAAGTCCTCTTAGTGCATGCATCATTTGCTACTCTGCTGTTGTGCAATCAGAGAATTTATGCAAATTTAACGTTTAAAACCGTCCTGTGTTTTAAAATGCGATGGGCTGAAAGAGCAGACTCTATTTCATGAGGAAGCCCAGATCCTTTGATGTGTGCTGGAAGATGTTGCAAAGCTTTTAACAGTCTGCTGTGGTAAGTGAAGGAGGTGATCTTCTTTTGTGCTTCAGACCCTCTCTTATACATAATGTATATGCATAATGTAAATTCTTAATATACAGTGTGCTACATTATGATAATCATGTTATTGTATGTTAAATTAAAAGTGAATTGTGTTTACATTAAATGAGGGTTGTGCATGTTTCTATACAGCTTTTAGCAATATTGCCTTGCACTAATGTTTGCTGTACTACAGTAAATAACTGTCATTGTACGCTGTATAATCAGTACCAGTTATAGTCTTTAGACTCCAGTCTCAGTTTCTTTCATTATATTGGAATTTAATATTTCTTTTATTCTGTTCTAGTTTTGGCCTTTTATACTTCTTCCTTTTTGTGATTTATGTGAAGTAGCTGCTCTAACACTTCACTATTCCCTTTTGCTATAATTACGTACTCAAGGTTTTGTGATGGCCCACCTTTAAAGTGCAGGTACATTTGGTTGTGCCTATTGTTTCCTGTTTTGGGATCAGCAGGTACAGACATGACCATGGCATTTGATGACTAAGCTCTCGCTAACTGACTTTTTTCTCCCAAAAGGTCGTGCCAAGCCTTTATCAAATCATCTGACATCGGAAATGACATAAAATACTTATTCAAACTCAACAACCGTCACTATAAAATCCACATACAGTTTGTTAGACATGCTAATCATTGCAATAGGACACAAAGGCATGTAACATGTGTAGTGTAACATAATGAGGGAGAGATAGTTGCCAACTTGTTATAATACTGTGTGACCACCGAGGGGCACAATCTAGTTTCTGCAGTCTTTTCTCACAGGGTGCAAAGCTTTCCAGCAGAGGTCCTCACTGTAGCGGTCTTTATAATGACAACTGGTTAATATTCTGTAGCCAGTATCATGAACTTAACCAGTTCAGAAATCCTCAGAGTAGCCCCAAAAAAAGAAATGTCTTTGTCTTGGCAAAAGTGTGTTAGATAATGTTAAATGTGAAGAAGACGTAGAACAACTGAAGTAATGGTACAATTTTTGACCCATCGGATCTATTTATCTGTTAATCCACAACCTAATGCAATGTATTATAGTAACCCTTACAACTATTACTTTTTATAAACATCAAAGTGTACAATGTTGGATATTTCTTGGAAAAAAAACAGCTCGATGTCATTGAATCCACTACAACACCACCTTAACTAAGACCACATAACCTTATGATCCTATCTACAGTTGGACCAACACCTATCCCTAATAGTCTACCTCGAATACTCACTTTAGCAGCTCAAGAAAACACACTTTGATTTATCAGCATGGATGCTTCAGTGAATTGCTTATAAACCTGATTTTTTTAACTGATGACATGTTTTAGTGGAAAAAATGTCAGCTGGTTAAATACAAGGGATCTTCACTCACCCACTGGCCTCTTTGTTAGGTGCAATTAAATACAACTGTTGTGTCATTAAGTCTACTTTTATAATGTCTATAATGTCTTTTTGACAGTGACACAGAGGTGTTAACTCAATGATATGTCTTAACATTGAGGTCATATATGTGGTGGAGAGGAGTTTCTAATATTCTGCCTCCCTCATGTATGGAAATGGGGAGAACACCTTTAACTTTGACCTCATGTAATTTGATTTACACATTCCTGCCAATGTCCACAAAAAGTGAACATTGAATGGCATCAGGAGTCGACTGAGTGGATTTTTTTCATGCATAGTCCATATAAACATAAACTATTTCCCTGTTTGGTGTAATAATGCATTACGGCCATTTCTGTATTTTGTTTCCATCACATGTGCAGGCACGTGTCACCACTTTTATCCTGGGTTTTAATAAAGTAACAAGCAAAAAACAAACAAAAACATTTGATTAGGAAAATAAAGGTTGACTGTTTTGTTTACTACCTCAATCTCAATCAATGAGGATGTAAAGCAAATGTTATAAAAAACTATCTTTGGAAATCTACAATTAGATGCAGGGATATTCCACTGGATTGCACCAGATTGAATAATGGTATACATAATAGTATGTTATCTATATTGGACTTTATGAGAATTTGGAAGAATGCCCCTCAGGGAGGCTTCTTGCTTGATATGCTCGTCGCTGTGAATATATTGGAGTTCCCCTTGAGCCCTTGTGCAAATGTGTCATAGAAATACAGAACGGGAATGCAAAAACAGGCGGAGGGTGTGTATTGGAGAGAATGTAGAAGTGGACAATTTCAGCATGAGTGACTATTTGGCTGCTTCTCTGAAAACTTTCTTACACCCTCGTGGACATCTGCCTACAGTCTGCACACAGAGATGTAGAAACACGCACACGCACACACACACACACACACACACACACACACACACACACACACACACACACATATCTCTGGATCATCCGATATATTACTCACAGGCTACAGGCTAAAACTGTGTTTGTTGCTACGTGTTACTATTGGTTACTCTTGGCATTTGCATCGCATTCAAGCTCTTTGCCAAGCGAGGGTGTATTGAAGAACAATAATAAGTGTCTTCACATAAATGTACTGCTTGGCTCTTCAGAAATGTGCAGCTCAAGCATGGACATATGGTGTGCCATGCAGTCATCGATCAGACAGAATCAACTTATTTCTGTCGAGTCTCACTTAAACAAACTACGCATTAGGTTAACTTTTAACAGCCCGGTATTAGTAGATTTGGGTGTAGAGGAAGAGGCTCACAGCTGAAGGGACAACACATTAATGGAATAATAAAGGGCGGATGGGATAATATATGTATTAGCTCATAGAGACCGTTAAAAAACAGCCAAATTCCAGGAACACACTGGAGTTATTACATAAGTCCCAGTAAATGACCAACAACACAATGGTTCAGTTGATTTGACTGCTATGACATTCACCAATCCAGCAATGCATATTTACTGAAGTACTGTTCTATTAAGTTTGATTTTATAAGACATACTACTTTTACTTGTCAACATTATAGGGGGGAATGTAACATAACAACTTTGTATTACTTTACTCCTTTGCACTCATCCGATGCTTGGCTATAGTAGTACTTTGCAGATTTTATACTGCATTGTTTTATTGACAGTACACATTGATAAGATAAGATAGGATTAAATCAATCTTGAAGGAAAAGTTTGTTCTTAAGATGACAAATTATACATGAAGACAGTGAAATATACTATGTATCATAACAATATACCATATATGTATATACTACACACGATGCGTAATATCGTTGTTTTAGAACAAAGGACTGCCAGTAAAATTGTGCTTGCGAACAAACAATGGTACATTTTCCAAAATGTTGATTAGAGTGCATTGTCCCAGAGGAAAACAGAGTATACATACACGTACTAAGTTGGGCTGCGCAATTATTCAATTTCTTTCCAAAATCCCAAAATGGCATATGCTGCAATTTTCAAAACGAGGAGGCGTAATATTTGTTCAAATTGAATTGTCTATAGAAATACGATTTTTAATAAAATATTGATGGGCTGCAGTTTGGTACATGTCCCCACAAAAATTCCACCATAATAATTGTAATGTTTTTTTTTCAATTTCAAATTTCAATAATGATTTTCTTTCTAATATTGTAGATCATATCTCGATTGCAATATCAGTTAAAATAATCACAATTAGATATTTTGAAAATCCTTCAGACAGTAGTGCAATGTACAAATGATGGAACGTGTATTAATAGGTAAACATTTGTAATTACTAGCTTATTAATAAACTGTGCAGAAATTTGAAAATGTGTTACTATGTTATATGAATCCCCCCATGGGCATCAATAAGGTTTAATAATTTTAAAGCACAGACATGTGTACAGAAATTAAAAAGGTATAATTAAGTAATAGCGCACAATGATCGTTATCCAATATACTATGATAGAATGCTTTAGTTTTAATAACCAAGAAAGCAATAAAATGCAGAAGACAATAAATAATTAAATTTACACCTGTTGCTTTTCTTACTGTGACGTGTCAAAATGTCTTCTGTCCTCACAGTGAGTCTTCACTTAAATATTTTCATTTCCTGCTACTTCACTACAGTTCAGAGGGAAATATTGTACTTTTTCCTCCACTACATTTATTTCATACCTTCTCTTACTTTGCAAATTCTGATTTAATAATACAAATTACAATCAACACATATGATGCATTATTACTGTGGACTTCATTGATTCATTCTCAAGCTACCTGCAATATACTTTTCACATCAATATTTATAGTTCAATAATATAATTAAATCATTCATGCAATGGACCATTATGTATAATGAATACTTTAAGTAGTAGGTGATAAGTAAGTAGTACTACTACTACTACTACTACTACTACTACTACTACTACTAGTAGTAGTAGTAGTAGCAGTAGCAAAGTACTACATGTTGTACTTTCACTATACTACTAGGCTACATGTTGTACTTTCACTAAAGTCACATTTTAAAAGGCAGTACTTTTACTTGTGCCAGAGTATTTCCACGCGGTATTGTTACTTTAGCTCCAAATCAAAGCTCTGAAAACTGGAAAAGAGCGACCTTACGGAGTGTCGGTGGATCTGGGATCATTCAGACCACTTGGGGGACTCGGGTCTCCCGGTCCCAGATCAGGGGGAGGAGCCTCGGTGGAGGAAGTAGCTCGCACAGCTTGGACGTGTGTGTATCTGTATGTGTGTGTGAAGAGCAGTTACCTCCATAGTGAGTGTCGCTAACCACTGGAGTGTTAAAACGACCACGCAAAAGACAACATCGGGACGAAAACCACGCGCGGAGTCGCTCTCGAGCGTTAGTTTGTTGACGCGTGTCCCCCCCAACACCGCGGTGCAGGTTGAAGCGGTGCAGCTGGTCCAGAAGCGAGCACTACCATGCATTCGGACTGCAGGCTGCTATGGGCAGAGCGGTAATGGTGGGCAGGGAGCCGACAGGGGCCGGGGGTCTCGTCCTGTCGATCCTCATCATCCTCACCGCGGAGGGCTGTGCCGCGCAGAAAGGTTGGTGACCCGCAGCTGCGGTGACAACTGGAGGAGCGGAGCGTGACGACCGCGGCGACGCGCGGCCATGCTGGTTGTAAAAATATATTAAAAAAGTGTGAACGCGGAGCTTTTTTTGGGGTGTTTCGAGGTGTGTTCGAGGCAACGGCACATCGTTATTGTCCTCCCAAACTTTAGAAAAACAGCCGCGTACCTTACATGGCCGCTGGCTTTACGCCGCCCGTTGCGCTGAAAGACGGCTGCAGTGAAACCAGGCAAACTGGTTCTGGAGAGAAAAAATAAAAAGCGTTTGTAATGTAATACAGACTGCTTGCTGTGCTAGTTGCTTGCCGAATTAACGTGTCGTTTATAATGCTTTGTTAAACGTTTAAAGTCACTTTTTTGGCTTTCCCCGATAAGCTAGCTACCTTTTTGTTGTTGTTTAATTGCTTGTTGTTGAACGGAGTCTGGGTGTAAGGTCTCTGTGTACGAAGACAACAGCACATTTAGGAGCGTGTGGCCTTGTTTCTCGTGCCAGGTAGCCCACTTTATACCCGGTACACCGTGAACTTTAATCATGCGCCCAGCGTGTTGTGACTGCGGTCGGTTTACTCGACACTGTTGGACCCAAAGAATATTTAGTAGGTTTTCCTTTGAGAGCCCACTGCCAACCTCAGGTGGCCAGAGATTGGGGGTTGGGTGACGTTAGCAGTGGGGGTATCTCTCTGGAAACACGTGGGCACGGTTTGTCACGACTCTGGAGTTCACATGAACTTAAAAAAAAAAAAAAAAAGAGTTCTACGTGTGATGACCTTAATCTTCTGAGTAGGTCTGATGAGACAACAGTGGGGTGGTGTTTCAGTTGTATTCTGATCTCTGAGCATGAGGGGTGACTTCAGGAAGGTCATCTGAACTCCTGCTGAACGCCATGCAGCGGTTCAGTATTTGTGAGAGTCAAGAGTTGAGGGAAGCAGCTTTTGTTTTTGTCCCGTTCATCTGGATAGTGTCCACTGAGAGGCTCTTGCGTAACTCCAGGCTCACAGAACATCCACTTAGCACCACGAGGCGTGACTGAGTGTTATCACAAGAGTCCACGCTCTCGTTTCTGACAGCTCCGAGGACACGAAACCAACCTATCCTAAAAAGTCTGAGGCCATTTTCTTTATAGAATTGATGCGTTAAATCGTCTTGGGTTTAAAGTGTGTGGGGTTTTTAACTGCCAAAATAAAATGGATTATTGCTATATCTCAAGTTGTATGATTCCCTCAGTTTGTCTTCTCTGCAGCACAGCCAGATGTTTTGGATATGTTACCTCAATGTTGCTTTTGTTCAAAGATTAATTCAATTAAAGTCGCATTTTAGTGAAGGCCTACAACATTTATACTGTAATACCGGTGGGAAGAAACACAAACAAATCCCCAAATGTACAAAGCTGTGTAAGAGAAACAATAAAACTATATGTTTGTCTTTATTGCACTGCCTAATCCCTTTCTGTGTGCTAAAGGGAACTAGTGCTGCTGATTTATAGATGTACAAAAACATGCACATGTGCTCTGAAGTAGAGCTCTCTCAACCTATGGTAGTCTCAGTGGGAAAATACAATAAAAGAGAGATACTTTAGATAAACGTGGTGTTCTATATTTTTCTTATTACCAAATCCAATGGAACCTGATACATTTGCATTGAGTTAGTCTGTTTGGGGAATTCAGTTTAGAAGACATGAATAGTTTAACATGTGTTACAACTGTAGGCTTACTCTAACAAAAGAAGGCCTAGTAATTTCCTTAACAGCTGTGCGCTGTAGTTTATCAAAAGTAGCAAACCGAAGGAGCATTTGTTGGTGATCAGCCTATCAATAATACTGTTGATTTAAAAATGTGAAAAAGCCTCATCTGCTTTAAACCAGTCCTCTTAGGCTGCGTAAATAACTCATCGACAAAATTGCACTTTGCCGATGGCCTCTGAAAGGCTAAATAACAACAACGTAAGGCTTCTGTTTCAAACACAATTTAAATCAGAGCACTCCCGTAAGAGAACACGCTATATTTCAAATGTATTAACAATTCTCCGTCAAAATCCGAAGGGGGAGGAGCGTAAAAACGGCTGCTTGCGGCGCTCTCGGTGACCCTCTCTTGTCTTTCTCTCTCGTTGGCTGTCGTTCCCCATCAGTCTGTAGACCGCTGCAACGAGGGAAATAGAACGAGGGCTCAAAGTTCCATTTACAATCGGGATAACCCCGTTCTGTCCGTCTGTGGGTCTCCTCTCTCGTTAAGTACTACGGACAGCGCCCCACCTACACACGACAGACGGCGCTGCCTTGAAACAACAGCTGGTCACATGTCTCAGCCAATTATTTGGTTGATTTTACATTTTTATATAGATGCATAAAGACCAAACAAAGAGAAAACTATGAGCAAACAAAACAAAACGCGATTTAACAGTCGATAGAAGGCCAGACTTGAACCAGTCCCCCCTGAAACTCTGTGTTTGTGTTGTCCTGCAGGTGATGGCTGTGGCCCGAGTGTACTTGGCCCCAGCAGTGGGACTCTGTCCTCTCTGGGTTACCCGGGGACATATCCCAACAACACGGTGTGCGAGTGGGAGATCAGCGTGCCCCGTGGCAGCAGGGTCCACTTTCGCTTCGCCGAGCTGGACTTCGAAAACAGCAACTGCCAGGTCAACTACCTCCGCCTCTACAACGGCATTGGATCTGAGAGGAGTGAGATTGGTGAGAGTGACACGTGGATGCTGGACTGATTCAAGCAATAGTTCCTACCAAACTGTTTGTTTAAATACATCACACTTTAAACACACCGTCTAGTCACAAGTTAAGGCGCCAGCACACAGCATCAGAAGTGCTTGTGGGCTGGTCAAATGGAGAAAGGAGCCAAGCTCCAACTTTTCTATGAACCCAGCAATGATTTAAAAAAAAAAGAGAAATGACTGCAGCCTGAAGAGATACTTAACATATAGTTAAATTGTCAGTATTAGTCAGACTGTGCAGTTATAAGCCCATTACCGTACTCGCAAAACCGTTAGATGCCTTAGAGCAGGATGATTTTTTTATTTATTTTTTTTGCAGTGAAAATATTGGATACAAGGCCCAAGCTAATCTTTGCACTGTGATCCTGCCAGTATCAAAGTATTTGTTTGCACAATTATCAAGAAATCAAGCTGCCGCAGAAGGCCGACAATACCAGGTTACTGAAGTGCATGTAATCGCAGTGAACGACGTCGGCCACGTGATTAAGCCGACAGTAACAATTGTTCTCGCGCCAGAGGACTGCAGGGCTTGCTTCCAATGAGAGTTGCTGGTAATGAAAATGAAGCTAAATAGTAGATCAATAGATTTTGTATATTTTCTCTCGCCCAGCTAGTTACATCCAATAAACACGGATTCCTTCAGCACTAATGTGTATTGTATTGGGTTTTGTTTCCTTAGATTTGCAGTTTGATTTGTTAAACTAAACAAGCTTGTTTTACCAACACAAATCTCTGTCCTGGTCCTCCTGTGTTGTTTTACAGTGAAGTACTGCGGCTTAAGTATGAAGGTCAAAGAGCTGATTGAGTCCACTGGAAACCAGGTCACTGTCCAGTTCATGAGTGGGACCCATCACACCGGACGTGGCTTCTACCTGTCCTACTCTACTACCGAACACACAGGTAAAGCTTTGTCTGCACTCGCGCTTGTCACCATAGTCTGAGCTCCGAGCATGTACAGAGGCGTTCATACTCAACGCGCTGTTCGCTGCGTTATTCTCCAAAACGCCGGAGGGCGTGCAAACAAAATGGAAAAAAAGACAATGAGCGAAACCCATAGACTAAGGGAAACCGGTCAAAATCTCAACCTCCACAATGCCAAGGAAGGGTTGTAATTATCTGTAAACTCATAGCTCATATTCATGGACTACTTTATTATAAAATCATTATAAAGAAACAAAGGTTGAATAACCTGTAAACAATTTGATTTGGCTGGCAGAGTATTTAAGTGTAGATTTTTAAGACCTCTGGTTTCTAAAGCATCTGAAAAAGAATTGGCCTTCTTTTGTATAAACCCCAGACATGTAAACACTGCTTTTATCCTGAACTCTTTCTGACACGTCACAGGATCACGCCGCATGCGGCAAGTTACAAACATTCAGAGGTGCACAACAAAGTGCCGCCACCGCTACGTGCACTATGCGACGGCCACGATTATGTCATTTTCTGCTTCGCGTCTGCTTCACGGCAGCGAGTATGAACTAAGCTTAACAGGGCTGGGCTGTAGGTTGCGAGGCTGTATTTAGGCATGCCAACAATAACAAAGCTAAAACAGAGCAGGTATTGTTAACTATCTTTATTGAACTTGTTAGCGGGCTAACGTGTTCACAGCGGAGGTTGAAGTGTATGTCGTTAGTTTAGTTTTGCAAAAACAAAAGTCTTGCACAAAGTAACATTTTGAATCCCGCTGGTGGCACTAGAGAAAAAGTTAATCATCACCAAAGTACTCATCTGGGGACCATGAATGTCTGTAAAGACTGCAGTACCAATACATCCATTAGTGGGGGAGATAATTCAGGCTGGAAAAACAGTGGGGAGCCGTGCTGCTTTTGGCTGTGGCTGACAAAGTGTGTTTTTTAAGTTGATATGGAGAGCGTCAACTGTAAACTTCTCTGTTCGTGTTGGCTGCATTAGTGTTCAGGTCTGATTTATTTTGGGATCA
This sequence comes from Myoxocephalus aenaeus, assembly GCA_038501785.1. Taxonomy (NCBI): domain Eukaryota; kingdom Metazoa; phylum Chordata; class Actinopteri; order Perciformes; family Cottidae; genus Myoxocephalus; species Myoxocephalus aenaeus. Next base: position 4,058,932 of record JBAMJR010000154.1, read on the forward strand.
ATTTGTGTCCGTCGGGTTCCATTGGATTAGGGGTCCTTTTGAAAATTAGGTTTTATGCGTGTTGGGTTGAAGTCATTTTTTGGATCAGACCCCTGAGGATCTCTAAACCACATTTCAGGAAACGCAACATGATGTGTCTTTTATAAAAAAAAATGCTGTTTTTTATTTAGTTAATGTGTTTCTTAAGCAAAGAAAATGATGAACATTTCCAATTATCCTGTTGGCAAACAGTGTGTGCAGCTCATAAATAGAAGAAGAAAAAGAAGAGAGTAACGGTCAAAGATGACTTGAGTTGAATGGGGAACTGTCTGCAGCTCTGCAACAACAGCGCTGGAGGCTAAATGAGGAGAACATTTACGACGTGGTGTTTGCTCACCATTCGAAGAGTTTATTTAAACACGCGGAGATAAAGAGCGGTTCCGCCGCGAGTCGTTTAGTCCGATCGGCCACATCTCTGGAAGTCCAGCTGCTGTGTGCGGGGGTCGTCATGCCAGTGGGCATCGTCTCAAATGAACGCGTGTTTTCCCCTTCAGTGTGAGAACAGACGAGTGGCACCAGCAGATGTGTTTCTATCGACTCACCCGTCTGAGTCTGGGTATGCTCACATTGCAGTTTTACAGCCCTCCATGTCCAAGTGTGTTTTATCAGTACTGTATTTGTGGTTTTTAATTGTGACGGAGTGTGGCTGGTAGAAGATGGCTAACAGGGATAGAAGGAGAATGTGGACAGCATGACATTTAAGAGAACAGGAACAGGGGCAAGAGGAAGTGAGTGATTGAGAGAAATGGAAAGCAATAATAGTTTGTGGTTTTATATTAAGACTGTTAGACGCTGTTTAACCTTTCTCTAATGTGATGTCATTACAGAGGAAGTGTGTTAACAAGCCCCTTTCAGACATGCCCCCCCCTTTCAGTTGATCTGATGGCAATGTAACATGCTGGTCTCATGGCTGTCAAGTCACTTTGAAGTAGAAGTGCCGATGGCAACATTACCAGGTCGGACCTAGTAACATTTCTGTATCGCTTCAACGCGGTTTCACAGGTCTGACCTGAATGCTGTCAGAGTTACACCGTGTTCTGCCATTTACCATCTCAACTTATCATCCCTTATTCAGAAATAAAATACTAAATGAGACCATTTTAAGTTCCAAAGGCGAAACCGCTCATATCAGATCAGTCGTATTATTAAAAACAATAATAAAGCAACCAGCACCAACAAGAAATTGATATTCAGCAAGGCTTTACATACAGCATTAGTTAACAGGGATTAAGTGAGTTCCAATTTAAGGTCCTGTTATTTGATGTTTGTACACTGTAGAATATTACAAAACAGGCAGCAGAAATAATCACGTATATCAAAGTTGTTTCTGTGGATCCACAAATAGTTTTAGAACTATTAGCATCAATTGCATTCTATGATTTTCCACAGATCTCTCTGCTGCATGTGAGCTTTAGCACTAAAACAAAGTAGTTAATGATAACTGGTGTTATACATATAATCCACCTGATGAAAGAATACTGTAGCAACTCCAAACCAATTCTGAAAAGCTTTTTCTCTTCAATCCCAATGTTGTTGCGACTGTACTGAGTTTAGCCGGCCGTGCTTTGTCATGTGGAAACTCTTCAGATAAACTGATAATTGAAGCCACAAGAGGAGGGCAGTGACGTGTGTGTGTGCAGGAGAGTAATGGTTCTGTCGGAGTGGTCGCCCCGGTACAACCGAATCACACTGAAAAGGCAAACAAGGCCTTCAAACGGACCCCCAACTAGACTTCCCCTTTAAAGAACTGGAGTGTGTGTTTCATGTCGATGCGGACTGGCGTGGGAGGACAGTTTGCACAGCTAAGTAAATCAGTCATCATGGCGACTTGCGGTGGTTGGAGGGTAATGGTCAGTCTGAGTCACTGGTTGGTTTCCCAGATAAAGTTTTTTTTAATATATTATCTGTTGGAGACTCACCGAGACTGACCACCAGCGAGGGGGTTTACGCAGCGGCGTGCCCAGCAGCCCGCAGCGTCCTGTTGGGCATACGCGGCGTGCCTCGTGGCTAAAAGGCGCTGGTCGAACACACAAACCTTTTTTGTGCTGTATCACTTCGTTGGGTTGAACTGAGCTCTACAGGACGGCTGTGGATATTTTGTTGGTTTTCTCAGTCACGTTGCACATGGGGGAAATTTGCCATAAATCTCCATAAGTTTAGGAAATCATTAGGCTCTGGGGTTTTAGGGTCATGTCTTTGGGTTAAAATAAACCGTTTCTGCCATGAAAAAGCCCTGAAGGATGTCATTGAGTTTTTCTGATCTGTTGGCCTGTGTGAATGTGTCACGTGTGGGCTCTTTGGAAATAGTTTTTCCCTCGAGAGAAACGGGAAGAGAAAAAGGGGGTGATGGGTTAGCAGGAGAGCGTGCAGAGAAACCAGTTATGACACTGTTTGTTTGCCTCTTGCAGATCTAATCACCTGCCTGGACAAAGGGACTAATTTCCCAGAGGCAGAGTTCAGGTAAACAACATTTGCTTTGTGTGGATATTTGTGCCGTGACCACGCTGTTCAATATTCATTGCGTGCGTGTCCCTTTCTTCTTCTTAGTAAATACTGTCCGGCTGGCTGCTTGACATCCAACGAGGAGATTTCTGGAACTATACCGAATGGATACAGAGAGGTGAGGACTTAGAGAATGCATGTGTTTTGTTTTTTTGTGGTGTCCTAGGCGTCACATTTCCAGGTGAGTCATGGTGCCCTGTGGTTTTGCGCTGTTTGATCACCGTTGCCCCACAGGATCCACCAGACTGTCATCTGCTTACTCATGGACCCGTGGCTCTGCCCCATTGTTTGTTTGTTTTCTTGTCTCTTTGCCGCCACCCATTACTGTTACTGCGAGTCTGCACATCGTTCCGTTTGATTCCTCTCTTTCTTCCTTGTGTAAGCGGGCCTCTGCTCCATGGTATGCGAGTCCTGGACTGATGACCTCACAGCACCCCCGCAGCGTGTGAAGTCATGGGCGCCGAGTCTCTGGCTGATGACTTCATGCTCGGAGCTCGGGGGTTTAGTTGAAAGAGGGAGGGAGGGAGGGGTGTTGCCGGCTTAATGGGAGGACAGGGAGGAGCGTGGAGGAGGGGAGGAGGGGGTGCTTCAGGGAGTGAGGTGCCCCACAGGAACAGAGGAGGGGCAGGGTCAGCGGGTGAAAGGGAGGTGAGATAATAGTTTGGCTGAAAATAATAAGCCTCTAATCCAGTCCAGCTGCAAGAGGGCGCTGAGCTCGGCCGTGTGCTGAGTGTATGACAAAAAGCTGGAGAGCGAGTCAGTGTGAGTGAGGAGCTGGTGTGTGTGTGTGTGTGTGTGTGTGTGTGTGTGTGTGTGTGTGTGTGTGTGTGTGTGTGTGTGTGTGTGTGTGTGTAATATGATAGTGACTGTGGAGGCATACTTCATTCTGCCCCACCCAGACCCTGGAGCTCACTTTCTCTATTTTTTTCTTCTTTTTTTTAATCTGGAGTTTCTTACTGTGATCCATGTACTGGTTTTTATATTTCCACATATCATATGTCTGTGTGTTAGCGTGGTTTCCTCTGTTGGAGGCAGGGTGCGGCGCTTCAGAGCAAAGCTTTGCGTTAGTGGTTTGGTACGGCGCTCTTTAGGATGTGCCGCATGCTTTTGGGAAGTTTAAGAGTCACAGGGCAGGTGTTGATTGCTGGTGGCAGCATTTTGACTGCTGTTCATTTGCGTGTGTGTGATTATGTGCTGAGTGGGTCACAAGTGTTTTCCCACAATCTTGTCAGCTGTGAATTCCAGAGTGGGTCTGTTCCAGTAATAAAATTCCACCTCACTCGGCCAGTTGTTCACGGTAAAGAAGGAGCTCACGGCCAGAGTGGAATCTGTGCTTTTGTCCATTTCCCAGTGATGTGGCAGCAGGTTCGGACAGGAATGCAGCCAGCAGTGAATCATTACCGGCGGTGACCCTCAGTATCCTCTCCACAGAGAAGTGACATCATGCTGACTCATCAGCCTTTTATCTGCAACGGTCTGAAGGTTAAGAGCCTGTTCTCCGTGCTCGCACTGTGAGACAGTACTGTCTGTTGCCGCTGACAGACAATGCTCCGAGTTTCTTTTTAGGAACTTTGGCTGAATTTCCACGACAGACACTCGGCATCAGTTTTGATTCCTTCCACACAAAAAATCTGTGCCAAATTTGTAAAGGATGTACGTCATTTTATAGGCAATATCAATATAAATATTGTGTAATATGTGATACTTTTTTGGGAAACTCAATTTAAAAGTCTTACAAATGTTTAGGCCGACACTGATTTATACTGCTAATTATCTATTAGCAAATAACTGTCTTAAAAACATGAAGACGTGAGCAACAGGCAACCAATTCTTCATCACATGGCAAAATGTGCACCCCAAAATATACACTTGAATATTTGTTGCAGGAGTGATATTTAAATACTACCGTCACAAGCAGACCCAGACGCTGCTGCGTGTGCGCTGGTGGGCGCGATCGCCCGAACAGAGGCGTCTGTTTCAGAGACAGTGGAGACGCTAAATTGATTGTTAATCAATTTAAGTTAATGAATTGTTATTTGACTATGGGGTGGAAAGTCTTTGGAGTCAAAGTATCCAGGCATGCTTGAGCTGAAAATGACGCCTTAATAAGTGACGCATCGAGTTCACTAGTCCGAGGTCGCACATCCTACACGACCACGAGCAGCTTGACGACATCATGGGGGCGGGGGGGAGGGGGACTGCAAGAGGTGGCACACCCATTGATGGGCCGAGGAACACAGCCATTCACGGGATATTCATTATTATACTATGCATACCTGTGTCATATCTTTATTACTTAAAATATAATAAAAATTGGAACCATATTTTCAGCCTGGCAACCACTTTTAAAAGTTGGTCGTTTTGTGAATACGAGTCACACCGCGTGGAACATTTCACAGGAGTAAAATCTACGTTTCAGTGCTAAAAGAAAAAATTGCCTAACCTTTACAGTTCATCAGATGTGCTGGAAATTGGCTTTAGTTACCGGCATTGTTTAGTTGGAATGGTGCAGAACCAGCGTCCCTTAACCTCGTCTCTCCTTTCCTCTCCAAGTCCTCTCCTGTGTGTGTGGCAGCCGTCCATGCAGGTGTGGTGTCCAACGGCGTGGGAGGGAGGATCAGCGTGGTCAGCAGCAAAGGCATCCTTCACTACGAGGCTACACTGGCTAACAACGTCACTTCTACTGGGTAAGGCGCTTTGATAGTAGTTGTAAAAACCAACTAGGCAAGACATAGTTGAAAATCAGATTATAAAAAAATAAATACTCTGAGGTGGTGATTTAACTGCCTTTTGTTTATGTTAGTACTTTAAAGGAGTTTTCAGTGATTATTGGTAAAAAAAAAGTCTTGGATGTACTCATCTATGTGTCTCTAATCCTACACTTCTCTCCTCAGAGGAACTTTGTCCAACAGCCTCTTCACCTTCAGGACTAACGGTGAGTTTTCTTTTGATTCATAATTATCAGAAGGGGCTGTAATATTTTTGTCTTGTAAATGAAATTATTAAAGTCAGCATCTGTCATTTGGAATAAAGTCTAAATGTTGCTGTAATGGCCGTCATTTGTATTAGTTTGTACAAGATCTGGAGTGAATTACCCGCTATTATTTATTATAATTGTGTCTGTGCTTGCAGGCTGCTATAGAAGGCTCGGTTTAGAGTCCATTGGTGTTGCGGACACTCAGCTGTCGGCTTCGTCTGTGTTCGTGTGTAAAACCGGCTTTGGTCAGGACAGCGTGTGGGCGCCATCGGGGGCGCGGCTTAAAAAGGCGGGGCTTCCCTGGGCATCCTATCAGCTCGACCAGCAGCAGTGGCTGCAGGTCGATCTCAAGAAGGAGAAGAGGATCACAGGTACACAACTACATGCAATCATGTACAAACAGACACTTGCTGAAATGACTAAACACTAAAACCATTATATTTTATGACTGTATGCCTTGAATGAAGCTCCACGGTAAAACCGTCCTTCAGGTGTTGCCACACATCTGGTCAGTTTTAGTCATGTAAACGGCACTGAGGACTGCCAAGGAATTTTGTACAGACATTCATGGTCCCCAGAGGAAAGATCCTTCTGGCTTTAGTGATCACCTGACTTTTTCTCCAGGGCCGGCTATAGCAGGTCATTTGTGGCTTTTAGTGCAACATCAGAACAACTATTGGATCAGGATGAATTGTAATCACCACAATCTGGTCAAATTGATCATTTGTCGTAATACAAAACACAAATCTTCTTGTTCTCACTGTCCTCTCATTCAGGTATCACAACCACCGGCTCCACCGAAAGAGAATACCAGTACTACGTTTCAGCATACCGGGTCCTGTACAGTAACAACGGCCAGCAGTGGTCCATCTACAGGGAAGCAAATTCTTCACAAGACAAGGTAATACAATCACCAAAATCAATAAACCCTACACTATTACATCATGGGCTTTTAGTTTTCCTCCTTCTTCAAATTAGTGCAAATGGACAAAAATGTCACTTTGGAAGGCTGCAGGGGCAGATACTTGGACCGTTTCCATAGCAACTGGTATTGACTAAGAGATGTTTATGGCAGGAAATGATCGCAGTCAGTGGTTTGAGTTAAGTGCTGTGATAGACAAGGCAGGACACTTGGGCATTAATATTGAATGGATATGGATTTAGTGGCCGGGCTGGTGGGATGGAGCTGCTGGGATTCTCACATGTTGACATGCACACTGATATTCCACTATTGTTCAGGAGAGAACAATATTGTGAGTTGGATATGGGTCGTATAAACGGCACATTCTGCATGGATATTCCGAATTTAGGCCTCCACATTCAGACGTGTGCGATATGCCGATCTCATCCACGTCTTATGAGTATATGCAGCTCAGTTTTTTTTTTACCGCCCATGGTCTCTTGCCTGTCTTGCTCCAAAGCTAGGAAAGGGATGCATGCCCAAAAGGAAAGCCCCTATTTCTGCACCCACACTTTCCAACATTATAAAAGACTTGGATAGCAGTTTGCCTGCTACCACAGCACTGAGAACAGGTGTGTGGACGTACATCATGGGGGCATTAACATGCATGTAAATGGGAATATTAGTGGAATTTCATTAGCCATGTAAACAGTTTACACGGCTAATTACTACTGTTTCATAAGAAGGGCAACCCTGGAATATTCTGCGCATGTATTCAAAGTCTTTGTAGAGGAAAGTTGTTATTAGCTTATGGTTCATTTGTTCAGTCTGGCACAAGAGTTGCTCTGCTGGAATTCTTTTTTCAAACAAAACTAATACTGGGTTCAAATCTCTGGCTTAAATAAGAGTTTGTTCTCATTGTCTGGTAGATTTTCCAAGGCAACATCAACTACCTGCATGAGGTGAGGAATAACTTCATTCCCCCAATTGAGGCCCGGTTCGTGAGGATAAATCCAACTGCATGGCACCAAAGAATCGCACTCAAGTTGGAGCTGGTTGGCTGCCAAATTACAGATACAGGTTGGTAAAAAAATAGAGAAAATGTATTTGTACCGAAACAAATTTCCCGTGAAAAGAGATTTATAAGTTCCTGCTCAATTCAAAATGCTGTGTTTTTGACAGTGAGGCGGCAGCCAGAGCAGAGGCCAAGGATGTCGCCCCCCTTTCGTCATACTCCACCTGCCGGCACAAAACAACCCCCTCACCTTGGCGAAACCACACACACCCCCGACATTAGAAACACCACTATGCCTCCTCACACTGGCAAAGGTGCGTCCGATTTAGTTTATTTAAATAAAAAATAAAAAACAGAAGCTGGTTTGATCCTGAATAGAGACATTCTGATGTTTATTGTGGTATTTTGGCTCCTAGATGTGGCACTGGCAGCGATTCTGGTTCCCGTGTTGGTCATGGTTCTGACTGCCCTCATCTTGATAGTGGTTTGTGCTTGGCACTGGAGGAACAGGTGTGTGTGTTCTCGCTATCATGCAAAGAAGAAGAAAAATCTCCTTTGAAAGCTTTAGTTTGACTTTATTTCTCTCTTGGTAGGAAAAAGAGCTCTGAAGGGACATACGATCTCCCTCACTGGGACCGCACAGGTACGTAATCTGTCTGCGGCGCAGGGCTGATGCGTCTGTATGTGTTTCGTGAGAGTGCAACTCACTGTGGCTCTCGCTGTGCTTCTGCTGCAGACTGGTGGAAAAGCATGAAGCAGCTGCTGCCCTCCAAGATGGTGGAGACCGAGGATTCAGTTCGGTACAGCAGCAGCGAGGTGGGCCGGCTTTCGGGGAGAGGCGCTGTACCCAGACTCCACGCTGAACCTGCAGGTAAATACTGTTCAACATGGGGACGGCCCCAAGTAACCAGGTGTTCTGACTGATTCACGGCACGCAGACAAGTTGTCTTCAGAGATGTAGAGAGGTTTCAGCGGCGGTGTAAGGCGCCCTGTGGACTTAATTGTCGAAAAGCAGCTTAATTTAAAACTAGTGTTTATCACAGAAATACAAGTATCCTTGTGGTGCAACAAAAACATCGAGAGAAGTGCAGTTCCCACCTTGCAAAACCTTCATTTTGAGTGTTGCGGAATTGGCTTTTTAAAATGAGCTTTAGGTGTTATTATTCTTTTTAATAGGACATTACAGCCACCAACGGTCATATACAGAATGGGGGGAAATCAGGGCATGTCCTACCCCACTGTTTTGAAATAGTTTGACATGGCTAGTCTTTCTAGTCTGCATTTCCTTCCTCATTAGACATTTGCATTGACGCCGTTGCGTCACTAAATCTCCACAGCGAACCTTTTGACATGCAGGCTAGTAGCTGGTGACTGATGAGACGTTTCCAGCAGAATTCTCTAGAACTAGGTAGCTTTGACAGAACCAGTTTGAACGCGACCCCATGACATGCTGTATTTTCAGAATATGCTCAGCCCCTGGTGAGCGGCGTCACGACGTTAGGCGCCCGGTCAACCTTTAAACCAGACGAGGGGCCCGACCCAGGATACTCCGATCCCGACCTGTACGACGCTCCCATCTCGCCGGACGTGTACCACGCCTACGCGGAGCCCTTGCCAGCCACGGGGTCGGAATACGCCACGCCCATTGTTGTTGACATGGGCTGCCACCCATCAGGGGGTTCCTCTCTGAGCCAGCCCGCCACAGTGTGTAGTTTCATGGGTGCCGGGCCAGCCTCCCTGCTCCCACGGACAGACAGCAGCCAATCGGGGCAGTCGGCTTATGACACACCTAAAAATGCCACTGGACAGGTCACGCCCACTGAGGATCTGACCTATCAGGTACCTCAGAGTAGCACTCAGAAGCCAACGGGAAAGGGCTGAGGAGTCTGGATGCACATAATCTGCCCCCTCACTGCCAACCCAACAGACAAAGATGGAGGGTTGTTAGCGGTGGAGGTGTGAACCTGTGAGCCCCGGAGCCCGGGCTTGAGTCTTGAATGAACACTACCTTAGCTTTAGATTCATCCGGAGATGTCTGTATTGCCTAAATGTTTCTGCATGGCCACAACCTGCTTGTGTAGTGCCATTACAGTCCTATCACTGAAACCACAAAGATGAATGTGTTTGTGCCAGGTGTGAGAGGCGTAGACGGGGGAGAGGATGAAAAAGGAGAAAGCCGACTACTGTTTGATAAAGACTTTGTCCCTGTTCTGTGATCCTTAGTAGTTCTTGTATTTTGTGAAACTGTGATTTCCATTATTCTTCTGTTACATGGTGAACCAACTGAAATGTACCTTGATGAGTAGCATTCATCAAATCTAAAGGGTTCTCCTCGTGAATGAACTGCATGTTGCATTAAGTACCCCACATCCACGGTGAAAGACTTCCTCCTCTCTAGAGAACTTTTCCATGGTACGTCTCTGTCTTACTTTGTTTAAAAAGCATGACTTGAAATTGTGTACAGTTCTAGTAATCCCATTACTGCAAACCTGTTCAAACTCTCAGATGATTTACTGATATTTATTTTTTATTTTACATCCTGCTGATGAGGAGAAACTCTTGTTAAAAAAAGAAATAGCCCACCACCACCATCACTGATTAGTCCAAGAGTTGTTTGCACTGTTGTGGACACCTTCCGGACAATGAGTAGGTTTAAAAAATAATAAATTATCCTCGTCAGAGATAGTGTTTTAACTTGAAAAGGCTAATCGGGGAGATTGATCCAAATGAGATTTACAAAGTGAAGATACTGTCATAAAAGACCAAATGTTGCCTTTTTCTGTGTATATGCAATGTTGATTCTCAACAGAAACACCAACAGCGCAAGTTTAGCCGAACAAACAGTAAAGCAGTCTTAATGTGTGAAAAAAGTTTTTAAAAACCTAGTTAGTTGATGTCCTAGTAAAAAAAAAAAAAAAAAGGTACAGAGAAAAGAGTTAGATGGGTTAATCTGTTACAGCTGATAGTTTTAGCATTTCCTGTTTGTCCTGAACTTTTATAGATTTTATTCGTGCCTCATGGTGATTGTCTCGTGTTGAAATGGGTGTTTGATTTGTCCTTTTTAATTTGAGTGTTCTTTCTTCGTATGTGTGGTGAGCTGTTTCGATGTTTCAGACCTGTGTTTAGTCGAGTTCCTTTACTGCCTTTTGATGCGGCTGATTGTATCGGAGGATGTGTTCGGTCTTTGTCTGGAGCACCAGTTGGACTGCATTCCTCTCCACCTGTGGTACTAATCTGACCAAACACTCAGGAGGCAGATGGAGAAAACAGAACAAGCTGCTTTATAACTTTACAGAATAGCAACCTGGAGGTGTTGTTCACACAGCTGTGCCACCAATCCGGCTCTGATTATGCTCACTAACCAAGGCCATCTACATGAGGAGTTGTGGTGCTCCCTGGTCACAGAGGGATTGTGTTTATGTGGCTCTCACTGATTGTACATAGAGAAATAAAGAGTTTTAAAAGAAAATGTTTTATTGCAATCTTCAGCTGTTAGGCCATAACGGATCGTACACATGGTTGTCAGCAGATGCTAAGATGCTAAACATACCTAATAAACAGAATGTTGGCGTGCAGACATACCTTAATGCAAGGCCTGATTTTCTTTTGTTTGCATTTGCACTGGCTAACCATTGTGCTGTAATTATAAAAACCTTAAACTAAATTACACCTTACAATTAGCATGACCAGGTTTCTCTGACAGTTGGTGTTCTGTACGTTATTAAAGTGTAGTTCTTTTTCACATTGAATTGAAGACATAAAATACAGCTTTAACACCTCAGTGAATAGATTTTGTAAATTCTTAATGTAATATTTAGAATAAATATATTATGTTAATAAATATTAACAGTGCATGACAAACTGTATTTAAAAAATGTAAATGTTCAAGTAAAATCAACATGTAAAGAAGTCCTTCAGTTGGTCAGAGAAACGTCACAATAAAAGCCCTGATATGTGGTTCATTTAGCTGGCAAAGCAATTTTCCAAATGTCAAACCATTCTCCCCCAACAATCATTCGCTTGCATCAAAGTCCTTGTCATTTCAGATTTGTTGTCTCTCAAAAAAAAAGCACGGCAATTGTCACTTTTCAGCCATTTGTGAGGTTTTTTTTCTTCCCCCACTCAGCATCCCAGTCCACGTGTTACCCTTCATTCCTCCATGTTCCTCCCACTCTTCCCAAACTTGCACCATGCCACCGTGAGGACGACGGCTACGAGTAGGATCAGGCAGCTGGTTACGAGGTAAGCGACCGGCAGGAAGTGGTTCTGACCTCCAAACCAGGTCAGCGTGGTCAGCACCACTTCCTTTCTGCCTCGGAAGTGCTGCACAGGGAAGTCTGGGAAGCAAAGGTCAAGGCTGAAAACAGGTGATCACAAAGGGAAACTCAATGGGAAAATGGCCCGTCCTGTGGTCCTAAAATAGCCCCCGTCCATGTGCTGGTGTCTAACAAGATAAGACAAAAAGGAAGCTATCGGACACGCAACATACATGAACCCACGATAAACTTCCCATCAGAGAGACACCTGACTGCAGTGAAAGGATACTGTAGCCGATGTCCACGCTGTAATTCCCTGCAGGCAGACCGTTAGTAAAGGATGTCTTGGTTCGGTATAAAACCCCATAGAGCTTCTTGAAGTTGGGGAAAGCCGCCTCTCTCATCCAGACAATCAGGTCGTCGTTGATGAAGCCGTTGTTGGTCGGGTCGAGGGGGTCGAGCTCATACGCAGGCTTCTGCCAGTACAGAGGCCGCGCCGTACCTGGGTAGTAAAAATCACGAAATCAGACGCGATGAAGGATACCGATTTGAACGCGTTGCGCGTTTCGTCCCCGTTTACCTTCGAACACCTGAGCGAGTGTCATGTTGCCGTTCTTCGGGTTGCGGTACTTGACGTTTTTGTCCGTATACCAGGTGATGCCTTGCCGTAACAGAGGGACCGGAACCGTGCGACCTCTGGAGTCGTGGTAGGTCAGAGAGAAGGAGTCTAGGGGAACAGAGTTCAGTGAGGACAGAAAGTGGAGGATGGATATGAAGATGATGATGATGATGATAATAATAATAATAATAATAATAATAAGTGGTGTGTGTTATGAGCGGGGCTTACCGTTGAAGATGCTGTTGGCCACAGCACCACAGGGGGCAATGGGGAGTCCATTTTGGTCTTTTATGAACGGATTGCAGTATGTACTTGGGTTCTAGTCGGGAAACAACGTTAACGGTGAAAATAAGTACCACAGCAGTGGAGGACTATATATATTTAACCAAATAATGTAATTTGGGGATTTTATTATACTTATGTATAATTACATACAACTTTTTACTACTTTCTAAACATTACTTTCCAGATTAAGGTTTTACACCAGTTTACAAAATAAGATGTTTTTATACAATATATCCATTAGTACATCAAGTTGTTAAAAGTAGTGTCACCTCCACTAAGTACACTCTACCGTTATTACATATACTTTTACTTTAGGAATATTGTAAATGCAGGACTTACTTGTTCAAGAGTGTTAATACATTGTCTCTAACTAAAGTAATACACTTGATCCTTCAAGCCATCTGCACATTCACTCTGTCTTTGGAAAGAAAGTGTCCTCGCAATGTTATTGTGTTAAATTAACACAAACTATCGCGGAGTACCTTTAGGTTCGTCTTCCTTCCGACCATCTGTCCATCATCTCTGGAGTCCATGTATCTGCGGAGGTTCTGATGGAAGTTTTGGAGGCCGTAGTAGAAAAAGACGTCTCCCTGGAACAGCAGCGTGTGTGTGCGCTTGTTAAGATGAATTGTGTCTTTGACTTTCAGATTAACAGCATTGCAAAAGAAATGAAGCCACCGGGGGATATAATAGTTTGACAGAACAATCTTAACTACGGTTCTCTTCCAAGCTTCTTTATGGAGTCTTCAACCACACTTGAATAACTTGGGCGTCTAGAAAAAGCTTGTAAGTGGACCTAAAGTTAAGACTGCTTTGTCACGCTGTCGTCAAACTTTAGAGATTGTTACCTTGAATGATTTCTTAATGTGAAACTCCACCTTGCAATAGCAGGTTTGCGCTGCGTTGCTCACATTTTTACGCATTTCAAAACATTCAACACATGTCCCGGCCTCTGTGTAGTCCAGCTGAAAGGACAAGGGAGAGTAAATGGAAAAGTAGGACAGCAAATAAACTGTTCCTGTTTATGAAACGCAAAACATAACCTTGGATCTTTCCTCTGTCACCTTTTTTTTTTGCCCACGAGGGTATTCAGTCAATTTGTATCCCTCACATGCATATACTTCATGCATTTTACAAACAAATATTTTCTACATGTTAAAGAACTACTAAATGAGAATATTGAGAAACAGACTCACCTTTATTTCCTGTGTGCTCTGCACGGTGAGCAGCAGCCATACTCCCAGCAGCATGCACAACAAAGCCATAAAGTAGAAGAAGGGCAGCACCGTGTTAGCCGTTAGCATGGGGGACCAGGCAGGTAGCCGCTGCTGCTTGAAGGCAGAGTTGTCTGGCCTCCGGGCCAAAGGCCCCAACCGGCCCTTCGTTTCGCCCATGAGCGGGACCTTCGCCTTGGACAGAAGAGGAACTTGAGACAGCTGGAGATCCACAAAGTGTGTCAGAGAATGCGCTGCTCTATCTTCTCTTCCTGTTCTTTATTTCAGCGTTATCTTCCTGCACACAGTCACACACACACACACACACACACACTCGCTCAGCTTGCCAAGAATTTTTCCCAGCAGGCCTTGCAGGGCGGGGGTTACTGCCTGTTACTTATTAACCACAACCCTTTACTCAACTACCCTTTTCCATTTTCTCTTACTTCCATTTTTCTTTGTGATGCAATGTTTTGTGCGTCGTTCTTCAGAGAGAAAAACACAGGTTCCTGTTTGTTCACATCAAAATGCCACAGACGTGTATTTATTGTGCAATATATCTTTATTCTAATTTGCCGTCAGAGATAATCTGTTGGTTCTGCCCCCCCTTCGCGCTGCTTTATCAAAGGATGTTATGATAAATGGGACTTCCTTGTGGGCAAGTAAACTGATGACCTCACACTCTCAGTGGGAGGGACTTCCCAAGGTCAGACTAAACAAACACAAGGATGCTGGTTTCATTCTGAGTCCGTTTATTCAATCCGTCACACTGGGACGTCGCGCTGGACAACAACAGCGAACAAACAACACCACACGTTTGATATGGGCTCTGACAATAGTAAAAGCACAGCGCAGACGTCACACTGACACAAAAGGGAGAACAAACAGGCTGAGGCCCCTCAGCATGGAGGGAGGAACATCCATTTGTAGCTTTAAACATCAAGGCGTCCTTTGGCTCATCAACAATGTTAAAATAGTCCAATTTTGAGTTTTTCTTCTTTGCAACCAGTCAGGATGCCATTCTCCAGCAGCTTCAAGAAGTCCAGTTTGACCTGAAATAGACACGCACGTACGATGTATAACACAGAATTGTAGAGAAAAAGTAAAATAACTTTGTACCTTTTTATTAAAAAAAATATGACATTTTAGCTCCTCCCTCATTGACGAATCCAGATTATATAAGAATGCAAATATTGTTCTTGAAAAATGTCACAGCTGGACAGAAGACGTCTCCTACTCCATTCTCAGTCAGTCTATGTGTGGTGGAGGTTTCAAGTCCACATCACGCACACAAGATCCATATTGGACCATGACAGTGTGAAAATACTCAGTTACAAGTAGAAGTCCTGCATTTATAATCTTAGTTGAGTACAAATTCATAGCCTCAAGATATAGTTAACGTACCAAAAAAAAATACTCATTATGCTAATAGCTTTCAGATATTTTTTACTACAGGAGTTTAATTAGTGATGTATTAATTTGTACGTCACATTAATGTTGCAGCAGTATACTGCTAGCTGACTTAACCTATAATAATACATCAGAATCTATTAGTTTATTTAAATTTTGTATTGACAATCTGAATCTGCAGGGTAATTAGTCAATTGATCAGTTAGATAAACGTAGTGAAGTAAAAAGTGCAATATTTGCCTTATAGAAGTATAAAGTAGCATAAAATGTAAAATCAGTAAAGCACAAGTTCCTCAAAATTGTACTGAAGTGATTGCGTACATGTATTCAGTTATATTCCACCACAGATCAAACGGAGTAAAGGTAAAACTTTCTCCCCTCAGCAAATGAATAGAGCAGCAGCCTTCTAGTGTGTCTCAGTCCAGCAGGGGGCAGTAGCTCACCTCAGGAACGTCCACCATCCGTCTCTGCTTCTGGTCCCTCCAGTTCCAGTCCAGAACCACGTATCTCAACGCCTTCAAGCTCAAACCCTCTGGACAAAAACAAGAGTTCACACAGATCAGCTTCAAAGCACTGGAGGACTTCTCAGTCGGGAGCACCGGTTTGACCACGCCTACCTTTCTCGACAAGAGCGCCGATCCTGCCGGGTGTCCCGACGCCTACGTGGGTGATGCCCTTTTGCAGCAGCTTCACCTGCTCCTCAATCTGTAAACAAATTAAACTGTTCATTTTGTTTCCGACAAAACTCGCAATTGTACACAAATCGCATGCGTCATAACGGCACGTCGTCTCTACTACCTTGATGTGTTTTGCAAAAAGTTTCACTGCTTTGGCTTCACCCTTGAAGGCGGTCATCTGCCTGGGAAGAAGGCAGAACAAAAGTGTGTGAATAAAAAGGAAAAAAGGTCATAAAAGAAGAAGTTGAAGGAACACCTCGGGCGCATCACTTACTTGATGAGCTCGATGGTTCGGAGGGCAGAGCTGCAGACGACGAGCAGAACCACGGAGCTCTTTTCTGTGTGCTGCTTTTGAATCTTCGACCACTTGGGACAAACTAGCAGGAAAAAGAGATGAAATAAAAGTGAGTGTTCAAAAGTCAACGGCTAATAGGAGACTTTTAAAGTTTAGAACGCCACTCACCCTGCTTCAGATACGAGGAGAGGGTGTGCGTCAGGTCATTACTGGACAGGAAGCCGGAGTCTGAAGATGCAGACGTGACCTCAGTGAATCAATAGATCAGCAGATATTGACCAAACTTCACGGTTTAAAAAGGGGGGCTTTAAACTCACCCAGCAATTTGAGCTCCTCCTGCTCGATCACAGACAGCTTGTCCGAGAAGTGACGCGTCACCAGGGCCTGCAGGTCTGCCGGAGAGCCGGGTTTGGGCTCCGAAGAGGACAAGACATCTGTGATTGTCTTCTTCTGGGAAACGAAACACAGCCATGTAAAGTAATATTCACAAAGCCTCATAAAAAAATAAAAAAAGGCGTCACCAGACTCACCTTCCTCTTTCTTTTGGGCTTTGTTGACTTTTCGTCCTCCGTGTCTTTCTTCTGAGGAATAATACACTCTTTCTGTGAAAACAATACACACAGAACACAGATGAGGATAATCTCGCATAAACCTCAGGTCAAAATCTAAATATGTTCAATCATCCATCCAACCAACAGTCCAAACTTCAAAGATATTCTATTTACTTATTTATTGTTTCAGCTCTAAAAACACAAGTCCAATCCATCACAATGTTCAAAATGTTACTATTTTACTACTCATGATGCACAACATTGCAAGTTTTGTGCTATTAATTTGACACATGACCTGACATCTATTCAATCTCACAGAATTACTTGCTGATAATTTCACGTTGTGGTTTTACTAACTAGGCGTGCTGGAAAAATAAAAGACTTTCCTTTTACACAGGAAGGGCATTATATTATTATTATTATTATTATTATTATTATACCGGTTCAGTCTTCTTCTTCTTGGTCTTAACCGTTTCCTCCGTTACACTCTTCCTCTTCTCTGGTTTTGTCTTTTTGTTTGTTTTGTCTGTTGGCCGTTTCTCTGGTTGCGTCTCCTCCTCCGCCTCAGATGCACCTGGAAGAAAAAGAGGGAGACGTTTCCTCGTTACACTTTCTAGATATATGCAGTGGTGTATAGTAATGAAGTAGAAATACTTCGTTACTGTACTAAGTAGTTTTTTGGGATATCTGTACTCTACTTTACTATTTATATTTCTGTTTACTTTTACTTCACTACATTTTGCAAAGAAAAATGATACTTTTACTCCGATACATTTCTCATGAAACCTTCGTTACTCGCTACAAAATCCAATCTATCTTTAGAAAAAGAAAAAAAAACATCGGGGACTGTGGTGGAACACAGACTCCACCAAGCAGGTTTTGCGAATCACAATGTTTTGCATTTTCCCTCTACATCCTCTCGTCCAGCACTCCCAAACCTTTATGCGTCACGGACCGGTTACGTGAAGACAATATTTTCACGGACCGGGTCCGACCTCGGAAAGACGGGAGACAACGACACCCAACGTGTGTTCGTTATGTCCAGTCTACTCCTAACTAAACCTTTAGTCCAGTCTACTCCTAACTAAACCTTTAGTCCAGTCTACTGCTTAACTTATAACCCGCTGCACAAAGACAGGATGTTGAAATGGAAGCAGGTTTTCATGCTTTTTTGGCGATCTCAGGATACTCTGCCTTGGTTTCCAGATCACCGACAGAGTTGTAACAGACTTACGTTTCATTTTTAGAGTAACGTAACATCTTGACATGTGTCAAGAGGTTCCGTCTGAGGTTACCACAGACGGATGTATGCGGTCATTTTTCACAATAAAACATCTTTCCGGCCTTGATTTTTTTTTATTTAATTGAAATGTTTCATTCATTCTTTCTGTGCGGCCCAGTACCAAGAGACCCACAGACCGGTACCAAGAGACCCACAGACCGGTACCAAGAGACCCACAGATCGGTACCAAGAGACCCACGGCGGGCGGAATGAGCATACTTATAACCACACTGTTACAAGTCCTTCATAGTGTCATATTGCTTTTTGGAGAATTATGATGATAAGTTCATAGTAGATGCAAAAGTATACTTAGGTACAATATATTATGTTAAACATAATATACATGGATGGATACCAGCCAACCCAGTTATTGTATCAACACAACTCCTGGTCCTTGGTCATGGTGACCACAGCACTTAAAAGAATAAACTTCATAATTCTCAAAACTCTGACCCATTGCTTTTTTATTAAAAGCATGTACTTGTACTTTTACTTTCAATACTTAAGTACATTTTATATCAGAAAAATACTTTTGATACTTAAGTACAGAAAATATCAGATACTTTAAGACTTTTACTCAAGTAGTATTTTAATAGGTGACTTTTACTTTTACTGGAGTAATTTTCCAGTAAGGTATCTTTACTTTTACTCAAGTACGGCTTTTGGGTACTTTATACACCACTGGATATATGGATTAACTCATAACCGCAGCGCAAGATGAATTACCTCAAAGGATCGTAATCAAAATCTGCTTTATCGTATGTATGTGAACCCAATCAAGGACTTTGACTTTCTGTTGCTCTCAATGTAGACACAGAAATAGACAGACTGTGAGGCCAGCCGCTAAAAACAAAAGCTAAGACTAAAAGCTGAACCAGGTTTACATTCAACAGATATCTACATGTTTGTTAAGACGAGGCGACACAGAGCTGAGAACCCATTACATGTTTCGTTATTAGACATAACCCACGGAGTTACAGGACCAGAGATTTGGCATTTGCACATTGTGTTTTAAACAGTTCCGGTTGCTCCTCAGGTGAAAGCGTTCTCCGAGCAGCACATTTCATTCTCTACAGAAAACAAACCCCCCGAGATAACAATCATGCAGCAGACCTCAATCGAAGCATGTGGTTATATTTAGCTTCTCCATCGCTACCACTTCTCTGTGCATACCTCGTCTCATGCCATGAGGTCACACTCAGACCCTCTGGCATATATATAAATATATATGCAGGTTTTGTTCAAAGTACCTTAGAAAAAACAGACGCCAGAGCCGAACTCTGCAATAAACACGTGGATTCAATGCAGTGCCCTTCCTGAGTGTATTTCTAAAATTCCCACTTTTTCTTTGTAGTTCCCCCCCCACTCTACAACGCCTCCATCTTCTTTAAGTGGACACGAGTCAAATATGTCCGGAGTATCTACAAGAGCCATGGTTTGACTTGTGGTGGTGGTGATGTCTGACTACTAGGCGTCTGCTCATGTGCGTCTGCAACGGGTTGCTGGTTCAAGCATGTACATAGTACTGCTCGTCAAAACCTAATCAGAAGCACCAAAACGGGTATTTCATCATCAACCGCTGATGGAAAACACCTGCTGGGACTCACTGATGGGGGCGTGGCCAGCAACACGATCTTGACCCGTTCAGAGAAATTTCAGCAACAGTTTTCTACCTTCAATGATTTAGTATTGAATTGTCCCTTCATGATTTGACACAACTTCAAGAACTAATTTGGAAAAACATGGTCTTACTCGAGGCCAGTTCAATATGTTAGCTAGAAACCACAAGCAGGGAAAAACACTCTTGAAGTGAAGTACATCAACATTTCTAGCCGGCAGTGTTGTTTTTTTTGACAACATAAAAAGTACTCACTTTGGGAGTGTGTTAATAAATAAAATAAACAGACGTCTCAATAATCCTAAATCTTAAAAAGGACACACGTGGCTGTATTCTTTTAGCCATTTACAAAAGACGAACAATATATATCATTTTGGGAGATAAACCTTTTCGATGCCTATATAGCGCACAGATGATAAAACAGGCAGTTATAGGGAAATTAATAAATTTGTACCTAATATTACCATTACGTGTATAAAACAGCATTTTAATGAATTGACTCAAACTTCCTTTTATAATTTGCACTATAGAGCGGAAGTGAGACCTCTACTGAGCCATCAAGATGCAGAAAAGCTTGTCCACGCTTTTGTTCCTGGTTGTTTTGACTCCTGTAACGCTTTGTTTACTGGCCTACCAAAAGCAGCCATTGCAAAACTACAGACCATTCAGTTTCAAGAAAACCTAAACAGAGTTAATATAGCATATAACTCCTGTTTGACTTTAACTACACGTTCCCTCCTTTATATTTTAGAATGAATGTAAAAGTTCTCTTAGTTTTAAAAAAAGGCAGTAAATGGCCTCGGCCCCCTTTTATATCACACCATCTCCCTACCATATGATCCTAAGAACCGTAAGATCCTTAACAGCTGCTCTTAACTGTTCACAAGACCCCACACATATGGAACACTTTGCCTACAATACTGCCTAGAACTAGCAGTTGTCTACCCGTCTTATCTTTTATGATTTTACTTAATCGTTTATCTTTGCCAGGAGAATCGTGCGGTCCGTGAGCGAGTGTGCGCCTCTTGTCCGTCCATGGCTAATCTAGCATTCTGATGCAACAAACTGCATGATATTTTGGGTGTGCTGTTGCATTGCTCAAGGACCTTTCATGGTTGTGGTGACTCAAGTTTCATCAAAACACCTTTCATTGCATGTTTTACACTGCCAATCCTTCACTACTACTGTGAGCTACCAGTACACACACTGCAGAGTACATTGCCGCCCCTCAGCCGCTTAGTGTACGATACTTCTTACACGACAAATTGGAGCCGATTGCCTGCATACATCTGGTTGTTTTTGAGTTTGACGTAAGTGTTTTGCGATGCCTTACAGCCCATTAGTGTCTCGATGGAGGGGTTAGCCAATTGTGGGTAGTATTCATTCAATCACACAATACAGCATTGCTCTAAATCTAGTTTGATAATAGAAATACAAACATCTCGCTTCCTTCTTGTGTATGCGTATAGTTTTTAAACTTCTGCTTTTGATGTTTTTGTTGCTCAATTGTAAAGCCCTTTCTGCTACATTCCTGTGCATGAAAGGTGCTGTACAAAGAAAGTTCATTCATTGATCGCTGGTGACGTGATTTGTTACCACCAAAAGTTGATTCTGTTTCAAGTGTTTGCTTTTTTTAATCGTCATCCCTGCGGCCCCCATCGCCGCCGCCCAAACACACTCGGCTCTATTCATACGAATGGGAGGACTGGTATGTTTTGCTGCCATGCCTGATTTGGTGTGAATGGAGCCCAACACCTGACACCAGATGTTCTGCCTTCTGTCCTCTAATTTCCCATCTCACAATCGATTCATCCAATCTTCATCCTTACACCCCTTTATTGTTGGTGTTGTTTTTTTCACTACAACTGTTCCTTGGGGGCATTATAGTTGAGGACCATAACAAAGAAAGGACAATGTGAAGGATGGCTGAGGGATCTTAGTCCACTCTTACTAGCAGTTCTTTTTTATTCTATTCAATAACCACACCCCTTCTCCACATCATCCCTCACTCCAAGACCTTCGTCTTTATGTGTTCGTCATCTGTCCAGCCACACACTCCTTCTGCTGAAAGACCACTCCCACTATTGATGGGTCAAAGCAATCTATTTCCACTCTTACTGTGCTAGAACTCATCCCTTCCTCTCTCACACTGAAGGAAAGTGAGGATACACAGGTGCCAAAGACCAGGAAACAGGAGGACAAACAGAAGAAGGAAGACTAATCACAGGGGAGGATTCAAGATATTGGAGATAAATGGATTACAATCAAAGCAAAGTCCAGGCCTATGACCAGTAAGAGGTCCAGGTCCACCTGTCCCGCAGCAGGTAAGTGTATATTTCTCTGCTGATGCTGGTATTTACGGGTAGGATCAGGCTTTGGTTTACATGTGTGTGGTTGCAGCTGTGAGTTTGAGAGGTATAAAAAGATTGTAATCAGCAAATATTTTAATAGAACGCACCAAGGCAGCCAGGTAAAAATGTCAACGTAAAAAGTTCACCTTTCTAATATGATTGGCATCCTCGACATGCACAATTAATGTCACCTGACATGGCTGTTTTGTACTCAATGAGCTGTGAAGTACACATCAATACAATAAGCCTGTGGGTTCAGAAGTGAACCAAAACCCTTGGATGAGTGAAAGCTGATGTGGACACTGATGTTAAGCCTAACGCACACTTGTAATCTCACCATTAGCACGAGAACAAACCTAACACGCTGATCAAGGAGCCATTCAGCAACACTCTAGGAGGTGATGAGCTGTTTCAACACGTATTTAAATGTGATGTTATGTCGGGAATGACTCGGAATAATTCAGCAATTATAGGCTGCTAATAGTCACTTAGCGCAACAGACATAACGCACATATTTGTACAGATACGTGTCAACAAGATAACATCACAGAGGTTATAAAGGCATCAAGAGGGCAATTGTTTTCACCCTGTGAGACAGTACTGAAATATCTCTACTGCCCACTAGCAATGCTGTCAATCAGACAAATATTTCCTGCTCACCTTTTTCCTCCCAAACTACTAAATGAGTTCCCTTGCGTCACAAAGTGTGACATCTGTCCTTAACCATTTCTGACAATTTCCATTTGGTGCATAAGTATCCGATTAGATATTTCAGTTTGACCAACATTTCCTGTACTATATGGCAGATGAGAGAACACTACATGTCAATAAGAAGTTAGGGGTTATAGAAACATAGCTTTGGGTTCTTCTATCTTTGTACATGCTCCCAAACAACATTTATCCAGAGAATTCTTAATTTATGAGGGCCTGAGGGCCCAATCCATGTCATCCAATCTGTCTTCAATTAGCACCTGACATATTAAAGCCTTAAAAATTAATGGTGAGAGATACATACCACTGTCCTCGACCAATTCTCCGTCGACTAACACTCAAATCTTTTTAAAAATAAATCAATTAAAAGGTTTTAATCAACAGATCTGTAAATCTGGGTTTCTTCGCAAAGAATCACACAGAAGCACCACTTTAAATATTGGGTTTGCCAGAGATGTGCTCATAAGTTTCTTGGAAACAAGTAGTTCAGCATTCAAAAGTATAATAAAATAACTAACCGATGACCAAAACGACCAATTAGTCGACTACTTAACTTGGCGGGGTCATCCTAATGCTGTACACTTTTAGAAGAATCTGGAGGATATTAATTATGTTTCTAAACTCATTCATTCAGGTATTTTCTTTACTTTGTCACACCTCTTTATATTGCATGATGGTTTGTAGTAGTAGTAAGGTGAGAGGGAAGAGAAAAGCCTTCTTCTGTACTTTGTAATCCTTACTGCATCATTTTGCATTCAGACTGATGCAACACCTAGGGCAATATCAAATTCAATAGACTACATTTAAATTGCAATACAAAATGATGAGTAAAGGGCTTAAAGAATCCTTACACCGAGGCAGGACGAAAAGAACCAACAAATTAATATATTAGCCAAGAATAAAAGGATGGTGAATGAATGGAGTCTAACTAAATGCATACCAGATAAACAGTGGAGAAGAACCGGGCTACTTCTTAAGCATCTCAAAAAGAGAAAAAGAAGAACTAGAGAACACTGATTGCACTTATGTCTTTGTCCATTTGGACTCTGATGAAGACACAGTACGAACCGACTAATGTGTCGACTCCACTATTAAAAGCTGCAAATCAATCAGAGTGCTCCAGTCCCTATTTTTGCTGGGAAGTGTGCTGTCCTCGAAGTAAAAAGCAAATGATTCAGCAGAATGCTGTGCGGAGAAGGCCGTTTTAAGTGTTGCCTGCGGAGCAATAGATAATCTATGAGAAGGTCAATATCTCCAGTGTGCCGTAAACCTTGCCTCCGATATCCTCCATGCCACACTCACTCCAGATGGTGGACCCGGTAGGAGGAAACGAGTATGCTTTCAGTCGCAGCCAAGGCAATGAGCTTGCAGCTCAGCTAACCATAAATCAATGAAAGTCAACGGCAGTGGAGAGGGCTCAGATGTAGGGAAATGGGGCAGCTCGGTCATCTTTAATGGTTGATCAATAGAGGTGACTGGTTTTAATGGGTGGTCAACGTCGCTGACTAGATGTAAAGGGGATCACATCGACTGGTGCCAGGAAACCGTTTCAGTTTCAGACAAATGGCACTCTGATTTGGTTATTAGCTTTTAAGGGCGACGGCGATTGCCCGTGTAAACTGGCACTGTGCCTACACAACTGATTAAAACTGTGTCGGCCATGACCTCAGAAAAACTCTTAATCATCAACACAGTTTACTCTATTAGTCTGATTAAAGATACCACTTTGGGTTGCGGGAGGATAACAGGTCACTTATCCCCCTATACAGGCCAAACGCAAAAAAAGGGTGCAATATTTGTGTTGTGTGCTTCTAAAGAAAACAACATGATACTTTCCATGAAATCAATTCGGCGCTTGTTTAAAACAATCAATAACTCATCTCAAGACATGTAGTATTGACTGACTTTGGGAGTGGTGCGTGTGTGTGTAGCAGTTGTTGGTTTTGGAGGCCTGCAGTTTCCTCTCTAAAGCCACAGTTTGAGCATGTGTTATTGTTAAATCAATGGGGACTTTAGGCTGCATGCACAAATTTAACAAGCAGGCCATAGCGGCATGGCAGCGAGGCAGAGAGGAATACCATTCTGGTTACAAATGCATTGGCTTCCAACACGATCCTGTCCAACCCATTCAGTCCATTGTCATTTTGACTTTGTATCCAATTATTTAGTTCCCTGTAGATTGTCGTGTCGCTAATCCAGGGATTTGTTTTTACACTGGCTAACTGAAGTTGAAATAAAGATGAGGTTGAATCCACGGAGGATTCACACGGTCTTGCCAAATTTAAAAGCTTGCCCAGTGAGGGATGCAAGTAATTGTTATTTGGTTATCCTTGTTCTTGTTAGGCTTTGTCAGGACACTTAACCAGAGCTTGAACATAATACAGTGCAGGACGGTAGTGTCACCAGCAGGAGGAGTATTGGATGCACAGTAAACAGTGCAGCAACAGTGATTAACTATTTAAGATTCTTGCGACCATATTTCGGAGCTACAAAGCAGGACATCCTGTACAACTCGTGTGACAGACATTGTGTGCTACACACACACACACAGTCTCTCTCACGCACACAGACGCAAACCGTATTAAGAAATTTAATCTGGATCAAATTATTTTCAATTTCTCCATTCATTGTTTTACATGAATATAAAGTATACAATAAAGTAAGACCTTGAATTTGTGCATATCAATCCAATGTCTTGGTGTGTGGATATATTTGAGGATTGTCACCTATCAACTGGTCCCTTTTTGTCTGTTACAGTTAAAGCAAACGTCTATGATCTGACCTCTGACGTCTGCCTCTCGGGAATTTTATCTCAGAGGAGTGGTAACTCAGAGAAACTTAAGCTAGACTTGTTTCAGTGCCAGCCTTCATGTCCTATGCATAATTCATTTTCTTAGATGGTGAAGTCCCCCGAACATAAATTGGGTCAGTGACATTCACAGTCAAGCCAATCCTAGGTGGCAGCGTGTGATAGGAGCTCCTGATGATGTCGCACAGGAGGTGCTAATCAGAGACATGAGGTTATGTAAATAACCTAAAGCTGTTAAGCTTTCACAAGAGCCGAATGTGGAAACCCTTTTCTCCCCTTGCCTCACCAGCATATTGCAATTTAGGTAATGGGGTTCATTCCCCCAACAACAGGTATCGTACGGATGGCGTCTTTCATTCCCTATCCAACGCCAACAAGAGACTGTGATGCAATAAATGTGGAATCTAACATCAGATCTAACGGGGTTCATTGTGTTTGTGTGTTAAGTGCACGTCGGTCCCAAAGCACGGAAACCAGCGCAGACAAAATCAACGATCAATAAATGGTAGAATTTCTTCGTTCCTCAACGAACTTCTGCCAAGAAGTTCTTGTTCCACATAAATATGTATAAATAACTTCCAGTGGACAAACATTACATCATTACAAAACAATGTTGACCAGATTTCCCGACAACACTGATGTAAAAATGGCTGTTCTGCTTTCCATTTGATTTATAGGCATTAGTCACTATAATGTAGAAGAGACCACCTACAAGCACACAAGTCATTCAAAACATATGATTAAATGCTTCCATTTGGAAAGAAGACCGCAAGAAAAACTACATTTATTGAGATGGTAGGTCTAATTTCAACTGTCTAGTTACTATAAATAAAACTTAAATATTATACTTTTCAGAAAAGTGCCAAGTTTAGGGCAGCACAGTACTGCATTACCTTATACTGTTAAAACTGTTTTCCTTAACCTCATTTTTTATTTTAGTTCAACAACCAACCCCACCATTATCTAGACTTCAAAGATCACTCGAATACTGACAGGAGGAAAATATTGATTCAAGTGCAGCACGAGGTTCAGATCATAGGAATCTGTATCATAACAAAATGTTTGTATTCTTTCATCAACCCCACACTCAACATTTAGTAGTTGTGTAAACCATGAGCACTTTAAAACAGCGCAGATAGCAGGAACACTGCCACATCTGGCACTTAAAACTTATCGATGGCAATAAAAGGGGAGTTGGAGCCATACTCATATTTAACATATATAATATTTAACATTTTCTGTCATGCGCATCAAACAAAACACACCCAAATAATGAAAGGGAATGCTGTTTAAGGCAGAAAATAACTATGTTTATAAATCATCCTTGCACTTTGTAAGACGTGCACAGTTGCTGCAAAAAAGCCGACATAGTGTTCTTTCTTTATTTCTTTAGCTTCTTAATCCTTCTCTGGTAGCATTAATGAGCGCACGTTGACAGTCAAGACAGAGTCAAAACTAACTGGCTGAAAACTATGGTAATATGAACATAATTCAATAGTGTGACACTTTAAACAGAGCGACAAACAGTTGCAGTAACTGGTGGTCGATCGTCATCTAATGCTCTTCGTCTTTCTGCTAAAGTCATCAGCGTATGAAGCATTTCGGAACACGTGCGGCCTCACCAGACTCATAATCATAAAGTACAACAGCAGCTTTCTTGCTGACAAAATTAATTCAGGGGCTGTTCAACATCTCCAGCGCTCTCGCTCGCCAGTTAGCTGCATCATTTCTCTGTTACAACACTCTTACCAGCCATGCCCGCAGTGCTGTGCTCGTGCCAAAGCATACATCAGCCATACAGAGTGCGTGTTACAAAGTGCCGAGCCAACTTGACCCTGGAAACTGGAAGCCAAAGAGGACTCCGGGGCATCGACTGAGCCAGCGTCCCATGACAGGTGGACATAAAGTGGAAATGAGCTGCTCACGGCGAAGGAATTGAGCAGTGGTTTCAAACCTAAACTACCTGGGGGCCATGGGCCAGGTTGTTTGCTCATGTTGCTCACTTATTCTGTGAAGTACCAACTGTGTGCATGTGTAGACCAGGTTTGGGTTGTTGGAGAGTTAAGAGTTTTCTTTTGGTGATTGTTAATGTTTTATTCTGAGGGCAGCCGGTGCCCTTTTGAGCTAGACGGGGGCAGGCAGGAGGGATGCAGGCATGCTGCCCCGGGTGCTGTATGGATAAATAAACAGAGGTGGCCAGCCACATGTCTGACTGCCAACCTGCCGGCCGGCGGACGGTCCTCAGTGCAACCATTATTAAGGTAGACTCTGGCCCTGAGCCAGAACTTAGATTTAGAGGTATTTTCACATCACGTGGGAGTGTGTGTGTGTGTGGACGTGCTTGTCTAGACACTGAGCACGCTAAAGATGAACACAGTCTGACTAATGCCATCTGTGTGTGTGTGTGTGTGTGTGTGTGTGTGTGTGTGTGTGTGTGTGTGTGTGTGTGTGTGTGTGTGTGTGTGTGAGTGAGTGAGAGAGAGAGAAAGAGAGTGAGCATAGTGAGGTGTTCAGACACCATCACCATTAGTCAATTGAAGGCCAAGAGCAAGGACACAGAGGCATGAGTCTTGGCTTGACTGCTCACATTAACGGCACCTTCAGACGGGCAGAGAAAAGAAATAGAAATGGCCCCGGGCCACCAAAGAAAATACAGTACCCGCCAAAGATCACCAGCTCACATCAGCTCCACCACACGTCGTCATCTTGTTCTGTACCAAACCTGAACTAAATCTATTTAAGCTCACTGATGAAGGTTCTCTTTCATTCTATACCTCAACCATTTTATTTATTTCAAATCTGGGCCCCCGGAGAAATTAAACCAATAAAATATCTGATCATTTGAGTTAATGTAGTCAATTGTATTAGGGAGTGGTCCTGTGCTGTAGGGTGTGGGGAATATAATTCCTGAGTGCAGCAAGTTTTGATAGTTTAAAAGTGACCTCATGAAAACTCCTCAGCAATTGTGTTAAGAGCTTTCATCATCCCTTCCTGTCGCTGAAAACAAGTGGAGTAAAAGGAACGCAGGGACAGCTAAGACAGCTTCATCCGTCTCCGTGATTGATACCGAGAGGGTAAGAGGGAGGGAGGGAGGCTGAGATCGTCACTCTCCTTCCACACAGAGGCCAAGAGAAAATACTTCCATGCAAACACAATCTACTAAGTAAGCCAACACTCTCACAGGGATTCAATAGCTGAGGGAGAGTATTGGCTACGGTTTGAACCAGCTCAAAAGGCTGGCTTTCTGTTTGGTGTTTTTCTTACACAATGTGTGTCCCTTATGTACGAGTGTTGTTCGTCTTGTTTAAAAGAAACTCAAGGTTGGTCTCAAACCATGTTGACAACAAGCAGATGCCGCCTGTGCGTATGTGTGCTTGTGTAAAAGAGAGAATGACGGAGACAAATAGAGCGGGGGAGAGAAGAAAATAGTCGCATTGCTTTTCCAGAATTTCTCCGAGGAGGTCTTAATCACAGTCTTAAAACAACTGCAGAGACATAACAGGCCTCCAGACATTTTTTTAATACTTCACTTAATTGCTTTTTGCAAATGTCCAAAAAGGTGGAAAACACAAGGGCCTAACTTATCCAAACAAACCAACAACTCGGGAATTCGAGGTGTTCCCAGACACGGTGAGAGCTTGGACTAGAGAAGCAGAGCTGACCAGCAGAGATTACATCATCCTCCACTAATATGAACTTGCTTGCTTTCTGTCTCTAAATATGGGATGAGAACACCAAGTCTACTGTCAAGAAACCATGTATAATCAACTTTCTTTTTAGAGGACTTTTCATTCAAGGGATGTTATGTCAAGCACAGTGCTTTATAATGGGGAAAAACAAGGGCAAATAGACAATAATATTGGATTATAAAAAGACAGTAGAAAATACAATAAGCATACTTTGATCTAAAGCACATGTACGTTTGTGCACGTGTTCAGCTGCCATCTCCAATAATGTATCCCTTTCCAGTTCCTCCTAGGTGAAGTTAAAGCCATGCACCCACTTGGTAAAAGCGTCAAAATGGTTTCTTGGAATCAAGATGATCAAAAGAAACACAACTCGAAGCTTCCCTTCCACCCCGTGCAGCCCCCAAAAATCCCTTTCCGGAGGGCCAACGAGCGAGACACGAGGGAGCGGTGGGAGGGCAGACACACAAGAGAAGAACTGTCCCGTGATGACTTGCTGTTTCTGCTCAGTGTCCTGGAGGGAGAACTACAGGTGGGATCTTTTCGTCTCTTCCCGCACACACTTGCATTCTGTAGCTCATGTGACACACACAAGTCAGTTAAACTTAGTTAGAGAGTTGCTGCAGCCGTCATAAGATACTGAAATTAAAGCCAGTTGTTCTACTGGAATGTTTGACACTCTAGGCCAGAGATGAGGTAATCGCTGTGTTGAAAACAGAGAACACTGATGCAGCTCTACCGGGGGCCCGATATGGTTTCAGCAGACCGGAGAAGGTGCTCCGTGCCCTGCAGAGAGACTCCCTACGGGCCCAGCAGGACCACCTGCAGGATGTGTACAAAAAAAACATCGCTGAGGTACCAACAGGGAGAAACCAGACACCATATGGAGCGGGTGCTTAAACTTAATGAGGGGAATGCATTACTGTCCGACATAAGAGCATCTATTACGCCTGCATCGTTGCACAGTTGCACACATTTGTTACCTTGTACTACAGGTGTTACATGCGCTGGATCTACTCTTCTGCAATAATTAGAAAATCTGTAAATTTGTTCAGTTTTATTCTTTAGGATGGGAGAAGAAGTTTCCAATAAAAACTTTTGGAAGTAAAGTCTTGGATTATCCAAAGTAACCTGTACATTGTTTCAATAACATTTAATTACTGCACAGGAATAATCTTATCTGAAAGCTAAAAAGCTTTCTGAATGGCTACATACTCCTACGGGCTAAGTGAAAGAAAAAAAAAGCATTTTAGTGTACTTTGCGTGACATGATCTTCACTTGCCAAATTGACATACTATGTACGTGGGGAAGATGTTGGTGTACCTTAGTGAAGGTACACCAACATCTTCCTCTGCACATCTCTGCGTTGTCCCCCCCCCCCCAGCTCAACAACTTCGTGGAGGCCCAGAAGCGTTCCTCCGAATGGATGCAGGAGCAGCTCCTGGAGGTGTCCCGCTCTCACGCCGGAGCCCTGCACAGGCTTGAGGAGCAAGAGAGGAGCCACAGGGCTTTGATCCATAAGAGCAACTGCCTTACCACCCTAATGGAGGAGGACAGAGAGAGGTTGGTGCACCAAACCCCAGAGGTTCAGATGAACGCCGAAGCAAAAGGCAAACGTTGATATTCTCACTGACTTGGTAGCCTGCGTTGAAGCTACGCTTGTAGAAACATCCGTGCCTTTCAGAATCCCTCCCGATGTAAAAGAGGTGAGGATTTACAGCTGGCGTAGAAGAGGCTAAGGGATTAAAGTATTTCAGCACACTGGAACAAGCCAGATCTTAGCTCTGTGATGTACACTTGTGCAGGCTTAAATTCTTTACGTCTATGTTGGTCCATAATGCTCTCCATGGCAGAGTGGGAGAGCAAAGGCTCTCTCAGCTGCTGCCGTTCTACCACCTCCAGGGTATGTGACCTCAAGACTGTACTTAGGAGTTACTCCACTAAGACACCGTCCCTTACATTCTGGACTTGGTTAGACCTTGCGGCCCGCCTGGCTCTGTTCACTCTCCCTTGTAAACACATAAACATACACTCACATGCAATTACATGTACAGTCTAAATTGGCACCCTACTGCCCAATTCAACAATACCACACAACACAGGATGAGGTCTAATTCTAAACCAAGTAAATGGGCTGATGGTTCGCTTGTGGGTATAAAAAAAAACCATCCCCTTCAGAAATAGAGAGCACATTCAGATGTGGCTATGGGTTTAGCTAAGTCCAACATGAAGGAGGTCACTGGTTCTCCTATGCAATTTGAGGCCCACAACGGGGCCGCTGTGTTGAAGGTCCCGGGTTGTCTCGGCTCATGTACCACCAGAGTCCACTCTGTAATCTAGCTGTGTAGAGACGGGACCCGCTCTGGGTTTGCAGCCTTGGGAGGAGACTAGTTGTCTGCATCTGTGTGCCAAAGTGAAAAGGTTTACTCTGACACACACACACACACACACACACACACACACACACACACACACACACACACACACACACACACACACACACACACACACACACACACACACACACACACAAAAGACCAAAAATAGCCATGCCAATAGAGTGATTTAGTTTACTAGAATGTTGTCTATTCAAATACAATGTGGAAACCCTAAACATGCACACAAAGGCTTTGTGGTTAATCTTGTCCTAATGATGATTCGTACACAAGTAGACAGCATGTCTGTGGTGCAGTGTGAACCCTGTGTGGCTCATACATTCCTGACCGTTTGAACAAAGAGGATTTTCATCTCCTTTATCAATTCCTTTTAAGAAAATCGTCAAAAACGTCACACTTGAATTTGTCACATGACCTGAAGTTGCAATGTTAGGTTGGTCTGTTTGGTAAATGTGCATGTTTTTGTTTGTTTCAGACCAATGTTGATGAGTAAAAATCAATCAGAGGATGTCACCTTGGACTTTAGAAAATTACGATTTTCTGACAACATATAGACCAAACAGTTACTTGATTTTAATTGGGAAAATAATCTGCAGCTGAATTGATGATGAAAGTAACTGAAAGTCCCTGAAAGCACAATCAATTATCTACTCCTCACTGGCAAATTCACAATCAACCCACAGCTCTTTTGTCTGTACATATTTATTTGTGTTCTAAGGCACACTTGAAAAAGAGTTTACATTCCTCTTCTGTGTTCCCAACTGCATTTCAGCTTCTTTGAGCTTGGCACCAAAAGATTTGAGCTGAGTCAATGCTTGCATTCATCCACAGGGTAAACAACACAAGGCACATGGCAATACAGCCACTCCCTTTCATCTCCCTCTCCATCCTGTCTTTCTTACATTTTGCTCTGCAGTAGCCTAAATATTTAACTGAAAGAATTTCCACTCCTAATCCAAATCCACTTGAACTATCTTTCAATCTCCCTCCCTGTTTCTTTTCAAAGCGTACGCTTTGAGCTAAGAGAGCCACTCAGCCTGGCTTAAAATCACCACCCCTCTCTCTTTTTCATTTCCCTACAAAACTAGTTCCACAAGGTGCCATGTGCACAGCAGATGAACTATAAGGCAAATTCCAGTCACGGCATATACTCACTTTATGCCATAGCATGATCCCTGTTGCGTGTCAGAGGATGATTACATAGTGCACATCACAATGCAGCGATCTGGTTGTTCCAACCTCAGCTATCAGAACAAGTTCTGAGTGTGTGTATTTCCTATGAACTGCCAATGGGCCGACAGCATCTCAGCATTAACCGCACACATATGTTCAGCGCACCAAAGACATCCGTGCTCTCATCGGTTCACTCCAGTTCTCAATCCCAAACTTTTCACAGGCTCTACCCTAAAGCCACAAACTACTTTTAAACTAGTTCTGGTTTCCCTCCCCAACTGATGTGGCCTTCTCAGCAATACATCATCACCAGTAAGTGCTACAGATGTAGGAGAGGAATGAGTAAGAAATGTGATGTAAAGAGTCCACAGCCATGCTAGGGGCACAGTAGTTCTTTGGGCTGAATGCTAAAGTCAGCATGCTAAAATGTTCAGTGACAATGCTAACATGCTGAGCCATAAGGCATACTGTTTAGCTTCTTCATCTTCTTAGTTTAGTGTGTTAGCAAGCTAATGCATGACAATTTGCTCTAAACACAAAGTACAGCTGGGACTGATGAAAAACAAAACATATTTAAATTGTCGTATATTTAAGTTTTGCCCTAATGATGAAAGGCCAACAAAGTTATCACAATTCATCCTGCGGGGATGTCTGTGCCACATTTTATGGCAACCCATCATAGTTGAATTACAAATGCCGACCTCATGGTGTGGCTAGAGGACCGCCAACATCATTCAAATGTCGTCCTCGGTGGAGCATGAAAGAATAAATAGCCGACATAATTTCATGTCAATTGATACAATAATGGTTGTGACTAAAATGTCAAACCTGCTGGTGGTGCTAGAGGGCCGACGTGGACAGGCGGACTTGACCGGCATTGCGACCCCTACAGTCCCATCACAAACATGGCTAACAAGCAATCGATCAAAAGAATAAAAGCTCTCTGGCTTGCTTTAACATTAAACATGGTGGAGGAAACAGTTTAGAAAAATTGCTCAAAAGGAAAAAG
This sequence comes from Myoxocephalus aenaeus, assembly GCA_038501785.1. Lineage (NCBI taxonomy): Eukaryota > Metazoa > Chordata > Actinopteri > Perciformes > Cottidae > Myoxocephalus > Myoxocephalus aenaeus. Next base: position 4,092,709 of record JBAMJR010000154.1, read on the forward strand.
GACAAAGTAAACTTGGCAGCGTCGTAACGGAAACCGGCAGCTGTTCTGAATCTGTCCATCCCTTACACTCGACACACATCCACCATCTGCCGGGCCAGCCAATAATATGTCAGAAGAAGGGCTTAAATCACCATGAGAGTCTGGCAGAGCATCACTTCAGAGCAGAGCTGATCACGAGCCGTTGGGCCTCTTTATTAGCGATACAAAGAATATGAGGTCAGTTTTGTCATGACTTCAATTTTATTAAAACGTGCTGTTAAATGAAGAGAAGAAATCTGGGGCAGACTGCCTGAGCCGCTGTTTTTTCCTTTAATATGCCTTTTCTGTGACCTTATACAGCATTAAGCTTAGTACATCTGGAGGATTTGTCAAAGGCAGCAGCTACAAAAATGCAATATTGCCAAATTACACCCCTGGATGAAAATAGGAGCTATGACAACGGATCAGAGAGTGCTCCTCTCATATAAGGGCCGATGTTTGAGGGTTTTCTTGGAAATGCCTTTGAGGGATCGGATCATACTTGTAATTGAGGAAAAGCGCTGTCGATTGCCAACCCCTCCTCTAAGCAAAAACAGGACCTCGTGAACTCTGGTTTGGAAGTTGCTCTGTGCGGATTGGAATTGTAAGGAATGAGGAGGATTTCTCCCTCACATTCCACAACCAGAGAACTATCTCATCTCGCTGAGACCTTTCCTTACGAAAGAGTACTAATCGAGCAGGGTGATTTAATCAACATACCGTCACCTAATCTGCAGCTACACCAAGCTGATAATCAATTTGCAAGTGCAAAAGTAGGGTGAAGAGCTGCAAGATTAATTTCCTAATTATTCAACAAAACATTATAACATTCCCCAACTATAGCCTTGCTATGAACCACAACTAAGTCCATTCACCATTGAGTTATCGCTGTTGCAAACAGAAACAAGTCACGATGAAAGGTTATCTACCTCAGTGATCTGACTTGGAAACAGGCAGCCACAGTTGTAATCAATCAATTAAGAGATTAACAAGAACGCCAAGGAGCAGAATGCAGGCCATACATCATTAACTTATACAACTGCCGTGGTCAGTAACTGTCAAAGCTGCACAACCATAAGAATTCATGTTCGACTACAACACAGTTGGTTTGGGACACATGCTGCAGACCTACTCTCTGCTTTGCACTATACTGTTGGCTTAACAAACCATGAAGGGATTTGCGATAAAAAAACAAAATGTGTGAAAGTGAAACGCGATCAAGTGATGCAATAAGAGATGAAATCATGTGTCAAATATTTAGAAACTATTGTCCTAGAAAATGTGTTGCGTTAGTGCAGAGCTGCTGGTTCTGGAGCCGACAAAAACATTCAATAACCGTGAAGACATTGTTTGCTCGTTCGTAAACTATGATCGGACTTTTCTGAGGCACAAACGTTGGTCACCGTTGTCTAACCTCATGGTATTCTTTGAACATATGAGGAATCCAGAGTTCCACGCCTGTTGTGAAATAGCTTGAAAACAAAAGTGTCTAAAAACTGAAGTTTGAGTGAGTCTTTCAGGCTATTTTGTAAATTCTTGTGCGATGCCAACATGACACAGAGGTAATAGCTCTCCTTTAATTGGACACACGATGGGTTTGCTTGACAGAAAGAAACACGGCAGACGTATATTTCCAGTGAAAGTTGGAACTGGGAGCCATAGTGCAAGTATGTGCTCCCGGAGGGGAACCTGCGCAACATTCAGATGTTTATTTTCTCCTGCAGTGCTGGTGGTAGTATCTCATCTAGTGAGATCAAATATCATTTATTTTCCCATTATGACTTTTAGTATTCATGTTGTGACAGACGAGACTAGCGGTGAACACAATCAGAGTAGAATCTGTCATTCCTCCCTCCACTGGCCTCATGCATTTGATTGACTAATACCATGAGAGTGGGATACATTCAACATTGCAGTTACAATTCATAACTAAAAGCAAGATGGTGGAGAAGAAAATGAGAGTGAGCCAGAGACAGATGATTATTATTATCTGAATTTGTATTGTGATGCTGTGGCAATATGCTGTAGAGACGTTTATGCCAATAAAGCCTTTTGAATTGAAAAAGAGACAGATTTTATTAATTGCTCATTGTTCTTTTTCTTTATAATCTCATTAACTTGATGCTTTGGCAATATTGTTTTTGTTATATTCATGCCAATGAAGCATAAAAACAATGGAATTGAGAGAGTGAGTGTAAGAGAGAGACATATGGATGTAATTGAGGGCCGATGAACTGATGATGTCATCTCACAGTCAGGTTATCAGGCCCCAGGCAAAGCAAAACTCACAAAACATGTTTTTCTTCTTAAAACACATGGGGGGGAGGGGGGATTGCGCACACACACACACACACACAATACTGTATGTATGAGCTACAGTTCCTCGGCCAAGTTAGGCCTAGCAGCACTTATGCCGCATAGTTAACATGTTTGCTCAGGCTAATCCTGCAGAGTGTTAGCCGTTCCAGTTTGAATTGTGATTAAAGCTTTAGTTTTCTCCGCACACTGACACACATATACACAAATACATTCTGTCCTTCCCATTAGCCTCTTTGGCATCGCTACACAATGACCTCATCTGGAATGGGCTGAACTCCAGTGCGCGCGCACACACACACACACACGCACACACACACACACACACACACACACACACACACACACACACACACACACACACACACACACACACACACACACACACACACACACACACACACACAGTCCCATATAAGGACTTGCTGATGATGTAATGGGCGCCAAGGACTGCGAGTGAGACTCAGTTCGCAGCGCACTTCTCATAATGTTTGGTTTTCCGGATGGAATGTCCACATCACTGGGATCTCCGGGAAAGGGAGAAGTGAAAGAGTAGAGCCGATTTATTCTCTCAGGATTTTTAAAAGGACAGAAGCCAACGTCACAGCACAGGTAGGAACAGACCAAAGACGTGTGACCAGCGGAAAAGTTATAATGTGTATTTAAAAAACGTATTAACCGTCAAACGAATTAATTGCTAGATGAGTTACGGGCAAATGAAGTTCTCGCCAGTCCAGCAGAGTTTTGATAGAACATCTTTCAATGTCAAGTTGGTATCAAATAACAAGAGAGCAATTCAAAGAGGTGTCTACGCTGTATATTGAAAAACAAGCAATGAAGACTCACTAAAACCTTTACACTGAAAGTGTAATTTTTAAGTTTACAATTCTGTTTACAATTCTTTACTATTTAAAGAAGCATTATTGACAAGACAACTAAAAGTGAGACAATTAAACAGTAATCTTGAGGTTAGGTAGTCTAACCTATTAATATATGTATTAGGGCAATAAACCATCAACCCACACACATTATACACATTGTAGGTGATATGAATCTTAATAGCAAAAGTACAGATGCTATGTTTGTAAAATGTATAAATCCTTAAACACTAATTTGACACATTCCATTAGTTGCTCTAAAGATCTTGACCACAAATCATTATTTTTATACAAAGCTCTCCACATGCTTCTCATCAAATGCTAAAATGTCCTACACGGACATCGGAAAACATGCGTCTAACCATGGAGACCATCAATGCAAGCAGACCTATCAGCACTCTAGATACCTCCAGTCTACTCAACACTAGCAGCAACAGTCCCCACACTTACATGACATTGATTCCAAATAGTGAAAATTGACGAGTGAGAGATCACTTTGAAGTGTGCCTCTCTTGTACAGTGTGTATTAAATGCATTTGTACATTGCTGGCATGCATCTGGGGAAATGTGGGGAGTGTCAGCACTTGTAAATGTAGCCAGTCTGTAATTACTTATGGAACAGGGGGGAATTCCTGCCTCTCCTCGCTGGAAATGGGGTAGTGTTGGAGGGGCACAGAAGGAGGGTGATTGGGTGCAGTGTTGAGCGTACTCAAGGGTAGAGGAACTTCTTAATTAACAAACACTCCCTGCCAAGGGACCATCTGCTGTAATAGTCTAAACATCCTACAGAATGCATGCTGCCTGGAGAGAAGTGCAAAACGACATGGAATTACATGGACGTATCTCCATGTTTTAGGATTTACAAGTAGGAACTAACACACAGATGCATGTACAAAAAGTGAAAAGAAAGTATCACTAGCTTCTGTAGAAGTTCGAGTAAGGAGAGAATTGCCCTCTCCAAATTCTTCTGAAAATTATAAATAAATGTTTATGTTGAAAATACACAATTGAGGACATTATTTGTGTTTAAAAGTTGTGGCCAAGAGGTTAAGTATAAACACTACAAAGCGTCCTTGGAGGCTGGAATAAGAAACAATTACACAATAAAACCATGCCAAAAAAATTCAGTTTGACATCAGCTTGTGTGTTTCTCTCTGCAGACTCAAGCTCCTGATTGTAAAGGAGAGAGAATACCAGGAGATTAGGGAGAAGAAAAGTGAAAAAGAAGTGGCAACTCTAAAGGATGAGCTCACCAAGCTGAAGGCCTTTGCACTGCTGCTTGTAAGGGAGCAACAGCGTCTGAGCGAGCTGCTGGAGGAGCAGAGGCTCCGCGTCCAAGAACTGACCGCCATCACTGACCACGTCAAGCAGGAGGTCAGTGCCGCTTACCCCAGCGCAAAGAAGGAAGAGCTCAAATCCCTGCACCATAATCAAGTTGCCATCTTCCACCAAAGCCAGAACACCATGACAACCCCGAGCCTGCTGTCAGAGGTCGAGTTACTGAGGAGGAGGGTCGTGGAAATGGAGGGAAAGGACGAGGAGCTGATACGCATGTGGGACCAGTGTCGAGACCTGGACCGCAGCCTGTCGAGGGAGACCAGCCACTGCCGTAGCTTGAAAGTTGAGGTGGATAAACTCAATGGCAGAATCAGCGAATTGGACAGGATAGAGGAGGCTTTAGGTAAGAGCAAACAGGACTGTAGTATTCTGAAGGGCAGCTTGGAGCGAGAGAGAGAGGTCAGCAAGGTGCTGTCTGGCGAGCTTGACACTCTGAAAGTCAGGGTGAGAGAGCTAGAGGCCGTTGAAGGCCAACTGGGAAAGAGTGAGGCGGTGATTAGACAGGACCTGGCCAAGCTCAGGTCACTGACTGTAGCTTTGGTGGAGGACAGAAAGACCACGGCCGAGAGGCTCCGACAGGCGGAGGAAAAACTCAACAGGAAGGAGGGCAAAAGAAATGAGCAAAGCAATTTGGCAACAATGACAGAGGGACTGAGAGAGGAGAGGCAGCAGGCACTGAGGTCGAAGGCAGATTTAGAGGAGAGGATTAAGGGCATAGCAAAGGAAAAATATGAGCTCCAAGACAGACTAAAGACCGAAGGGGAGAGGAATGGAGAGCTACAGAGTAGAATCACTACAATGAAGAAAAAATTACAGATCTTGGAAAACAGGAAAGAGAGAGAGAAGTACACACACAGCTCTATTCCAAACAATGCTGGCCACCACTGCCACTCGGAGGACAACAAAGTCAAGGAATTGACCCTGGAACTAGAAAGGTTGCAACAGAGACTAGGGGACAAGGCGGTGTTGGAGGAAGAACTGATAAAGGTGGAACATGACTTTGAGTCCCTGCAAAAGAGGTTCAAGGATGAACAGAAGCGGTCCCAGGCTCTGACAGAGGAGCTGGATGTGGCAAAGAGGGAGCTATCCAGGTATGAGCAGGCAGAGAAGCAGGAGGTCAACCAGGAACACCTTCTCCTTTGCCGGCTTCAGAAGGAGCAGGTCAAGTCCAGACTATTGGGCAGAGAGGTTGACACCCTGAAGCAGAAACTCCAGAAGCTGATGGGAACCGAGGAGTCCATCTGCAGGGTTCAGACGGATCACTCCACGCTGCAGAGAAAGCTGACCCAGCAGGAAGCCAGTAACAGAGAGCTGGCCAGAGAGATGAAGGAACTGTGTAGCGAGCTAGACAGGCACGGACAAATCAAGAATCGTACACCTGTTGCCAACCAACAACGCTACGCAGAACTTCAGACCACCAAAGAGGTGCAGACTGAGCCAGCAGATAGCCTGCTGCCTGACTTCAGCGAGCCCAGCGAGGCCCTGGATGAAGAAAACGAGGATGAGGAACCAAACCACAATGCACAAGTCATAAACAGACGAAGATCTCTTGTCAGCAACCTGAACAGCTTGAACAGTACAAACAACAACGTGAGCCAATACAGCAGCCGTTCAGCCAATGGCATAGATATGCACCAAGCGGCTAACGGAGAGGTGATGATGTTAACGCACACACCAGGGCAGCCCTTGCAGATCAAAGTCACACCCCATCATATACTCAACACGGCCACACTCGAGATAAGCAGCCCCAATGGAGACGCAGCCACGTCCTTCACCAGCACAGCCCTCATTCCAACAAGCGGAGCCTCACCTAAACAGAGAATTACGATCATCCAAAACTCAGCTCTGTCTGCAGTCAATGCTAAAACCCCACCTTCAAGCCCCGACCGTACCGTCTCCCCATTTGACGGTACGCCCATCTCTCGGGCGTTGAATCCAAATTCGTCACGCTCTGCGACACCAGACCACAGCAACTCCCCCATTCAGATCGTAACCGTGAGGACCGGTTCTCCAGAGCCAACCGATGCTGCAAATACGGCGGTCTACTGCAAAACACCGGAGCGGCAGAACAGCTGGCAACCTCAAAGGTCCAGCAGCACCGACACAAGTCCCAGTATCGTCGCCACGGAGGACAACCAGATCCATATCCACCTGGGGAGCCCATATAGCCAGTCTCTGAATGGTATGACTCATAGCATCCCGCAGCCTGTTGGGCCATACTACCTCCGACATGAGCAAAGGACTCAAGTTCTCGCCAATGGCTGTCATGTCAAAGGCGTTGGCACGATTACAAGTAGCATCACTATATCCCCCGCTGCCTCTTCAGCTTCACATTCCTCAAACATTACAGTAAGTAGCCTTTTTGATTAGGTGAACATTTATATATTCTCTACATACAGTATTATGTTTTCAGTTACATTCCCAGGCAAGCCAACGAAAACAATTCACTTTCTCTAATGACAACCAAGAGTTTCTTTGTATTTTGTAACATTCATGAAATAAATTTCTTTGTGGTATTTGTCAAATAAGAGCCTTTGTATATCCTACTTGGTCTAGTTAGTGTGTCCTTCGACTGACTGACTTTAACAACCCTTTATTGACTGTGTGACATGTGTGTCTAGTATCCGTATGAGAGCTAAGAGATGCAGCATCGCTACCAAATGTGTGATGTGCTTTTTTTAAATGTTCTGTTTCATCAATGTTTATTTTCTGTTTATTAAAAAAATGTTGTGTTGATTTGATTCATTCACCTTGAATACTTTTGAGAGTGGGTTGGCATCAACACAGCTAATAGGTTGCCAGCCAATTTAAAAGCAAAACAGTTGGAATCAGAAAAGACCAAAACCTGGTTTGATGTTTTTCCTCCAGGGTCAACTAAACACTACAAAGCACAAAACATCAAGCACATACACGTTTACTTGACACATTTTAAGTTAATTGAGTGAACTAAGAATTACTGGAGAACAGAAAGGGTTAAACCTACTACCAAATAGTTCAAAGCTTCATTCATTACATATATATTGTCTAAATTGTGCGTTTTTGTACAGTTGCTGGTAAAGATTAGGCCACTAATAATAATAATATAGAATATACAATTTGTAGAATACGAGTTCAATGGAGGCTGCGTAGGATTGTTTTTGATTCTTGTGAGATCCAAACATCTCCAATATCTCTCAAGCATTGTAAATTCTAAAAATCTAAATGTATTTGGACAATTTTTTATCTAACATAATATTCTGCTACAATTCCAATTTGTTGGCGTTTGGCCTTTCAAAACATTTTTACTGCGAAACCAGTTTGCTCTCTCAATTGCCCCAACGCACCTGAATTAGAAACCCTTTTTTGTAACTTGTTTTTTTAGGGTGATAACCTTTTTTTCTAAAAACTCAATATAAGCTTTGAATGTAAAAAGTGCATTCTGTACAGCTCTGTTTGTGTTTGCCATGTTTGAGTCAACAGTTGAGTCACCAGCTATTTCAACCACAGAAAATTCCTCACAAGTGTGTGCAAGTGTAAAGCTCCTTCAAATGTGCACTGGAAAACTCCGCTCATGTTTTTTCTGAAACAATTAAACTTGGAACACCTAGTGGTGGTCGGTTTGTTAACATTTTATGGTGGATGGATTATTAAAAGCCCTTTTCCATTTGTAACGAACATGATAAAAAGTAATGTATAATTACCATTGTCTTAACACATTTAAAACGGACAAAAACATACGTTTAAATACCTTTCCAAACTTTTGCAGAAACCTTTAAAACAGTTTTTCATCATTTACTATCAAAAAATTGGGTTCACGGTGTGAGCAAAGTGCAGCCATTAGCATGCCAATGCTGGTCTTCTTGTTAGAAACTCATGTTGCAACAGCAAGCAAAGCATTCTGCAGTCATCTCCTGCCAGCTAAACCTCCCATTGCAGACTGTTTATTTCATGGTTGTGTTGATTTGCTTACATTATAAATATTCCCTGGGTCCTTTAGCAGATTTTCCTGTTTGGTACTTTCATGTTTCACAGGCCTTTTACAGAGGCAAAACTCGTCTGTGGTTGGAGCGTCACTTAAATGATAATCCTACAAATACACACTAGACTTCAACCAATTTTAGAACTTTGCTGTTGTAAAAGAAAAAAAGATGTCTGTTTACGCTTCTATTGCACAAACTGCACACTAAGGCATGCAGGGGAAGGAGACCTATCCAGAATATTAAACGGTAAGATGGATTTGGCAAAAATATGTAGCACATTAATGAGGAGCAGCATTCATAATCTATTTTTGAGAAATACATTAATCACAGTATCCAACTTCCAGAATACCTCATACCCTAAAACCTAAGTACAACATTCATGGTTTTTAGTCACCAACAGGTCAACTTTTGAAAAGGTCAAAACCACAAAATATACGGTTACATGTGGTTTCATAGAGTGGCAGAAATAAATGGCCTGTTATTTAGTTTGAATAAAAGCTGTGATGAGCTGTGTCATCTAAATAAGAAACCAGCTGACAGTTGGGGGCACAATAGGGCTTACTGTGGTTAGGAGAGGCTGGCAGAGAGAGCAGGTATATGATGACAAACATGGAGGAACATTAACCACACTGACATCACCGGTTGACGAGGAAGTAGCCAGATGAGGCATTTGATGAGAGTTTAGGGCAGACTGGAGCGTGACAGAAGCCTCATGAGAAACTTTGTCATTGCTGTGGGCAGAGAGTCATCACCATAAAAGTCAGACTGCTTCTTACGAATCTCTTCCTCACTCTTATAACTTCAAAAGGCAGTGCCACAAACTAATAGACTTCAACTGTCCTTGTCAGTCAGCCTCACAGCCCTTACTGTCCAGCAGCTATGAGACAAACGTAAGCACTGATGGGACGCCAACCTAGAAAAAACAAGAGCTGTAGACATCTCTCAATAGAGACCATACATTTGTATGGTAATGATGGATATAAATGGGGGTTTTAAAGGGCAAAATGCATGCAGGGACCATGACACCGTGGTGCTCCTAAAGTGTCTGGGCTGGCACTAAAAGGCTGTATTCCACTTTGCAAAGTGTGACATTATGACATCTTTACACACAAAAACAACTGCTTCACAAAAATGTAAATTCATCTAACATTAGGTGAACAACTAATAGATACACATATGCCTCCTTTCTTCAATCAGATCCCTTTGGGGTCACTAACAAGGATTCCCAAGACCGAAGGATCAACTAAGATGCAACAGACAGAAAAACTGTCTGTTGCATCTGTCTGTCAGGACAGACAAACTCCCTCAGTAGATAAAGGGAAAACAGAGATCTGAGACTCATGTACAAAATAATAACTTTCATAATAAAAATGTGCAGAGTAAATCCAAGAATTGTGATTGGAACACCAGGGAGTATCAGGAGGATATTGAAACAAAAACAAGCACTAATAATTGAGTAATTGAATATTATAAACATATACAATTTATTTAGTTTCTTAGTCATTGTTTTATGCTGAAAGACTTATTGCGACTTTCAGATAACAGTGCTAACGGTACTATGTACACGCTCTGATTCCCTGTAATAGTTAAGCTGGAACATATTCTATTAATATGATTGTATTTCCCAGAATCACTTTCCTCCTCTGAATAAATGTAAATAAATAAAGTAATATGCTTGGTGAGTATCGTCTGTGCATGTGTTTGTATCAGTGCAGTGGTGGAAATATTTAAATGTTTTTCTGAAGTAAGAGGAGCCATTAATATACATTACTATTCGGTAGTTCAAACCTTAACAATATATCATTTTAGAAACTTAAATAAATTAAGTGTAGCCAGAAACACAACACTTCCCTGTGAAATTGAGTGGAGTAAACGCTACATTTTAATTAGTTTAAAATGGAAATACTCAAGTAAAGTTAAAGTACATCAAGACTGTCCTCAAGTATGTGACTTGGTCACATTCTGCTCGGCGACGCAGCAACACGTTGCCGTCCTTAGCAATCAGGCCAATCGTCCAGGGCACATAGCAGGACTGCCCTCTGTTGGTATGCAGAGTGCATGAAGCTGTGCAGGGGACTGCCTCTGTTAGTGTGTGGCGATGAGGATGTACATAGCCGAATAGATAGAAGAAAGTTACGTTTAGAGAGCTAACATAAGTGTAAGATAAACGCCCGAACATGACAGACCACGAGGGCAACCTTCACGTCACCATCATTATTTGTTATCATGGCTCACACACACACTGGCACACACGTGTTTGTACATCTTCTGCTCGTAGCAACTCCTGCTACCAACCTTAACTCCCCCTGTCCTAACAAACCACAGGTGAACTACACAAACAACACACTTGCTGCTACTTTGCGTGTTACACCAGTCGCTACGATAACCGGCGTTAACTTTACCCAGAATGCAGTGAATGTGAACACACACTGCTGGCTAGCTCACGTTAGCTTACAGTTAGCAACCCGGCTTTACTCGCGACCGTTACAAGTTAATATTGTCAACAGTTCGCTTTAAACCAACAGCTTCCGGACCACGCGTATTTCAGAAATACTACAACATAAAGGGACTAAAGTAACGCAAGGTACCTGAGTTGCCCTCGTGTGCCCACCACTCGTCACCCAGGTCGTCTCCCATTTTCCTCAAAGCTAGTAAGTAACGCGAGTCTGTCCAATCCGAATCTACCGCTGAGAGAGAGCGAGAGAGCACGTGAGGGCTGCGTTCAAAAGCAGCACGTTTGAAACGTGGGAGTGTGTTGCTTAAAAATGTCGGGACACTATAGAAATTAAACCAAGTTCTCCCACAACATATTTACATTAGTGAGGATAGTATGATGGATTCATGTTGGGTTCCTATAAAGATACTTCATAGGAATATACTCTAATTTTCCATTTCCAAATTCAATAGAGTCTCAGGAGTGCTGTTTTCCTCTCCTTTTAACTTGTCTTCTTTCTTTCTTTCTTTTTATTGTTTGAACTTTTTCCCAAATAACATTCAAGGCATAAAGCTAATATCCACTTTATTAACATTTTGACCCAAAATAACTGTTCAAATAAAACCAGAACATGGCTCTGATTAACACTCTTTTTTTAAATTTATTTTTATTTTTACTTCATCATGAGATGAGCAAGCAAAATGAACCCAAATTGGGCTTCTAGCATATTGTTTGCTTAGGAAAACCAGTCAACTCTGTATATTTTAATAGAGAAGAGAAAGCAAGGGTGTCTTGGCAACAGTCTTTCTAAATTTGCTATGACAAAACATGTACATTTAGCAAAAATAGAGTGTCTACTGTTGTCTGGTTAATACAGATAAGATCTGTTTGGGGTACAGACACATGATTGATGACACCAATGACTATATTTTCCAACCTCAAAAACAGGGAGGATTTCCCAACCAAAGTGGTAAGTCTGGAGGAAGGCCTACCCTGCAACAGCATTTTTATGTTAAATAGTTTTAATTTGACTTGTAATACTCAATTGGTGTGATCGCGGCCAAAGCGTTCCTGAGCAGCCTGGGGTGGCCTCTGGTATTGTTCTGAATGAGAGTGAAGCGTTTTGCGTGCTGCTTTTGCCTTGCCGAATGTCTCACGTTATTCTGCTCTATTGTAATTTTTGAAGGAGCGCCCTAAACGCCTTGAGTTTGAAAAATATTTGATCAAAGCAGCCAACGTCATCAGCGTTTGCTGGATACCCGGAGCTTTATGACTTTATCAACCATAGTAACTATGATCTGCTTCTTTCCACTAGCCGTCACTCTGATGAACAATTAATCAGACACCTACATCTGGACTACTTTGCACTATTTTTGACTACTGTTGTCTTTAATGTCTTTTTATATTAATCTTGTTTATTTTATATTGTGTATGTACATTAATATGAAGAGCAACGTGTAACCGGCGACAAATTCCATAAATGCGCATGGCCAATAAAGCTAAAGGGTCAAATTAGGGCAGTACTTTTTATTAATTTAAACTGCACTATCAGCTCGTAGGTAGCATGCCATTCATGGTTTGCTTTAATCTAATGTTAGCACTCTTTTGGTGTTCCCTCTCAGGCGCTCAGAGCATTAAGCCATGCTCTATGTTTGTCTGCTCTATGTGCTTTTATTCTTGTGCCAAAACAAATTTTCCACTTCTTTGTTGTTTTTCTATCCTGATCAGGTGGAAGTATCGGCGTTGTAAGTAATGAGGACATATTTTAGGACAGGGCGCTTTATATTTGGAGACCATTTCGGCACCATCAAATTTAACACATTCCATGATTTTCCTTTTCATGCCAATATAGTTGCCTTGAAATGGCAGATTTTATATATATATATATATATATAGTTGTCTTCAGATGGCCGAGTCATAATCGTGACTGTTAAGTCCAGGTCATCATTTTAGTTGTTTGCATGTATTTATCGCCCACTCTCCACCACACCATAAAACATTGTCTGCAAATGAAAGACGATCAAAGCCAGATCCTCTTGTTTCCGTTGCATTTGTTGTCTCTGACGCTTAATTAGATTTCAAATATAGGATCTCTATAATTATATTTAGCCTATAAAACTCAAATATTAACCTTTTCACAAATGACATATGCAATTATAGGATAAATCCTCATTATTCATCATAAGGGGATGTTTCCAGAGAGAAGAGAATCGACCTACTGTTCTACTGAGTGTTTCTCCATAGAGGACATTACAATACACGTCTTTACATCTTCTGCCATTATGGTTTGGCCAGGGTGGTCTTATTTCGCAACACACAGCAGAAAGGAAAGACAAGAGAAAGGAGGAGGAGGAGGAGGAGGACGTGTTTGGAATAGTGCCCTCTTCTCTGCAGCTGTAGCGGAGAGGAGGGACAGGTCCTCTGGGAATAATTGCATGCTTTTTTGTGTTTCTGTCGGAATAACACATTTCTGGCTTGTGGAGGCTGTGAGATGTTTGATTAAAGCTTTGCCACAAAAAAAAAAGAACAGACTGATTACTGGGGAAATTATAACGGGTTCAGAATGGGTATGGTGTATGACCCTCAAAATGGGGGGAGAAAACAAATCAAGAAAGAGAGAAAAAGGAAGGAAGTAGTCAACACATTGTGTTGAGGTCTGCCAACATCCAGGGAGGACAATGGATTCTAAATGGCAGCTTTGTATGTAATTAAGCGTCGTTCCTGTAAAACACAGGCCTCTTCCTCATTTGCCATTCTCTTTGTTCATCTTTTGGCTCCATTTTCACTCGGAACGATATGCTGTACAAAAGCACATTCCTTCTCTATAGACCCCAGGGGAACTTGTGAAACTTTAAAATCAGCATACCCTGCGTTAATCAGCCAACCTGCATTTGAAAGAGAAAGAGCACTTTAAAAAGGGTAAACTGCACAAGGAGGTTCACTATCTTAAAATACGCTTAAAATAATCTCAGAGTAAATTTAGTAAAACGTTAAGACCAGATGGAAATGACCCTCTTTCTTTGGATAAGATACTTTATTTTCATCCAAAGGGAAATTGCTGTTGTAGCAGAAGAGGTTGAGGGAAAGATTGTGATGGTGAGCATTTGCTGATGGAAAGATATCAATGTTTTAAAATTTTGTTTTACATTTAAGGAAACACAAATTGAGTTTCTTCACTCTACGTTGTGACAATGGGACACCCCTAAACCCTCACGGACTTCGCGGGAGCGCGCCTCAAAGTCCGTGAGTCCGTAAGGGTGGAGATTGGAATTGAGCCTGACACTTCTGACGCTCCTGACAGGGACATCCGGTATGACGTGCGTGCTGCTGGTGAGGGACGGTATGAGTGAGGGCCCGCCCGGTGTGAGGGGGTTGTCTTCCTGTCTGAACTTACGCTATAGCTTCATATGAGAATATCCATACCACTCTTTGATTGAAACATTCCCCCTGAAAACCACCATCACTTTTTTGACATATTACACAGGGGTTCTGAACCTTTTCTCTGAAATCTTTTATTAGCCCATGTATGTTTGCTTAATTTAATACAATCAGAAGCCCACCGATATCTGAAATAAAAAAAAACATGACTTGAAAAAGAGGCAAAAAAATATACTGGGTTTTAAATAAATGTTATTCCTCTGTCAGCTGTAATAATCTGAATACATATTCTTCTTACTCTCGCCCATCATTGTCTGAAACTTTGAAACCAAATGTAATGTATTCAGGGTCACATTTGCTCACCACATGCTTTGGGGCTTTAACTGGCACAGGGTTGTCTCCCACGTTCCTTTTTTTGTTTTAAAAACCCATTCCACTTTGTGTCACTGCATCTGAGGGAACGTCAGCTTGTCTCTCCCTGATGATGTGTCGAAATACTTAAACACAGACTACCGTAAAAGCCGGGTTACAAGCCGCTACTACCTTCGGTGGTTGTCCCCGCTGTAGCAAGCTAGCGCTGCTGCTAGCTCCCCGCTGCTGCTGCTACTGCCTGCGTCCCCTCTGCCCGGGTCGGGCCTCGAGCCGGGGCTAGTCCCGCTATCTTCGGTGGTTGTCAGGGAACTAGCAAGAGCTAGTGGAAAGCTAGCGGAAGTTAGCGGGAAACTAGCAGCAGCACTAGCTGGCTACAGTGGGGAACTAGCGGGGACACCCACCGAACATAGTAGCGGCTTGTAACCCGACTTTTATGGTAACTGGTCACTGAGATTATGCTTTGTTTCAAATACTGTCTTTTTTTAATTTAATTTTTAAAGTTTGGACAAAGACAGAGGGTAGTTATTTCCCCCGTTTCCATGCTAAGCTTTTATGCTTAGCTAAGCTAACCATTTGCTATCTGTAGCTTCAAATGCAACAGACAGCTTTTGAGAGCGGTATTGATCTTCACAGTTTGAGTCCTGTAGCAACACAGGATAAAAAAAAAATCAAGAGGCAGGCAACGACATCTAAACTGAGACAAAGAAGAAAGTTGTGAGAATGCAGAAAAAGAGTGAAAGAGAAGATGAGCATCGGTGTAATTATAGGCGGACAGCTGTCTCCTCTGGCCTCTGTGATTGCACACTGTGGAGCATTGGTGTTAATGTGTTTGTTTTGTTGTAAGCAGCTGTTCCTCCACTTTCTTTTTCATTTTAATGATCACAAGAATATATTTATTTTTGTTTTCCACTCTCCTTTTATTGTGCTTTCTTGTTCTGCTGAATGAGGAGGAAGAGAGGGAGGATAAAGGAAGTGAGAACGGACACAGTTTAATTATGGCTTAAAGTTCAGTGCTGATTACCACACATCCAAAAAGGCTTCTGTTTCTACCTATTCTCATGCCATGGATTTCCACTGGTATAAACGTACACCTTCTCTTCTTTATCTGAGATCTGTGACTCTTTTGATTTCTTCTCCTTTGTTTTACTCATTGAGGAGCATATAATTCAACAATGCAACGTGATATTGTTTATCGTAGTCTATAAAGGCTAAATGATGAGTTGGATGACAATAGATTATTTTATTACCTGCCTAATTGCGGTATAACCTTGTCTAACTGGCAAACAATGATCCAAGGAGAACAAAGTATACCACGTTTGCTAAAATAGCCCTCTCAATTCTGATGAGGGTTGAAAAACAAAAAATGATGATTCAAATGAATATCGAATGAAATACAGTAACTGCCATGTTGATATGCCACAGCTAGAGCGGAGGTCAGCAAGATAGTCAGCGGCCTGACAGCAGGTATGCGACCAGGTGCAAATAAACAGGAAGTGACCTTGAGCTTTCCAAAACTTCCACACACATATAAGCTTCCCATGCAGGTCTCCAACTTACAACTGTATTCATGAGCATCTGGCCGAGCCTGACCTGCATGGAGATGCGCTGCATTCTAAATACCAACATATATTTGTTGCGGTGGCTCTGTTGTTTTGGTGGTCGTCTTGTTTTAAAGGCTATAAGCCGCATTTTGACACACATTTGATATGCTGAATATATTGGAACATACATTATATACATCAGTAGAATTGTATTTCTATGCAGCATCAGTTTGTCGTCACGTGTACACTGCAGGCAAAATGTGCCTGTGCCCTCAGATGAGATCAACATGCCTTCCTGTAGACGTGTCAGGGGGGTTAGAGAGGTAAGACAGACGGTATCTCGGCACAGGCGTCGTTATGGCGAAGGTCCCAGTTACTGTCAACCTCACCAACTGTCTAACCACATGGGTCAGGCCGCACCTGATGGAAGTTTTAAGGCCACGCTTTCCAAAGTGTGCCGGAGGAGAAACGACAGCTCAGAAGTTACATCATGACATGTTGTCCGGTCGAATCTTCTGGTTACGTGCAACAGGGTCAGTCGTATTTGAGTTCTACTCCTTTTCAAACATATAAAGCTGCCACTGGTGTTGCTGATGGGACCTGTAGTGCAAGCAGAGCTATAGCCAGGCCACGAGGTCATGTTTTATTGCCCAGGGACGTATAGCGAAACCTGCTACAGAGCATCTCTTCTCCTCTTTTGATGATAGGAACATAGTGTGTAGGCTTTAAGGGGATTTATTGGCAGAAATATAATATAATATGTATAACTATGTTTTCATCAGTGTGTAATCCCCTAAGGATAAGAGTTGTGTTTTTGTTACCTGAGAATGAGACCTGAACCTCTGATCGAATTGTTGGCGGCATTGTTGGAAATCTAGGCGGCAAGAAAAAATAATCCATGGAATAAAATAAATAGACATCTTTTTTTTTTTTAACGGTCCACGTAGAGAAAGTGGAGAACTATTTTAATGTACCTGACACATACATGTTATTCAATTTAACTCCATAGAAGAACCAATTTGAAGAAATTTTCAGTATTTGAAAGAAATCACACATTT
>JBAMJR010000154.1:4115000-4405000 GCA_038501785.1 Myoxocephalus aenaeus
ATGTATATAAAAGGGGCTCTGCACCAATATCATTTCTGTTTACTTTGTCACAAAGTACTACTGTGACTCCCATATCCCAGTGTACGCCCAGCACCACACTGCAGACTGGTGACTAACTGGTAAACATAGTGGAGCATAAGCAGCTTAAGAGCCAGATATTTCCTTCAGGAGATGATGGAAACCAAACACAGAGCTACACGAGAGTGAATATTGAACTTACATTCACCAGATGTCCGGTTTGACCCGTTCGCAAAGGAAGGCATCAAATAATACAGCTTGGTCAGTGCTCCTCTGCATCAGATACCAACACACACAGTGTGTGCGTGCGACGCACCATTACGGGCAGAGTACATGACGTGGTTCAAAAAGCGACATAGGCCACACAGGGTGGGTGGGAGAGGAGGCAGGTGCGTCAAACAAAACAGGGCTTCAGTCAACAGCTGTCTAGCTGTTCGTTTACTGTGTGAAACTAAAAGTAAACCTTGACATTTTTTCAAGGGTATATTGACCTCCCACGACTGTGACGCTAGAAAACTGAGGGGCACAAAGAGCGTCATAGCTTGAAGCTTATTGCCACAACTTGCTTCTGCTGCCCACATGTGCCCCACAAAATCAGTTATTGCAGGTTTAAGTCTTCTACTTCTTTTACAGATAAAGCATGATATTTGGGGGGCATTTTGTGCTGATATCAAATGTTGGATCAAATCTAATTTGAAACTATCTTCCACCTCCTTTGATATAAAAGAAGGTCTTTATGGATGATAAAAGATACCATACTGCTGCACTGGCAAAGTGTAACTAATCATGTCAGATTAGTTTCTTGGCTTGAAGGAGGTGCAAATGGGACGAGGGAAGCTTGGCAAAGACGGTGGGGAAAATGATTTGAGGGAACCGAGTTGGTGTTTATTTCCCCTCAGCCACAGAGGAGCAACTTATTCACGATGCCACCAGTAGATGGAGCCGAGATCCTCTCAATGCTCCAGGGGTAGTGTTGCAGCGTGTGTACATTTGTGTGTTTGCGTGTCTGCTGCGTGTGTGTGGTTATGAACATTTATATTATTGAAAGGCATTTTTCAAAGGGTCGATGGACATTTAGATTCCAGGATGTGTGTGTGGTCTGTATGTTTTTGTAGAGTTGCTCAAGTCCACTCCCATGAGGTCAGACTTGTCACTTGCCTGGGTGCAGAAGTTTTCCTCTTTGAGCTGTTTACTTTTTTTGAAGGTCAGAGTAGGACAGAACCTAATGCTCAGAGGCAAAACTCTTGAAGCAACGTCTCAACAGGCGCCTGTGGTCAACTGGCACTTCAGGCGCTGGGTTCGGGCGCTGAGTTAGGGGGTTAGTTCTGCACAGTGGGACCAGAGTTGTCTTTTGACGCAGGGTAAGCATGCTTTTCTCCCTGCCTTTGCCTCATGTCCTATCTTCCTCTCTCATGCTCACCCCGGCGTCTCCTCTTTCCTCTCCCCTCTCCGTGTCCCTCTTAAGTTTGCCTATCAGCCCTCTGGCCCCGAGGAGCATCTGTGCCCCTCCTCATTCCCCATATGCCCCGTGCCTTTAAGCCTGGCCCCCAACGCTGGAGCCATTCACTTATTCATCAGCAACATGAATTAACAATTGTCTATTTTCCATTTTGGTTGATTTCACTCCTGACCTGCTTCTGGTTGTACTTGTACATCACGCAAACACACAGATGGCACATAGGAAGTGGGAACCTCAACATGTCGACATGGCAGACAGAGAAAGAAGTTTTCAACAGGCAACACAATGAGCGGGCCCAGATTGCAACATGTTACGATATTCTGAGCATTAATATCGAGTGGAGTACCTGATCGGAGAATGAAGAGGAGCCGTGTGGGGATATGCTCTGAATTTCATAATGAGCACCGTTAATACTCTTGCACTGTATACCTACATCCACAATTCAACATGAGGACACCAACCAAGGATTAAAATTGAAGTATTGGCATACAAGTTGGCACTAGCCAAAAGTTTGACAATGGAGCCAAAGAGTTGATGAAGGTTGGCATATTACGTTGAAGAGGCCTCTTATGCTGAGCCACGACCTCTGTGAGCCAGTCACCATGTTGCTGTAAAACTTCAAAACTGCTCCCTGTGCTGCTGCTGTCTGCTGCCATTTCACTGCCACATGTATGCGGCCCAGCTCCAGGTTTGATAACAACCAGCTGTCCGGTGGGTCCATCCAGTGAGCTCATCGGAAATCCTGATTAAATCCAATCCAGATTTACACGTGTCTAGAATCCATTCGTGGATATTAGTGTATCTTTCATGGCGCTACTACCCCCCCGTGAGATGATGATGTCATAATGGAGTCGAATTAACAAAGACTCCTCACCTATTTGTTACGATTTTCCTGCTGTGCACATGCTGACAAATATGTTCATTTTATTTCACTTTAAGACTTTTTAAAAATGAAATGATGTGATTGGCTTCAGTAGGAGAAGAACACTGACTGAGAGGTTAAATGTTCTGATATTAACAATGAGAAGCACACATACATGTACTGGTTGGCAGATTGTGTTAACTTTGGACAGAGTCAGGCTGTTTCCCCCTATTTCCTGTTCTTGTGCAAACTAAGCTCACCAGCAGGTAATAGCTTTAAATTTATACTGACAAGCGAATGAGCGTATTTCCCAAAATGTTGGATGTTCTTGATTGAATGAACTCTGTCTAAGGCCACAGGGCAGATTACAGGGGAACAATCACTGAACTCCAAGAGAAACCATTCATTTAACACATACAGAGCCATCTCTGAGTTATATGGGGCATCAAAGGTGAAGCGAACAGACACAGGGGGAAACGGTTCAATGAAACATGTGCCTTAAAATGAAGCCTAGAAAAATGTGGTAATGGTAATTGGCTGATTGCCCTCTTTTGTACCTCCAATGATTCTGTTGACATCTGCAATATGTTGCCAGTGGGAAGTAATTGCTCATGTGGAGGAAAGTAAGATCCTTGTTACTGCCATCAGTCCCTCACTGTAACTGAAGAAGAGAATACTCAGAGAGAGTGTGTGTGTGTGTGTGTGTGTGTGTGTGTGTGTGTGTGTGTGTGTGTGTACATGTGTGACAGCCTGAGAATGAGGCAATGTTGAGATGTCTGTACTATCGTAGTACATCTGTCTTGATACATGACATTTGTAAGTGGGTGATTAAAGGGAGTGTCTGTTTTTCCACATGACAGTCCAAGGACATAGTTCAAAGCTTTGCCAGGTGTCAATGGAGCCCTTTGAAGCCTCCCCTCTCACCCTTCTCAAAGGGTAGATGAAGGAGAATAGGAGGAGCTAGCTCGAGTGTTTTCACATTTTGCCATGCAACGGGCAGTGTTTACCTTGCTGGGAATTAAGCTGCTCTCATCTATAAGAGAAACTGCTCCCTTGATATGAACTATCTTCACAGCCTCCGAACCTTCCTCCGTACACTCACTGCCTTGGCCCAGAAGCCCTGCCTGCGTTGTGCTATTTAGCCTCTCCAAACAACCCATCCTTCCCTCCATCACCCACAAAACACTCCACACACCTCCATCACAGTATTTTAAGGGCAGGCTAGTGGCGCCCGGAGCCACATTAGCATGGCAAACTCGGCGTGACAGCAGTTTTGCTACAGTGCTGTTATGATGGAGTGAATATGCTCACAGTTTGGGCTGCTCTGGGGGAAAGCGGTTCCCTCCAAAGTGTGTTATCATGTAGCCCAGAGAGGAGCTGGAGGGAAGGAAGAGGGTGCGGGGGTATAAGATGGGGAGGAGAGTGGGGATGGGAAAGTGGATAGGGGCTGTGGGGTAGAGACTGCAGGTGAGCTAAATTCAAGTTCAAAGCGGCAGAACGTGACTGAGCCGAGAGTGAGCAGGGGAGGAGCTGTGATGCAGACAGAGCGCGGGGAGTTGGGATGGGGTGTGTGCCGGAGTGAATGGGCCTTGGCGGGTTGACAGTCACTCCACACATGAGTTTGAGTCAAAGAGGGGCCGACAGTGCCAGGCTTATTGAAAAAGACAGGGAGAACACTGCAATCAGCTCTTCCCCTCCTGCGAGGAAGGAGTGCAAAATCACATGAAATAAAAGGAGAGTACACAGAGTGCTGCCTCTGCAGTGAGACACGTGACGCCTGAAGAATCATTCAGATGTCCCCCTGTTAAATCATGACCTACTACTGATCTTATCTACTGCAATATACTCAATGATACTAATCAAAGAGCACTAGAAGAAGGGCGACGATAAAAGATCAAGAATTAAGAGTGAAAGGGCTCTGCAGCGTAATTGAAATGTTTTCTTTTGTCATTTTTAATCATAGAAACTAGATTTAATGTTAGTAAAGTCTGAAAAGTAACCGCTGTCGAATAAATGTGGAGTAGAAAGTACAATTGGCCTCTTGAAATGTAATCGAGTCGAAGTATTAAAGTACCATAATAAGTAAATACTGAAGTAAATAAAAGTACCTCAAAATTGTACTTAAATAAAGTACTTGAGTACTCGATTACATTCCACTGTTGTCCAGTACTCAGGGAGATGTGCATCTAGAGAACATTCTTCTGTAAAGATCTGTCATTCCCCCATTTTCTCTCTGAAGTTAATTCAATATTCCACCGGGCTAGATTCATGGGCTAACTTTTTGTATTTCCTGCTGACCCAGATGTATATATGCAAAACACACAGATGTAATTTACATAGAAATACAATTTATTGTATCTCGTTTTTTATCCGAATTTTGTCTTCTAATTCTCCTTCGAATGTTATCCCCGACATCTCCAAACCATCGTAGAAATATAACATGGTTGTAATTGTCACCTAAAATATATTCTGCTGCTTCCTTAATTATGATGGAATGGAATATCATGCAGGAGATTTAGATGAGATTATGAAGAGTCTCCCAAAGGGCAGGTTATAATGAATTGTCATATGCTAACTTTGCTCCAAAGTGCTGTTACCACCATGAACTAGATGTACATGCACTGTAAATTGTCCATATTCTCCCCCAGCTTACTACTAGCATTCGTTTAGTTTTTCTCATCACGGTTCTGTAATTATTTTCTCATGGAGAAGTGTAGGAAAAGAAAATTACATCTTCTCACAGATATGAGAGGAGGAAGGAGACACATCCGATAAAATGTTTAATCAGTTCCAGCAATTAAAGGCAGTTGTGGCCTGTAGAAAATATTCATTAATTTACGAGCTAAATACAACTATAGCACAGCTGCAGTCTTTTTTTCCCCTACTTGATTATTACAGCAACAATAGCCAGGAGGCAGGTGTTCAGTCTTCTCAGCAATAGAGAACAATTACTAGCAGCTCCACTCAACTTCAAAGTTCGCTCTACATCATAAAAACAGGTACTGCAACCTGTAACTTATATTGTTGGCTTCACAGCCAAAGATGAACCTCATTGTATCTACAGTGTACATGACCCAGCTACATTCAGTACTGGTACTTTAATTCTACCTTACACTGACTTGGAGGTAAAGGACGGCGGACTGGTTTGGTGCTGTAGCTCCTTCAGACTGATTGGCCTCGTCCGTGATGCTGAGGCTATAAGTTTGTCTTTCAATTGGCACTCTGCCCATTCACTTCATGTAAAACAGCAAGGATGCCTCGCCCCCACTAACGGAGTCTGAAGCCTACTTGTTTCCATAGCAGCACACAATGAACTTCCTGCAGGTCCTGGAGGGTTCACTTAGCCTGCATCTGAAATAATTCACCTTTCAAATAACGTGCTATGTCGAGTATCTATTTCATAGAGTCGTCAAATTCTCCGGAGACAATTATCATACCCTCTTCGGCGGAATCAAATGATCTCACGCCAAAATATGAAAAGGAGCAAGCGTGGAGTTAACTCACTAAATTCAAGCAAATCATGCATTGCAGATAATCTGAATCTGTAACTAAACTTAATCCTTTCTTTACCGACTAAAGTGTGTTGTGTTTGTGCACATCCAATATTTTTAAACTATGCAGAAGTGGATGGGCGGAGGAAATGAAGAACTTTGAGGAGCGTTTTACCGCGAGGAGAAGCCTGCATGGAATATAAAAGATCTGAATGTTTCCTCGTCACGATTCCAGGTTAACTCATGTCCTTGCAGAAAGTATAACCAAGGCTTAAGGGTCGAACAGTCTCGCCAGGTATCAAAAGTGGGCATTTTGGGGAATTTTTTTATTATAGTAAAGTATAATAAACCATTTATACAGGAGTTCACCTTCAAAACCATTGTCATGTGTCTACTGGCTTTGTCTCTGAGAGATATAAATAGTGGTGCTGATGAGACATAAAAAGACAATGAAGGATTATTGATGAAGATCGATGGTGTATTCCTTCTCTCTCTACCTAAACCTCCGTCCCACTTGGACCCACATAACACACACATTCACTCTACTACAGTTATGAAGTAGCCTTTTGGGGTCACATCATCTGTCCTTCAATATATATTGTATTTGTTTATTGCAGCCATTGATGTAAAAAGGAAAATAAACTCGTAAAGTACCAGACAGACAGATGGAAAGAGAAATATAAAGTTTAGATAGGCTAAAATCTGGAACATCAAAGACCTTTTTTTCCATCGCTGGATTTAATGAAGCCTTCTCAGAAGGGAGCAAGCAGTGAGACTCTCTTTATTAAAGCACAGCCACTAAGGGCCCCCTATGGACCCACATAACAAAGTGTGTCATTAAAAATTAACTTTGGGTGGAAGAGTCTTAGTCACAGAGGAGAGAAGTAGAACAAGTTAAGATCAGCCAGGCCTGAAGCTCTGAGGCCTGGGGAGTGACCACACTGTGGCGTGAACAACACTCTGGGTTCATGGCACACTGTAAGCCCGCTCTCTCTCAGGACCTTCCATGACCATGATGAACCTGGATGCCTTGAACTGCCTTGAACTGGCTTTCAAAATCAAGTTAATCAACGATAATACTACTATCTACTCTGTTGATCAATAATAGACTAGATGGTGGTTACTGTAACAGTTCATTCTCAATAATCAGTATTGGTATCAGCATGCAGACCCTTGAGATGGATCTTAGGATCAGTGCATGTTGCAAGAGCAGGGAAACAGGAAAACACATTTACACACAGTGGTGGAAACTAAATGTACTAGTAGTTTCAGTTAAGGCTAGTTTTTCTATTGTTGTGTTTCACACCACTACATAAATGTGTCATCTTAAGTTACTATGTACTTTATGAAATACGATTTTACCCTTAAAAATAACATACAATGAAAAAAGATTAAACTAATGCTTTCCCACCTTTTTGGCTATAATAACACGTCTTTGATGTTTATAAGTTGTTGTCAATTCCATCAAAGAGATATTTTACCCCACATCTCACATGGTTTCATTTTGATTAATTGCATTAAATTTGGTTACTATAATTACTTTTTTCCTCTTTTTTCTTCCATTAACCATCTAACGACCTTTGAAGGCTCCCGACCTCTAGGTTGGGAACCACTGGACTAAACCAGCTGAATGTAAAGTAGTAAAGTAGAACACAAGCTCCACTTCAAGCAGCTTCAACTATAACATGCTACTTTTAAGTGATGCATTCAATCTTTATTAATTTTACCGTAGTTTTGTTCCCTAACTTCTGTAGTTAACTAATGCCAGTTACCTAACAAACACAATTATTTTAACTACCTTTGTCACGTCCAAAACTGACACTAGAGGGGTACCTACCTATAGTGCTATCGTTTGAAGCGCCAGGCCAACATAGTATGTTGCTGAATGATTATGTTGCATTGTGTTGCGGCAAAAGCTGAATAGGTTATATTTTTGTATCTTGAGAAGGCATTCACGGCCTTAGAGAAAACTACATCTGATTACATTTGTTCAGCCTTCATTTAGCCAAATTTTGTAATTGTGACCACTGTTCTTCTTCTGTTCTGTTCTTTCCACTAACTAATAGGACTCATTAAACACATCACAAAGGATTCTGTTATGGGAATGTATAAATCCAAAGCAAAGCAGATCAAGAGAAGAGGACAAAGAACAAGATGCAAATGATCCTCTAGATGTAAGTCTTTTGTGAGGTCAGAAACAACGGTACCACTCACATATGTTGATGACGCACATGTTTATATTTACGACTTCAGAACATAAATATGCAGAAATGTGAGGCGATAAACATAGATACGTTGATAGGGAGAAAGAAAAGTGAATGCACAACTATTTGCCGTATTTATCTTTTGATATATCTTTAAAGTGTCAGAAAAAAAATTATACTAGCGTGGAGCGTGAACATTTTCTAAGTATGGTATATCTTTAACAAGACTAATCTAGTATCAGTTGAACTACACCAACTTTACAAATTTGCCACTTTGCCTGCTTGCAGCCTGCTCCTTCTGACACAGGTGTTTTTACACTTTCTCATCAGAGCTCAGGCCTTTCATATCCATCGCTTTAAGACAGCCCTTTCAACTATAGGTGCCCAGCCCGAGGCAGAAACATACCCTCCTGTGGCTCACTCGCTGTAGGTACAAGGTTACCCACAACCACAGATCTGGAATCAGCTCTTTCTATTTGACGTCAATCACGTAAGAGGGCTACTATGCAGGTTACGTATTCTGGAAAGCATTAATGAAGCAGGTGCATCAGTTGTCGTGTGGCATGGATTTTGATCTTAATGCATTGATTTTTGTTGTTTAGCTGAGTGATTCTTTATTGACACGCTTC
This sequence comes from Myoxocephalus aenaeus, assembly GCA_038501785.1. Lineage (NCBI taxonomy): Eukaryota > Metazoa > Chordata > Actinopteri > Perciformes > Cottidae > Myoxocephalus > Myoxocephalus aenaeus. Next base: position 4,123,664 of record JBAMJR010000154.1, read on the forward strand.
ATTCATTCAGCATGTGTTCAAGTTAGCAGATTTCATGTTCTGAGGATGGTTACTTTGATTTGTTTTTCCCGAACAAATCAGTAACAAGTGACGGATCCGTCCCACCTACTTCATTTTTCAGTTGATCCAGATGCTGTGGTTGCAATTACTAGGAGTAGTTAAAGCAGCTCTAATAAATGTTTATTTTATGATAACAGAATATTATGTGACTACTTTTATGTGAGTTTGTAATTGCAGATTTGACAACCTTTTTATGTTAACGAAAGAAATATGTTGCTTTTTAATGTTGCTGATATGGATTTACAATGTCATCAATTTTTTTTGCCATTTCATGTCACTATTAGAAAGATGAAGTCCCAATTTTGAATGCCGTCAACTAAGCTCTGATTGTATCTCTAACCAACGAGAACAGGCACCACAATAACCATTTAAAAAAAATATATATATATTTATTTTCACTTTTCTATTTACAACTTTACAAGATAGAACTTTAAGGATACAATACAAATAAAAGATGGAAATAGAAAACAACAACTACATAGACAACCACAACGAAAAATAAACACATTTGCACATCACCAGTCAGAGATAAGTACATCTTGGTTATTAGACTTGGTCAGTTTAAGTCAGCATCGGTACCAGTATTTTTAATCTGGCTGAGCAAAATCCAGTCCAGAAGGATCCACCATGTCTAAGACCGATTTCCATGTCTTGACAAATCCCTTGACATTGTCATGGATGGTGTGGGTCAACTTTTCCAGAGGAAGGACAATCGTCCATAGAAGGGGTATCTTTAGAAATCCAGAATTTAAGAATAGTCTTTCGTGCTATATACAGACGTATTCCTATCAGTTTAGCGTTGCTGCTACTCCTTGCACTGCTCACTTTAGCTGCCAAAACAAATTGAGGAGGTGAAAGCTCCAGGTCATATCCCATCAAAGAAACCACTTTGTCCTTCACTTCTCTCCAAAATGTTTGTATCTTTGCACATTTCCAAAACATGTGTATATAAGTACCAACTTCATTGTTACATTTACTACATGTAGGGGAACGAGGCCAAGCCTGTCCCTCAGCAGTGGCGTACAATGCAGTCTATGTAGTATTTTAAATTGTCTTTCTTTATCTGTGCTACAGCTCAGAATGTTAAGTGTGTTTTCCATAATTGATGTCCAAATATTTTCCTCTATCTCTATCACTCCATGTCCATCTGCCACTGTTTACGGATGTGGTCAGTGGAGTAATTAAGATTCAGGATAAAGGTTTTATAGACATGAGAAGTGAATCTTTTTGGTATGGGTTGTGTGAGGATTTCTTCCAAAAAGCATATGTTTGGAGCATGTAAGATTTTAGGTATATAATGTCTTATTTGTAGATAGCGGGAAAAAATAGGACTGTTGGAGAGAGTATTTGGTCTTCAGGCCCTCAAACGACATTGCTCCTCCTTCATAGAGTTTGACCAGCTGGTCCAGACCCTTCTCCGGCCAGAGCCTAAGACAGGGTCTTGCATGAGGGGGGGAAATCCGGGTTTCTCCATATGGGAGCCAAAAGTGAAAAATGATTCTTAAATCTAAAGTAGACCATGATCTTGTTCCAGGTGTTCAATGTGTTCCGTACAATAAAGTTATTTTGGACCTCAAGCTTTGCCCTTTTGTAGTTTAGGAAGGGTCAGTTTTTTAAAGTGAGTAAGCCACAATTTGTCGACTCCATGTCAATCCATCTGTTTGTAGTCTCTGGATTCACCCACTGGTATATGCAGGGCCGGCGATTGCTATAGGCGAACTAGGCGACTGCCTAGGGCGGCAAATGGGTTGGGGGCGCCCTCACAGCGCACATTTCAGCACTGTGAGCAATTCGCGACCACGCGACCGGGGGTGGCGCTGGCTCCCGCGAGCAGGGACGATTCAGCTGTGAGTTTTCTCATCAAGTACAGAGAGTTTCTCAATAAGCGTTCTTCTCTGTACTTGTGTTCTCGTGGACTCGTGAAACATCATCAGTCGCGGCCCAAGTACTGTTCCAATTCAAAAGTCCGCTTCTCGCCAAGCACGGTGAAAATGCCCGGATGCGACTTGATCCTCCCATTTTACCGGGGATGCATCAGAGCAGACTTCAGCGTACTTGAGAGAGCCAATATCCCAGAATGCATTTCGGACCAGCAAACGGGGAACAATGGCGGATGAGAAAACTCACAACTGAAAGTTGACATTCTATAAATACTACCGTTGTTGAGTCACAAAATATAATTTTAGGACGTTTTCAGGCGAGAAGTTATTTGTTTAAGGATCAAATCTGTGGTCGGTTTGTCCAGACTCATCTTATTTAAAAAGATACGCCGACGGGTTGAGGTCCTGCTGAGGGACCGTGATTCCCGTCAGCACCGGGCCGTCAGCGCTGTGCTGCCCGCCGACAGCAGCTTGATCTCGGCTGGACTTTTTGAAATGATCCGCTGGCTCCGATGTCTCCGTATCGATTAAACATGAGATATAAATCGACTTTGAGGATCTAACAAGCAATCTGTATTATTTATTCAGTGACATTAAATCAGTTTGACTGAGGGAAAGGTTACGATTTATAACTTAAGATTTTAATTTAACTTTTACTTTGAACTACAGTCTTATTACTTTTGACCGAATTGTTTGCAATTATATGTGTATCTATATAAATATATAAGTATATATATATATAACATTTATAAACTTATTATATATACAATTATGTGTATCTATATCAGTATATAAAATACATATTTATGAACACAATATATATATATATATATATATATATATATATATATATATACACACACAAGGATATGTGTATATATATAATATATATGTATAAACACAATAATATATGTACATACAATATGTGTATCTGTGTGTGTGTATATATATATATATATATATATATATATATACACAATGATATGTGTATGTCTGTGAAACCAGTGCAAAAAAAGCAAGGTTGTCATATTTTGTTTAACTGTAAAAATACTTTACAGTGAAGAATCAGAGTAACTCATGACAATGACAGCTGAGGTGGTGACGTCATCAAGTCAGCTGCTGTTCCAATTGCAGAAAGACCGTCCTGTGTCCTCCCATCCTTGAGAGTCTGGACTCCCAAGTCCAAACTCCCAAGTCCAAACTCCAAAAGTTCACAAGTCTGGACTTAGCGTACTTGGTATTGAGAAACGGCTACGCATATTGAGAAACGGGCGCTGTAAACATCTTAACGCTGATTGGCCAAGACACGTCACATCAAAGATGTTCTATTACGGAGATGACAATAACTCGGCCAAAAATCTGATTTTTTTTTGTCGAGAAAACGGGACGCTGATTGGCCAAGACTCGATACGTCACATCAAAGATCTTCTATTTCAAAGATGGCTCACTCCAAAAAAGAAAATCGTTTGTGCAGTCTGAAAAATGTGCGAGATCTGAAAAATCTATTGCGCGGCCACTTTGACTGGCCCGTGACATTTGCAAAAATGAAGCGGTCTAAACCATCTGGAGCACAGGGACGAAAACGAAAAAAGGAAGAAGAGGAAAAGAAAGTCAAGTATAGAGGTACGTCTTCTCATCTCAGCCATTAAGGTGTCAAACGAAATACATTTAGTATTGTGCATCACCTAATATTGGACGTTTCATTACTGTCACTTAGGCTAGCTATAGCTAGCTAGCAACTGTTACTTTGCTAATTTGCTATGTAGGCTATTACTAACAAACATAACTTCACTGATAACCTACATGGATGTACATGTCAAAAGACCAGTATCTGGATAACATATGCTAGTTATGAAAAGTACAGTTGCTGTCTACATTCATTATAAATGGCATAAGTTCTGTTTAGTGAATTCACAACTAGCAGGTGCATACACACACAGTAACCATTTTGGGGATAGTGGTGGTGTTCACCCTTCTGTACAGTTCCTCCCCAGGAATATACTAAAATGTATATGTGTTTTTTGTTTTGTTTTGTTTTTATTTTTTATTTTTGTTTTAAATTGGCCAGATGCACTCAGGCAATTTTTTCAGAGGCCGGCACCTGCTGGAGAAAGGACGCCTGATTCGCCTCCCTCTGAACTTTGTAAGTAGCCTACACAACTAGTACTATTGTTGCTGTTTGTTTTATTGTTATTATTATTATCAATTATTACTTTCATAATCACATCACATTAATACTACTAATTGTAATCAGTAGCATTATTTAGCCTTGTAGCAGTGGTGGCAGTAATTGTAATTTATCTACTACAAGTTACATGGTCAGATAAAATGTATTTGTACAATGCAACTATGTGGTAGGATGATAGAAGTGACCAAATGCAATTGTGTAACGAACAGCATGGATGAACTCTGTGTTTAAATACAGCTGCAGGAGAAGGGACATCCAGTAGTACTCAAGGGGCCAGGAACACACAGCCTGCATCAGGTGAGTCTATTTAATAGTATTTATTCAAGCCACATCCATACTTTAAAGTACAATAGAAACATGTTAGCATGTATTAAATACAATAGCTTGTTTTCTTAAAGAAGTTCAACCACATTCATGATCATTTCACTTATTATATTAAACACCGCTTGTCTGGCTATACAATTTGCTTGAATACAGGTGAAGGTGAAGGGACATCCAGGACCACATCAAGCACTCAGGGCACCAGTGAAACTACACTGCCGCCTGCAGACACCTCACCCTCCGCAATTCCTGATATCCAGGGAGAACCTATAGATCCTGCTGACTCGCCAGCCTTCTGTGTTTGTGTGTAAAGGAAAAAAAACTGTCAAACCTTGTTAACCATAGTTATTCCCTATGCAGCTTGTATCATGTTTTGAGGTTTGTTCAATAAACATATTTAAACAAAAGAGTGTTTTTGTCACAGTTTATGAAGTTAATTTAATCCTAACTTTGAGTGTGTAATAAATTATTTAAAATACTAAAAAAGAAAATGTTCTGAAACTATTCTGGTGTTTGTTGTGCATGCACCATTTATTGTTGAACTGCAATGTAGAATAGTAGAATTATAAGTGGGTGAAAAACTGCTATGCAAAGTAAAGCAGTTAAGTTAATATATGGGAGGGGGGGGGGGCGCAAAACTCAATCTCGCCTAGGGCAACCAAAGTGCTAGAGCCGGCCCTGGGTATATGTACTGCATTTGTGTTGCCCAGTAGTAGAACTTTATGCTAGGGACTCCCAGTCCTCCCTGTTGCTTGCTTTTCTGTAGTTTACTTATTTTCATTCTAACCTTTTTGCCCTACCAGAGGAATTGTGGTCAGTTTATCCAAGTCAATGAAGAAGTTGTTGGGAATTGAGTTTGGCAGCATCTGTAGGAGGTACAGTAACCTGGGCAGTATATTCATTTTGAGCACGCATATCCTGCCCAACCAGGAAGCTGGTAACGTTCCCCACCTATTCAGGTCTTCCATAATGCGTGTTGTGATTGGTTTAAGATTGAGTTTAACCAGTTTTTCAAGGGAGGGGCCAATTCTAATTCCAAGGTATGTTATCTCCCTGAGTGACCAGTGAAAAGGGAATCCACTAGGTGGCGTAGAGCCTGCCATAGCGCCAATGGGCATGGCCTTGGTTTTTGATAGATTAACTTTAAAGCCTGATATGTGCCCAAACTGTTGTAGATATTCAAGTAGACACAGGATGGTAGTGTCTATCTCAACCAGGTACAGCAGGAACAATAACCATTTGAATCGCTGCTCAAAACTGATATGTGGGTGGTGGTTCAGAGGTCCGAACTAGGCGGTATTGATAACACTGGGGCATAATTACTGGCTAATTATCTGCTCTTCGGTTTATACATAGACTGAGACAGTACTCAAGAGAGCAAACATGTCACCTCTAGCAAATCAAAGTCAGTCATGGCTTCTTATTCTGTCACTTCAGACAGGCCATGGATGTCTGCAGAGGACTGGAAAAGAGCCGCTCCACTGGATGGAGGCCATGCCGAGGTAAAGGATGGTTATAATCTGCTTGCTCTCTCTGCTGTCATCTTCTAACATTTCTCTTCCACACAATGACCACGAGGAGGACAGTTAGAACACCCGTCACCCTAATGTCTCCCTGCCTTATCATGAAGAGCTCATAAAGATCCACTCTCTTCCCCTCAAGTAGGCCAATCTTTGTGTCAGCTACATGAGGGAAAGGTACAGCACATACACACTACGTGCCATCCTCACTGGTGGATCACCAAAACTGAAGTTACAGAGTGCTTCAACCCCAAAATACTTCAACTGTGATGGCTGAACATTTTGCTGCCAAGGGTAATTTGTCATGGCTTCTTGCATGCATATTTGCTAACATTATATCATATTTTTATTTGATATGGATTTTTACTCTCCTCCCCAGAAAAGCCATCTGAGCAATTGGAATGATTAAGTGCGTGAGATGGAAGCTGCAGTGATTTCATTTCTAAACAAACTGCTATTAGGATGAAAATGATCCTTGTCCTCTGTGATTTTAAATGAAGTCAAGAGTTGAAAGGTCATCCATTTAACCCTTCACTGACCTGTAACTTCTGCTGTCTACACAGAGTGATCCTCTTGACATCACGAGACTGATGATCACAGTAACATGGTAGAATTTTCATCACCTTTTCTTTTTTTGGGGTATTAATTCCATCAGATGCACTCCTCTGGATCTCTGCATATTTTCAATTGCAGTCAAATAAAAAACAGATTTTATGTGCAGAATACGGGCCAATGAAGCAAGAAACCATAAACTTAAGGTTTTTCCTAAATTCAGCCGTCGGGATCCACCTGTGCTTGAGTGCGAGTATTAATATGTTTCAGCTGTATGGCTTTTTGGTCTTTAACAGACAGAGACAGCATTGGGTTGTCACAAATACATGATGTGAATGGGAGAGAAAGAGGCAATTTGGATCCTCATTAAATTTTCAAAAGTCCTGATGGTCCTCTGAAAATTGAACCAACTGTTCAAACGCAACCTCAATTTTATGCTACAGCAAGTGCAAATTAGTTTCACAAAAATTATTTTTAATCACACTCTGCCGAGTTAATTTGCTGTGTGGTAATTTTCCATGCTGCCTCTTAGTATCACACTTAGTCATGAACCATGATGGCTCGTATGATCTGCGCTCACCCATAGGCCCGCCCTGGATAAGACTGAATATTTCGCTTGTTATTGATCTACGCATTCTCTACCTGCTTCATAAACACAATATAAAGCTGTCCTTTAGCAACACTGTCAGCCATAGAAGGCAAATTAATTACCTTTGACCCGAGGTAAAATGTGGCGCTTCTCTTATTATAATACATGACATTCATTTGCATCAAACTTTAGTACAAACAACTTCTTTTCAGAATATGTGTTTCCCTGATGAAGATGCATCCACCACATTAACCTGTTCATAGGGTACAATATTTGTATTTATTTGCTCACACAGTTGACAAAACCACTATTTACCTAAAGGCGCTTCTCTAACTCTGAACAGCTTTAGTTCCATTTGACTTTAGATCACTGTTGATTCACACACTTTAGAGATTCACATTCTCACTGCTGTTAATATGCAATCAATTTTGTAACACAGTTATACGTATATCAACAGTTATGTGGCATATACATGTTGTGATCTGGCATGAGCCTGTTTAGCTATCAGCAAGTATGAAAACAAAATGATTGGCATTAATACAATTATTAATATCAATACAATCATTGACATATATTAATAATAACGTGGCACCACCTGAGATCAGGGCCTAATAAACAAACTATAGATTAAGTCTCAAAATTGGTGTTCACTAAAAATGAAGAACATGAATTACAAAACTTTACATTTTTTACAGATTTTCAGCCTTTTATGAACGCCAGGCATGTGCCAGGTTGACCTCTACATAATGAACATTATAGGACACGTATATCATATTTAACAAGTCTGGCCTGAAAGTACAAGATTTGCACCAAAGTTTTACTGATTGTTGCTGCTCATGAATGATACAATTTTAAATGTCATGCTTCCGGTGGAACTGGCTGAGCACTGACATCCGGTTATCCACCGATTTCTTTGGTCATCTTCCAGTTGTTATGATCAAATGATCTGCACTTGCTCAATTGGTTTGCAAGCGGTGAATTAAATATTACTGCTGAGCATAGTTTACTGATGTGTATGAAAGCTGCCTCTACGACACAAGGCAATCTATTTTAGGGAATTTCCAAAAGACAGAAAGAAAGAAGAAGGCACAATGACAACTGTATTACCCAAAAGTCAATGCGAGGTTAACTTAATTATTGCCTTCGGATGTACAACATGGTAATCTTTCACGTTCAGTCCTTTATTCTTCTGTAGAAAAATTAAATGAAGAGCTGATTGTAGAGTGGCAGAGGTGGAGCCATTTAATAGCCCACTACCTGAATGGAAATTGCATTTAATCATCCTCAGCCGTTCTAAAAGTGAAAGGAATATTGGATGAGGTAATTGGCTTTCAACAGCAATCTGAAAGGGCCTACAACTTGCATGATGCTCACCCGAGCTTAACAATATTGCCTCATCTGCTGACAGACAGCACCTTAGCTGCCTTTTCTCTGTGTTGTACTAATCCTCCAGTTTGCGGTGCAATACTGTGCCCACATATACTTTCCCTTGAAGTCTGGCACCACAGAAGAGGTCGCAGTGTGCCCTGTGTTACTTGGGCACTGAATCCAACCCTGTCCATCAAAACAGAAGGTCCAACCGAACAATAAAAAGCCCCTCGGGAAATATGCCAGATCTCAAATTTGGCCCGTATATAAGATTCTGCACTTCCTCCTAGAAGCAGCACATATGTTCCCGGGGGCAGGATGAACGGCTCCGCCTGGGAGAATCGAGAGAGGACGGGGAGGAGGAAAGATGAGTGTCTCCATCTGTGTGTGGCTCTGGGAGGCTTACAGAAGGTTAGGGAGTCTTGGGCAGATATCATCGAACACAGACTTAGACTCAGTGTTTTTCAAGCGATGAAATAGACAACAAAACTGCATATGTGCCACAGAAAACACATGGCTTAAACATCTTTATGCTTTTTGCTGATGCAGAGCTTTCATTACTTTTGGCTTTAACTGCTATGGACTGCAGTAGTGCTGTCAAAACTATCAAAGTATTGATAACTTGCCAATACTGATTATCTTAAACAGGTGTAATACTCATTTTGCACAGTTTGGGACATACACACCACTTTTCATCTTTTAATAAAAATCTACAATTGAATGTCCTTGTGTCAGTTTTTACCTATGGTATTAAAAATCGTTTCAAATTAGAAATGAGTAATTCCACAATTGTGACAACACTATTCTGAAGATATTTAAACAATACAGTGTGCTGAGTGACTACTTTACTTTCGGGATTTAACATACAGTAGCATTATATTGCTAATCTGATCCGCCACTCAAAACTATCTGAGAAGTCATCATTGGAAAAATACTTGGCAGGTAATTGTGTGAACCATCTGTCAATCAAACTCTTGCCAAAGCCAGTCAGGAAAGGAGCGAAAACATTTTTTTGGCCCTGATTGGTCGGTGCAGAGGTTTGCCGAACACATTACTTGACAAGATGGATTTTCATGTGATATTTGGTCCCAAAATTCTCACATGATCTTGCGACATTGCCAGTATCCAGTTTCTGTGCAAGATAACGATATATTGCATGGTATATTTATTTACTGTGCTTTGATGTGTGTGTGGATTTGGATTTGTGAACCAGGGGGATTGGCCATCTCCCTGGCAGACAGTGGCCATCTGGCCTTGGGGTTTGGGGACAGACACTGTCTGTTGAGCACTATAACCCTTATCTCCATGTCACGTCCCCGATGCCCCTGCCACTCTCTCGGGTCTCCTTCTACACCAGAAGAGGCACTCTGAAATGGATGAGAGACGACAGACGGGAGATCTGGCATGGTTGAGACTAAGAGGGAGTAAAAATAAAAAAAATAAAAAAAACTACTTTTGTCAGCTGGCCAAACCAAGCAGACACATATCATCATTCTATTTGGCACGGATCCAAATCAATATCTTGTTACTGACAAAGCTAGTAGGTTTGATGTATGCTGTTGTTTGGCCTCAGGTTGATCACACACATCATCACTCCTGAGGTGTGAGCGTCTACAGAAACATAGTTGTGATGTGTGAGCCAGTAGCTCATGGTTAGGACAGCGTGTTGGTTCACTGACGGTGGCTCATCACACATTTTCATATCCATCCCCTTTTAACTATAAATCAGGGTATGCATGATTTCCTCTCTGGGTTCAAAACAGAACCACTTGTGTTAAAGATGTGAGATATGCACAGGGACTACACATGGAGCAAGATGTGATGACAATAGAGAGACGACAAGGGCCACACTAAAAGTATGCAAAACCCAAAGTTGTAATCAGATAAGTGTTAGAAGTACCAAGGGTATAGGAGCATATAGTAATGAAGTGTGAAAGAAAGTGCTCATAAAAGCCATAAAAGTAGAGGTTACGCAATTAAAATAAATTCCATCTAGCGGAGATGATGTTGCGTATTTTCTCAGTGAAACCTGGGAGCTACTTTGGGAAGACGACTCAAGTCGCACTGCTACACTGTTTTTGCCCCAATTGTAACATGGCCGGTGAAGGCAGCTGACAGCATTAGATTAGATTGAACCTTTTTGACACCTGGGTGAAAACCAGGACACCACATGCATGCCTGTAAATGAACCCCAGGATGGCGAGAGCCAACAGGGGACACCGAAATGTGGATTTGCACACTGTTTTTGTAAATAGATTAACATCAACCATACAATGCCAACAGTAGAACATGGTTATCATAACACCCACCCGTTCCTGAAGAGAGTTTGCTCTTATGGACATCAGTCAGTTTACTGTTGCACACTGCTCTCGTTCTAAGTCCATCCCTATTATCCCCTTTCAATGCTGTTTGTTCTTAACTGGCTGTCTGTGTAGTCACTGGCAAGCATTGATTCAGGAATCCTCTGCGTTTTGTTCAGAGTTGTAGGGTGTGTGAACTTGGCAGCTTCAATAAAAGGACAGGGCTTTTGAAGTGATGTCCCCACTGCAGACGGGGCTGCTTGTTAAATCACAATGTATTCTATTTCTTCTTCTGTAATTTGTAAAATAATGGTATACAATTAAGGCCTCATTGATGTCAATCTCGGAACCCATATGCAATTGGTCAAGGGGTTATATTTCTCTGGTTCGGGTGCAGCAAGTGGCCACTTCTTCTCTCTTAAGCTGCTCATTGTTTAAGATAAATTAAATAATCCTTTATTAATCTCCCACAGTTGGGAAATTAAGTTTACTTGATTGATGAATTTCAGATTGCCAACTGGAGTTGGAGTTGAAAGACAATGTGTACAACTGGAATGTTTCACAAGTCAGTTAACAAGCCAATGTTAAACCACTAATACATCGTTACAAATTGATCTCCCCCCGGACTGTTTACCTGCATTCAACCAAGCCTGCGCCAACGTGATAGGTCAATGCTACACATGGAAACCTTCTCTTTTGATAAGTTTTGTCCCGCCGTTTAGATTCTACATATGAATGGAGAATCTGTTGCTAGAGATTACATTGACATAAACACGGCTGTTGTCTTGCACATAATTATTCCCCTATAATCTTGGCCTCATAAGGAGATCAGCATGGGTTTACACAGAGGACAGGTAGTTGCCGTCACAATTTCTACATATTCAACATATTGAGCTTTGAAGAATTTCAACACAAAGCATGAAGTGACAGGAGCTTCACTATTCTTAGGTTTACGATTTCCCCATCATTTCATCAATTTCAGCTGCACTCATTGCACAATTAAGTTTGAATCCATGTACTGATGCTCATCAGAAAGCTGACATGTTTCATTTTGCTGCTGCATATTTGGTGGATTGTATTTCAAATGAATGAAAACGGAAGTATATTCAATGCAATGCTTTGGTTCTCTGTTGAGGAGTGACCATAAAGCAGCTGGTGTTTTACTCATATAATAAGTGTTTCATGTGAGTTGGGTGATTGAACTAAGACAACTGAAATAAAAAAGAAGGTATTTTACCATGCTAAGCATTGTCCGTGTGTGAGGAATCGGCAGCCTACACATTAATGCATTATTGTGACGCCAAACTGTTTAGAACACCACGTCAAACCTACCTGGCACTTTTTAAAACAATCAAGCAAGATATTGTTTGACACACATCTAATTTGCTGAAATCCTACTGTAGATTAATGGCTAAACATAATGCCTGGTTTGCTGGCATGCTTACTGATGATAACGCTCTCTGCAACTCCTTCCGATTCTCAAACTCAAAAATAGACTTCTACACGGTTGTTATTCTGCTCTGAAGGCAATGAGTCTACTTTAAAACAGAGCTGTATTTCCAAAAGATCATGGAAGATGTCAACAGCTGACATTGCTTTTGCATCCTTTACAGCGCCTTCTTCTCCTCCACACACACAGACACACATCTTTCTCATTATCACGCTCTTGCTTCTTTTTCTCTCACCTTCTGTTTCTGTCTCGAGTGGTGTGAGGAATCAGAAATTGCCCAAAGGGTCCACCCACACATTATCCCCCCAGCGATGAGTAAGGCAGCAGCAGAATTCTTACGTTTTTTGCATTAATGCAAATTATCTTATGGGTAAGCCTACTTTACAAACTTTTGCTTTAATATATTATGAAAATAACAGTGATCGACGCTTTTCAGAAAGAAGGTCACGATATTGTAACCTTAATTCTATAAGTACAGACAGAGCCCTCTACTGGACTCTAGCAGTACTACTCTTGACCAATCACAAGCAATGGTTTGTCCACTGAAGGTTTTTAATAAGCGATTGCCAATCAGAAAAAATCCCAAAAAAAGGCAGTATACATCTTTGCTCAACATCCTACACGTTCTTTTCAGCGAGCGGCAAGACCCCCTTGGTAAAGGGCTATGTCTGTGCTTTTAAAAACACTGCAATATTGTAACCTTGGTTCTAACTCACACAAGCTCCCCATCTACTCAAATCCATGGGTATTAGGTGGAGATGATCAATGCATGCCCTGCCACAACATGACATCAACACAACCAATGTTCCACGGAAAACAGACCCTGAAAAGGAGCCTGACATGTCCAAGAGATAGAACCATATGAACAGGCAAGGCATTGACCTCAACGCCCCCCACACATATGTCCTCGACACTCACCCCGCCGAACAAAGCCACTAACACTGCCACACTGTGAGTAGAGTGTGCATGTACCACAGTGAGAGGGTCTATTTCTGCCTGCCTATAGGCTTGAGAGATGCATTCCCACTTCCATCCTGCCAAGACCCATGTCTTGGAAAGGGCTTTACCGGCCTCACCATTCCCGAAGCACATGAACAGCTGTTCAGTGTGTCTAATGGGGGCTATGCCTTCAACACAACATGCCAATGAACAAACTGGACAAATCAGACGCAACTTTGATTCCTTGTCCCGCACATGGTGGTGGAAGACAAAAGGCATTCAGCTGTATAACTCTGGAGCTGATATTACTCCTTAAGTTCGTGGGAACAAATGAGGGGTTTGGCCTGTGTAGCCCCATGGTCACCATGGTCACCATGGAGGAACAAGCAACTGGGCTGCACGGACACTGAGCATTGCCTCCTTACCCCCTGCAAGAACTGTTTCACAAGAGTGTGGCCAAAGACTCTGTGGCCAAAACCCTCTTTGCCGAAATAAATGGATGCTGCACACACTGCTCCTGCCTCACTCTCTCCAATGGAGGAGGGATGAGATTGAGTGGTGGAAGGGCATGAAGCAATTTTCCTGGCCGTGTCATGTGTGCAAAGGTGTCCACCCCCAGGGGTGGATTGTTCTGCTGTGCCAGGGTGAACCATAGCGGGCAGTGGGTGTTGTGTCGGTTGACAAACCGATCCACTTCTGCTTCCCCGAACCTCGAAATGTGTAGAGCTTTCAAAGGTAACTGGAGCTCTGAGGCCCACAGCCACAAGCTCTTCATCATCCTCAAGCAGATTGAACTATGCCCTGTCTGTTGATGTAGGCCACCATTATGCAATTGTTGGTCCTCACCAACACCATCAGGGCCACAGATCACCCACCACTCTACACAGGCAGGTCTCTGCCTGCTCCCGCCAGTGAGAGGGCGATCCAAGTGTTGCTTGTGCTTCTTAGCATCAAACAAGGGCTGGCAAACCACCTCATTATAGTCAACGAAAATAGAAAGTTGACCATTCCCTGAACTTAGTCACGTTTATTTGTATTACTATTTTTAATGAGATAAAAGAAGACCCTCATGCCTTGATCATGCAGCAACCAAAGCGCTGTGTCCACATGGATGCAATGGTTGTGACTAGCAGTGAGTCACAGGCACAAAGATGTCAATATCATTTTGTGGTCATTATCAACTGCAGACAAGAGCCGGTGTCAGCAAAGATGACCGCAGGCTGCGGGCGAATGTTGGCCGCTGGAGCACATTGAGAGTGAAAGAAGAAATGTGACGAAGGGCAGGCGGAAGGTATTAGAGTGGATGCTTGATGACTCAGGAAATAATAGGGATGCCATCTCCTTCCTTTCGAATCACACATTTCATCTGGGCAGCGTGTTGGACGTGATTTCCCGGCCCTGACTGCGACAGAACTCATAAACCTCAGGTATTGTCATGCTTTCAATTTGGGCAACGGTGCACAGGAATAAGAGATTGTGCAGCAATGGTGAAAGCCAAGCTGAGAGCATGAGCATCAAGAGCAGGCTGTTATTAATAACTCATGTGATTCAGAAGGAAAAGCGGGTCCTCAATCAAAAGCTTAGCTGTTGGATCCCCAGTTCCTCTAGTCCATGTCGATGTGTCCATGGGCACGCTAAATTGCTCCTGAAGGCTGTACCATCGGTTTATAAATGCTTAGTTAGTCTTGATGGGCAGGTGGAACCTTGCATGGTAGCCCCTGTCATCAGTGTATGAATGGGGGTGGATGGATGTAGTGTAAAGCGCTTCGAGTGGTCAGAAGACCAGAAAGGCGCTATTCAAGTTAATTTACCATTCACCATGTGCACAAGCATGTTATTAATGAGCTGGGTCGCTTAAAAGCACTGAATGTCACTCGCTCCTAACAGATAAGACGAGGCAGACAATGACAGCGATCCATTATACGGAACTTTATCTTCGTGAATGACCCCGAGTAAGGCTTAAGGTTCTTAGGTTGATCCCGTCAAATAGGGCATTACTTTGTGTGTAATGAGGGATTATATATGGAGATTTCCATCGAATGAATACACATGGATTGTTGATAGAGTATTGTGAGGTATTTGCTTGAGTATCATTGACTGATCAGTTTATTCAATCTGTGTGTTGTCGTCCCCCCCCCCCCCCCCCCCCCCCCACACACACACACACACACATACACATACACACACACACTGTACATAAAGGGCAGTTTGTGAGTGTCATGGTGAAGTGATTGGTCTATTTCTGTGTGCTCTATCTACAGTAAAGATCACTCTGTGTGGGTGGAGAACAAGTAAAGCTGTACACAATGCTGTTGAGCTGGTCTGGAGGCTTGAGTCTATGGAGACTGAATCTTCATATCATAAATATACCTGAGAATCAGAGATGAAGCCCAACATAAAGCTTTTTTTGGTGCCATTTTTAAATAGTAGGTCCTTTCTTCACCCAATAAAGGTGCACGTGTACAATTAAATTAATTAATTAATTAATGCTATTTGTCTTTTTGTTGAGATGTAAGGTAGCTAGTATGGATTGCTCATATTTCAGTGGCTGTCCAACTGAAGATTGGAGAAAAATGATATGAAGATGTGGGGTGTCCGGTTATTTGGTTGTTTTTCCAGCACGCTGCCAGGGTCACGGCTATAAGTGGGTTTTGAAACAGTTATGTTTTGTATTTTAACAAAGAAAAAGTAATAACATAATAAGCAACTAAACATACATATTTTAAATGGCTTATTACCAGAAACCTTAACCAAGTGTTGTGAGTGCAAAGAAAAGGTCATAGAAGAGTTGTTTCATGATTTTCATGTGGATACAAGAGTCTATTGTAGGAACACATAAAAAAACATATAATATGTTGTCAAACGTTTTTCAGATATGATGTGTAAGATAATTTTGCAGCTTGGACTAGAGAGTTAATTTAGAAGGTTTTATCATTCTGTTGATAAAAAATAAAAAATAAAAATTGGGGCAGCATTACTCTCTCAAAATGTATTTGCTGGAGGTGTAACATATGAGACAAGGTTGAACATGGATTGTTGTATACTGTATCTCCAGTGTACTGCGTAGAGCTGCAATGCAGTATAGATGCCCTGCCTCCTTATTCTATTGCAATTAATTATTAGTGGATCTGGGTCCTTTGGGCGAACAACACTATCAATACTGCATCTACTTGCTGCGATCAATGAACAAGTTATTTAGGGAATTGGCGCTCCCTCCTCATACACCAACTCCTTCCTGCTCCCACACTCCAATGTTTCTCTTCATCACAGTCACCTCAAATAGCACTTATAAAGCACATACATTGCCTCACTTACAGTATAGCTTGTGGCGTAGATGCCCCCCCCCCCCCACCTCGTCTCCACTGCAATGAGCAGTCCATTAGCAAATGCCAATAAGCCCTCTGTACCATGACAGCATGTTCTCAAACTAATTAGAGCCTTTAAGATAACGGGAATATTATTATTTTCAATCCTCCATCATGTGTTCATTAATCTTCATTTGGATTTGATGAGTGTGGCAATCAAATGAAATTATATCCTTGTTTTGGCCTCTTGTGGATACCCCTCCCCACACACACGCGCTATCCAACACATTCCCGCAAGTTATTGGACTGCAACAAAATTTCCAGACGACTTTAGATTAATTTGGTCTGATTAGCAGCTAAATATATCACCAAGCTCCTTCAAAGTCATTAACAGCGACAACAGCAGCAGCGGCAGAAGCAAACACATCACAGACCAAATACACAATAAAGCACGAGCAGAATCAAGATCTTTAAATATTGAAAGATAAACATCATACAGAAGCCATTGTTTGAATATGCAAACATGCCAAATCTGTCGTGCTCACTGTGAGATGTGAGATCTTGCCTGGTAATTATGTTGCTGTGCGTTCAGGGCCTGGCTCCATTGCTTTGAATCACTGTAATTGCCCCTAATCTCCTTTTAAAACATCACTATTCATTCCCCCATAATTACCGGCACATCTGCGGGAGCACACGTGCCTCCATCCTCTCTGACATCAGTCAGCCTGGCCAGAGTGCTGCTATCTATTGGTGGTCCGCCTGATGGAGGGGAGATACAGCAGCAATATGTGTAACTGTGCAAAAACATTTTATGATGACGTTATAACTTTGCTTTGAAAAAGGCCCAAATTTCACTCCTTCTAAGCTCCCCTGTGTCGCTGCGCTTTACTGATCAGCAGTGGTATTACCTTTTCAAAAAAGTCAACTAGGAATCCTGCTGGTTTGTGTCTGCAGGCAAATTTCAAAGCACTATTTCATATATAACTGTGACACATCATGTAGAGATGGTAATGGCAATAGCGGTGCGGCCTTTGATGAGACTCAGCAATAGTTTATTTGAATATATTTGGGAGTAGTTTGTGGTTATTTTAAAAAGGCAAATTGTTAGCCACTAGAGCAAGGCACAGAGAAGGTCTGCACACTGTCAGGCTTTGAATAAATATTGTATTTCTCTTTTGAAGGCAACGTTTTGTATGCTTTGTAAGATCTTTCTCAGCCACTAGAGCAAAGAATGTATCTAGCATGAACATGGGGAAGCTGAAGGGTGCAAACACACTCATAGTCCTTTGCTTTATAAAGTAAAATATTAAAGAAATGTAAACTGAAGAAATCTTTGTACTAGTTGCATAGTTTGCTCCTTTCCTTTCCCTAATTCATGGCTCATTTTATCCTGCTTTCACAACAACAAATTCATTTCATGTCCAGTTTTTAAATAAGAGCTTTCAGTCTTAAAACAAAGGCCTTTGCTGACATAATCCATCATTAGAAACATGATTTATTTTCTGCCAGAGTTGTGTTTTCATAAGAGTGGTTGGTGTTCACTCCGACTGACCAAAGACTATTTCAGTCTCTGCGATTGGATAAACAAAACATAAGTTAAGACATCTTTTTCACCTCTAATAATCACTGACATCACCCAAGACAGAACAGAGATTAATATAATTGCTGAAGATGCCAATCGCTTTGTGCTCTCCTTACTTTTGATCAAGTCATCCCCATGATATCCCCATGATATTTGTCATTTGAGACAATTCACTAAAAAGCACACGTTAACCTTGTGGTGCCGCTAGAGGACAAGTCCACCAACATTTATCCTCTGGGCACCGTGAATGTCTTTGCAGAATTTCATGGCTTTCCATGAGATATTTGTTGAGATATTTCAGTCCGAACCAAAGTTGTGGACCCACCGACGGCCACCCTTCGTCATCCATGCTACACCGAGCGGTGGACAGTCAGTGTCACCCGTGTCCCCTGACCTCTAGCATCACACACTACAGAGCCACATGGCTGTGTCTCCTAAAGTTCATGCACTCTGTTGCATTTTTAAGCATGCCGGGAGAGAGAGTTCTGGTGTAGTTACTCTGTAAATCACTGTAACCTCCTTTGAAGTTGGCTTGCTGCCACGCTATTGATTTAAATAGTGTGAAAGTAGAGAGCATTATGCAGGACATCTGTCTTTTATCATGGTCTCACCTTGACACTTGGCCGGGCATTTGCATCCATTCTGCCGAGTCATTGTTGACAAACTTGGGCACAGTAGAGAGAGAGAGACAATCATTAAGAAACTTTGAGGTAGCGCCCATGTGGGCCTGGGGTGGCAGAAATCACGTGTGACCTAATTCTCAGCTGTCCTAGATATAAACACTTGGCTTCCAGTAGATTACTGTCCTCCTCAGCTCATGATCAAAGACAGCCAGAAACAAACGACTGCAACACGAGGGACGGAGAGACACTGAGGGAGGAATGTCGAATGAAGAAGAAGGATGTGTTAAGAAGAAAGGATTTAGAGAAAGAAAGATGTAAGAGCTGGATGATGGAGGCATCCATGTGCAGGGGTTTGCTGAAGGATATTTCACCTTGTGTTCATCTTGTGTTCTCCCTTCAGCCATCTTTTATGGAGTGGTCTTCTGGAGCAGCAGCGTCACGGCAGCTGACAGGAGGAGACTGGACAAGCTGGTGAGGAAGGCCAGCAGCGTGCTGGGGCGTCCTCTGGATACCGTGGAGGTGGTGGGGGACAGGAGGATGATGACGAAGCTCTCGTCCATGATAAGCCACGCCTCCCACCCCATGCAGGACACTCTAGCAGCGCTGCACAGCTCCTTCAGTCACCGGCTGATTCATCCCCGGTGTCTGAGGGAGAGGTACCGCAAGTCTTTTCTTCCCGCTGCGGTCAGGCTGCACAACCAGCTGAGCTCCCAGTAGAGTAGACAACTCTGACAACTGAACACTTTACTTCACTTTACTTTATCACTCACCTGGTGCAATATTATTACGTATATTACGTGTGTTTACATGCAATACTTTTAAGTACTTTCTATTCAGTCTGTATATTAATATTCTTCTCTACTGTTTTACTGCTTATATTTATTTATATTACTTGTTTCTATTGTATTATTGTATTATTCTTTTATTCACTTGTGAGCAAGGCTGCTGTAATCCTGTAATTTCCCCACTGCGGGACTAATAAAGGATTATCTTATCTTATCTTATCTTATCTTATCTTCTCACAGTTTCTCTTTCCAAGTTGTTGACATCGATAGTTCTGGATTCCCTCTGTCTTTCCCTTCGGCCAACTTCGGCTATGATCAATATTTTTTACGATAACAAAATGACAATGTGACAAATAATTATTACATTATTCTGAAAATGCGTAATCATACAAGACTAAAGTATGTTTCTCACACAGTCAAACTCAAATTGTGGCCTGTGGATAAAGTAATGAGACATTTTACTTATTGGGAAAGTTCACTTCAAATTCAAAAATACCGTAAACGTCAGGTTACAAGCCGCTCCTACGGCCGGTCAGTGTCCCCGCTGTAGCAAGCTAGTAGCAGCTGCTAGCTAGCGGCCGCTGCTGCTAGCTACTGCCCGCGTCCCCTCTGCCCAAGTCAGGTGTCGAGCCTGGTCCTGCTACCTTCGGTGGGTTTCGGGGAGCTAGCAGAAGTTAGCGGAGAGCTAGCGGAAGTTAGCGGGGAGCTAGCAGAAGTTAGCGGAGAGCTAGCGGAAGTTAGCGGGGAAGTAACGGAGCGCTAGCAGGAGCCCCAGCTGGCTACAGCACTGACCGAAGGTAGTAGCGGCTCATAACCCGACGTTTACGGTACATATTTTTCCTCCTAGTGCTATTATCAGTCTGTTTCAGTAAAGGTTGCAGTGTTATGGAGTTATCGGCTGTCGAGATGCGTGCCTTCCATCAAATGTAATGGTTTGGAAGTCAAAGTTTTGCAAAGCATCAAAATATACAAACAGTATATCACATATTGATGCATGAGTGTATAAAGATGATGCAGATGGTAAACATGAGGCTAATTTGAGCTATACTTTTTAAAGTATAAATATACTGTATTTGCATATATCTGTATGTATGTATGTGTGTGTGTGTGTGTGTGTGTGTGTGTGTGTGTATGGGGGGGGGGGGGGGGGGGGTATTTGCCACCGCTGCATGTGGATATTATAAGTGTGGCGATTTAGTGCCATCGTGCAAAAACAGATCTGCAGTGTCATTGTTCATCTTAAAAACTCTTTATCTTCTCTTCTCTTTATCAATAATTCAACTATTCCACTTGAGCCATTCTACTTGGTTTGTATGTGCTTTCAAACTGTTCATTCTACTTTCTGTACTGTTAAAGTTAATTATCCAAAAGCTCCAATATAAGCAGATAACAGTTAGTCCGGGTGCAATTTACAGTATCTGACAGAAGAAGGGGGAACCTGGACAACAATGCGCTGGAGGGCCCGAGTAGCCCTTTGTTTGCTCTCGTCACAACCTGTGTGGTTGTGGGGTTAACTGGGGCCGACATGCAGTGGCACATTCATGTCCTGTCCTTGTCTCTCTGTTTTCCAAGCACCATCACTCAGGCTCATGCAGAAGCAGTATTAATTATCACAGCCTCCCTCCATGCACAGACCGCTCTAATCAAAAAACCAAACGCACTTAACCAGAGCAAAATCTATTGATAACTGTTGCTAATTTATTTCATAGTAAGCACAGGATCCATTGAGTTTTCTCTTTTGGTGTGCCTCGTGTAGATCATTTAAAAATGTTTATCCATTTTAGATACAATACACTAACGTTAAACATTTCCAGATTCTCGGACGTGAGGATGTGATTCTCTTTGTAAAGCAAATCATTGAGGAAAATAAAAGCAATATTAAAGCAATAATCGAACAAATGTCAGGTATATACTTTACATATTAAGATATTATCTTTAAACTTTAGCTAAATATAAATGGTTGAAAGTGAAAAATGTTATCAGACTCATGATTTAAAATCACAAACCTATTTCTTAATATTCAAAGTTAGTTGATTGTAATTGTTACCAAGTGTCACTGAACTGATCTTTAACTTAGATTAACACTATAACTTCATATGTGTGTGTGTGTGTGTGTGTGTGTGTGTGTGTGTGTGTGTGTGTGTGTTCTCAAGGAAGATGGAACTTAAAAGACACAAGGGAAACTCAAAGTTGTATTCTCAATTTATTTTACAAGGCACTTTACATGGTAAAAACAAACAACAGAAGCAACAGCAATATAAACAAGATAGATGACATAACAGTGAGGAACTACATTAAAACATAGTTAAGTAGCATCACAGGTTAAAAGCAGATTTAAATAAATGAATTTCTAGAATTATACAAATCCTCATCACAAAATAACACAAGCTTTGTTTTCTGCAGAGTCTGAACTTCCATTTCAGCTCATAATACCTTGTTAGAATGATTCTAGAGGAACAACATGGAGACATGAAAGTGACAGAAGACGGTCACTGTTCACTCACTGACACTATTTCATCCAAACTGGTTTCATTTATTTTAAGAATGATAATATGATCTGAAGTGAACGCTGCTGTTCATTTCCTGCTCGTTACATTTCGTCACCAGACTTCTGTCTTCTGTCTGACTTTGATGAAAGTATTTCTCTGAATGCTTCTAAGAGATGCTCTACACCAGCAGTCCCCAACCATCGGGCTGCGGCCCGGTACCGGTCCGTGGGTCCCTTGGTACCGGGCCGCAAAGAAAGAATGAATGGAAAGGTAGTTATATTTTGAAAAATGACCGGATACATCCGTCTGTGTGTCTAAGCGTGATACGTTACCCCAAAAATGAAACTTAAAAATACATTTCAATTCTGCCAGTATTCTGTATTAAAATCAAGGAAGAATATCCGGAGATCGCCAAAAAAGCAGTGAAATACCTGCTTCCATTTCCAACATCCTGTCTTTGTGAAGCGGGGTTTAAGTTACGGAGTAGACTGGACATAAAAGTTTAAGTTACGGAGTAGACTGGACATAAAGGTTTAAGTTACGGAGTAGACTGGACATAAAGGTTTAAGTTACGGAGTAGATTGGACATAAAGAAAACACGTTGGGTGTCATTGCGGCTCGGACCAGACAAACAAGCTCAGGGCTCATTTTGTCTACCTGGGCTGTCATAAGACTATGAAACAGCGCCGCAGGAGTTTCAATTGGAGCTGATTGATCTTCAATGTGACTCTGTCTTAAAGGAGAAGTTCAACTCTTAAACTGGATGAGTGTTATGCTTTACTAAACATCAGGAGGATGCACAATGGATGCTGCTGTTGTTTGGCTCTACCTGTCAGCGTGATGAACATCAACACATCACACCACACATCCCAGTTACCTGGTGAACATCAACACATCACAACACACATCCCAGTTACCTGGTGAACATCAACACATCACACCACACATCCCAGTTACCTGATGAACATCAACACATCACAACACACATCCCAGTTACCTGGTGAACATCAACACATCACACCACACATCCCAGTTACCTGGTGAACATCAACACATCACAGATCCCAGTTACCTGATGAACACCTCAGAGCTGTCCTGAGAATTGCCAAAACCAAACTGACACCAAACTCTGATGCACTGGCAAAAAAACAGTTACTACTGAAGTTAAATGTTTTCTTTACTTTTTAATTAATGTCTTTTACTCTTAATTTATATTAGTTCACACACACTCTCCATCCATCTGATACTGGCCCGGCCCGTCTGTCAAATTTTAAAACTCATCGCGGCCCCCTGAGCCAAAAAGTTTGCCCACCCCTGTGTTAGAGCCTCTACAATTATTATCACCTGTTATGAAATGGGTAACTGATACATGTGTGTAATATTGGGTCATGCATGGAGTGCAACTATGTTAATGCAGCATACATTAATATACATCACAACCAAAGCGCCTTGTATACATTGTATATATAAAAAAAAAGACCTTTACTGTATTGTATACAACAAAATCCATGAATCATAAATCTGACAAGTTGGCCTACGTTACTCGAGAAACCATGATGTAGTATGTATTTCCTCCCATCGGCAAACTTGTTTAAAAATTAAACGGCAATCATCTGTACACCAGAATAATTTCAGGTTTAGTCAAGAGATTTTTATTTTCATTTCATCTCTACAATACATAGACTAGTCCAATGCATTATAATTAATACTAGAACATTTTGCAAGAAATGTCATTGGTGTGGCGGCTACTGCCGTATGACCTGTCGTGCGCACACGCTATGGCTGCGGTTGAATAAAAATAATATATACACTTTTTCTTGACCTCTGTGGAAAACATCACAGAGTCAAGGAAAGATGGGAAGGAGAATTCATGAACAGTTAGGAAAAGAAAACCGTGGTGTTTAGCAAATTCGACTCACTAAGCCACGTAGTTATGATGTGACGGCAGGCGGATGTTAGTGACGTCGGTCTGCAGCGGTGAAACTACAATGTTCCAAAGATGGACTACAAAAAAGCACATCTTAGGTACTCCGTCCGTGTGTTCTTACAGTGTTGTGTCATAATGAGATAAACAACCTGGTTCAAAGTGTTACTTTATTGACAATGTTAGAATATAAATGAAAGAAGGAATATGAAAGTGAAACAGTGTCACAGAGAGTACAAAGCTACTAAACTGTCTCATTGTTCAGTTTCAAACATTCTAAATTAAATACATTCTCCCACTAACACTGTCTCATATCCCTCTTTCTTGTTATGGTTTATATGCAGATTATAATCTGATCATAAGAATATGCAGACAATAGTTTATGAAACTGAAATTGATCTGCGTTTGTCGGTCATGATAGTTTGTTCTCGTGAACGGCCACATGAAATGTCACTTTAAATGTACGTCACTATAAATGTTGCCGCCGCAAGGAATTGTGGGGCGACATTATCTCCTTTCCTTTCGTAAAGGAAGGTCCAGTGTTTCCTATGCTGAAGGAGCTAAATTAGGAAGCATTGAAGCTCCTTTCCTTTGCATTTAGAGAATTCGACCAGCACTTATCATGGCGGCCACTTTCATACTTTCGGGTCATTTCACTCAGTTAGGAACTTTCCTAACCAAAAAGGACTATTCGACCGGAGCTGAACTTACCCGCGATCGCACACGCGCACACATAGACACACACACAGTCAGCCATTTTGTCTAACCAAAGTTTACTTCATGCTAGCAAACCAAAGCTAACTTCATGCTAGCATTAAATGCACTACTCTGCCTCTCCTCGAAAAGACTTCAGCTGGTGTATGTTTGTGTGTGTGTGTGTGTGTGTGTGTGTGTAAAACTGCACCGATTAGCTCATATGAAACACCTGTCCCTAAGTGGCAGACTGATAACTGTGGATTTAAAGAAATAAACAGGTCAAACTACTGAATTTGATCAAAAAACATGACTCCGAATGCCAAAATATATGAATAATGAGAATCAAAAGACTTTTATGAACGTTTAGGTGTCCTTAAATGTTTGTGGGGTTTAGAAAAGTCATAGCACACGATTTAGGGTGACCATATCCATAACACCAAAAAGGAGGACACTATGCGGTATTTTGTGAGGCTGTGAATAATTGCATAGGAGGGGTGCAGTTTGATTTTATTAAGTGTGAAGAGAGGGGATCTGAGCCCTTTTT
The DNA here is from genome assembly GCA_038501785.1 of Myoxocephalus aenaeus. NCBI lineage: Eukaryota > Metazoa > Chordata > Actinopteri > Perciformes > Cottidae > Myoxocephalus > Myoxocephalus aenaeus. The sequence continues at coordinate 4,148,779 of JBAMJR010000154.1, forward strand.
ACTGTAATTGATCTCCTTGGAGCATACCCTGTTTTATCAATTAATTAATATGTTTGTTTTTTTATGTATATGTGTAGCCGAGGGTTTATCTTGCACCTTCACTGTACAATAATAATAACAACACGATGGTCCGTTAGTTGGCATAAGACGGCAACCACTTTATTCTTGTCTCGCTCCTCACTCCAACAACTCCTCCTCTCTTCTCCTTCCGTTTTCCCCTTCAATAAAGGCCCGTACACAATATAATAGCTTACATATGTAATATATATATATATATATATATATATATCTTATATATATTATTAATATGCAATTATTAATTGTAATTAACAATGAATGAATATGTATATTTTATGTATATTTATATATATATATATATACTTATATATTTTTATATAATTGCAATCAATTCGGTAACAAGTAATAAGACACTGCTGTAGTTCAAAGTAAAAGTTCAATTCAAACTTAAATTATGAATCTTAACCTTTCCCTCCGTCAAACTGATGTAACGTTACTGTGAATAAATAATAAACTAATAAAGATTGCTCGTTAGACCCTCAAAACAGAATTATATCTCATGTTTAACCGCTACGGAGAAATCGGAGCCAGCGGAGCCAGCGGATCATTTCAAAAAGTCCTGCCGGGATCAGGCTGCTCTCGGTGGGCAGCAGAGCGCTGACGGCCCGATGCCGGCGGGACTCACCGGCCCCGCGAGTAGAACCTCAACTCGTCGGCGTATCTTTTGAAGTAGGCTGATTCTGGACAAACCAACCACAGATTTGATGCTTAAACAACTAACTTATCGCCTGAAAACATCCTAAAATTACATGTTGTGACTCAACAACAGTAGTATTCAGAGAATGTCAACTTTCAGCCGCTGTAGACATCTTAACGCTGATTGGCCAAGACTCGACACATCAAAGATGTTCTATTTGCGAAGATCACAACATCAGATTTTTTCCGTGTCTCACTCCAATCTCAGAAACAGGGCATTGAGAATCCGGACTGTCCGACCTAAATCCGGACGTCTGGTCACCCTAACACGATTCCCGATGCAGGCCACACGTTTTGATGTATTTTGACGCATGTGCTGGCAACGTTCCGGGAGGAGATACGGTCCAAAGTTTTGTGCGGGTCTATGATTATTATTATTATTATTATTATTATTATTATTATTAAGCCCGCAGGAGTACATACAGTGTGCTTGCTGCACAAGGCTCTCTAGAGCCTTGCTGCGTATCGGCCACACCGAATAACCTAAAGGTTTCCTTTCACCCACGGAGGCACAGTGGTTCTCGGCCCTTCTCGCTTCAGCGAGGTTAGAGGTCAGGTCCAGCCAGAGAGCATTACCGTTGTAGCTGGGTGGCACTCAGGTAAACACACAAGAGCCTTGCTTCTTTAGTCACATAAGGCCAGAAATGATGCAATGGCTCGTGACATGCAACACATCAGAGCAGAATGGCTTTATGTCGTTGCCGTGCCTTTTGAACAAAGGACATAGTGCATTGATGGTGCATCTGCCACAGAAGAATGGAATAAATCAGATTGTGTGAGTTCCCTGATGAAACGGAGGAGTATTTCTGCTTGGTGTCATCATACTCATTATGGGACACCCATTTATAGATCTGAGAAGGTGCTCTCACATCCTTAGAATAGCCATGAGGTCAAATTGAGAAGAGCTTTATTTTAAAACAGACAAAAGTGTGCCACGCACCAGTCTGAAATATGCAGAACCTCACACAGAATGTTCTGACATTTGGGCCTTGACTGACACATTTCTTTGATTTACCATCCTACTGTACTGTGTATTACTCGCTTGCTGAAGGTGTTTGGAAGGGGCTTTGATTTATTGCTCCCAAAGCTACAATGAAATCCAGCCGTTTACTGTATTACATAAACAACAAGGTGTTGTCACTTTATATTGTAACTTTGTCTTTAACTGATCTTGTATAGTTTCTATTTTTGGCACAAATGTCCAGTTGGACTGAAGGATGAGCTGATGAAAAAATAAAGGTCACTGTCACAAGGATGAGGTAATTAATCCAGGAGTCGATATATATAGGAAATTAATCAACACAAATTTGTAGATTCGATCAGAGGAAGCTTCTAAAGTAAAATATATTATTTATGTTTTTACCGTTGTCAGACATGTTATTGACAATTAATTGAACTTTTTTATCTTCAAATAATTGGAAGTGGCAGCCCTATATGTGTGATCACAAGTGGTTCATGTGGAGGATTGCAGGTGATACATGTAATCTAAAGGTGTGATGTTAAGGACTCAAAGCTGCTGAGGTGTTTGGTCTCTTCTTGTTTCTCTGCCTTCAGCGTTGCTGAGTTTCTCAGCTCAAACTGGGCAGGAAGCAGTGGTGCAAGACGTGCATCCTTTACTTAAGCAAAAGTACCAAATCAACAATGCAAACATATTTTGGTTTTGCTACACAAATAATTGTCCTTTTGTTGAACTTCTCTCTAATACTTTTTGTTAAATATTTGGATAATTGTTTACCTGTTTGGACTTTGGACAGTGACATTAATGAAAACAACTACAAAGTTGAGAGGCAAAATCTCTCTTTGAGTTGCATCAAAGAGAGTTAACAACTCATAAGTCAGTCAAAAAAGAGAATTGATATCCATTTCCATCCACGTCTGTTCTGTAGTAAATATTGGAGCTGACTGCATCAAGATAAAAGGTTGGTGGCTCTAAATATCTAGTCGGGGTGCATGAGAAGAGAGTACAATGAGATGATGCAATTAATAAAGCGCCAGTCAAACCTAGGACATTTATCTATCTATCAGTTTAGGAAGCGTTACAGCATTACAGAAGCTTCAATGGACACACATCACATGCTTTACATATTAAGATATTACATACAAGTCACATGCTTCATTTAATTCATGATACATTCGCTAAGTCTGCTCCCATACACTTTGTTGCAATTCAGTTTTACCCATACACCAACTGTTAAAGACCACACCAAAAGTGTGAAAACTTGGTTTATTAAAGGAAAAATATCATTAAAAACTCTGGAATGTCTACTGTAGTGGTTAATTTAATGTCTTAAACCCACAAACGGTCAATGTTGTGTCGGCTGCCTAGATAAAAAACATGTGATTCAACAAGGCATTCAGCTCCGCTTCCTATGTCACATGCAGATTATTAGAATATACTGTCCCCCATCTGAGTGTCTCCACCCACGGTTTGACAAGGCTTTTTCAGAAGGGGGGCTTAAAGAGACAGGTGCTAAACCAGAGCGTTTCAGACAGAGGGGGAATACATGTATATTCAGACAGACAGTATGTCAAATATAATGTGTTTTTCGAACATTAAAGCATGCAAGCATGTTTTAGTAGAAATTCAAAATACAAGTTTGAACCAGAAAGTTAACATGATATGTTCCCTTTCATATTTTGATATGCAATATAAAAATGTCTTTGTAAACTGTCATCATTTCCATGTTCATGCACTTTGAACATTTCAAATAAAAACAAGTGGATGGAAACACATTTATGGACATTTGAAAGTGATAAGGGAGTCCGAGTGGATGTAGATGCTTATCTGTTTCAAAGTCGAATCAAAAAAAGGTTTGGAAATACAGGTTTATTAACCTTTAACAATGTATTGTGTTTCATAAATTGACCATGTCTTTTTTTAATGTAAAATCTTAATTCTGAAAAGTAACTAGTAACGTTTCCAACCATTCATATTGTACCATATTACTTGATCGTACCATGAAATGTTTTAACTTTCAGCTCTCGATTTTTCATTGTTGACTTTAATTTGGAGGAGTGATAACATATTGATTCCCACTGAGTGATTATTTAAAACAACAGCATCGAAGAAACCTCAAAGAAAAGGTGTAGTATAGCGAAGCATGAAAAGATTGCCCGGTGAAACAATGTCTGCATAAAGAACGCTCTCTCTCTCCTGGCGTATGTGGACGCAATACATGTTTGAAATAACTATCAGAGGGGCTATTCATGCAACCTTTGGTTAATCTTCCAACTGCCTTCTCCCATTCTCTGCATCCTTTTCTCTCTTACCTCGTGCTCAATACGCCTCCACATAGTCCAGGAGTCTCATTCATCACTGCCAGTCCACAGTGGATATTAGTAACCCTGCATCAGTGTGCAAGAGTGTATTATCTCCCCGCTGCTTGTCTCCTTACTTCATCAGAGTTGCCCATGTAATGGAGTCATTTCCAGAAAGGCTGAGCAGCTGATTACAGCTTTGTTTTAAAGCAAACTGCACAAACAGTCTCGCGTTTGTGCAACTGCTCTGCACGTCCGTGTGAACGCTGTTTAAACGAACGTGTTCTTAATAGTAAGGTTTTATCGAAGATGCACGTGTTTGTGAAGTAGTGAGCATATCACATTATGATGCAATAGTTGTTTGAGATTATGGATGAAAATGGATGTTTGATTCAGTTTTGCTGTTCTTCAACGAAGACCACATTTACTTCAATTCAGCTGATAGAAAAACAAAGTTTTCTAAAATATTCTGTTAAAAGTACAAATCATGTATGTACATGCAAAATGGAACATTTTAGAATAATGTATATTACATTATTGGATTATAGTCATCAATGCATTAATATCATTCATCACTTAAGGAAGCTGGTAAAAGGAATACCTCATTTCAATTACTTATGTGTAACAATAAAGTTTTAGTCAATTGGTTGTCAAGAAAAGCGAAGGACAGACAAACAGACAGAGAGTTAATTTTAATTGGATAAATAAACTATTATTTGTTGATTATACGTGATGTGTTTTGTGATATGTTTATCGGATACATTTGTAAAGATTAAACCAGTTCCCAATATTTTTTTTAAAACAGCTCCTTGACACAAAAGAGTTCTGCACACTGTCAGGTTTCAAATAAATACTATGTTTCTCTTTTATTTTCTTCTTAAGAAAACATTTCGATCTCCAAGATCGTCCTCTGGCTGAAAAGACTAAAAGAGAAATTATTTATTTATTTGAAGGCTAAAGGTTTGCAGACCTATTTTTTTGCAATGCAGTTTAGTTTTTTTTGTCATCTTGACATCTTTCAGTTGTTCAGTTCAACACAATAACGGAATTATAAAAGCAAAGAAATTGAGAAAAGTATCAACTCGACCAGTTGTAGCTATATCGGCTTTATCATAATAAACAATTAAATAACGTCATATACAGTGTAATAGTCACAAGGGTAATTTTCCTGCAAGAGTACTTTTACTTTTAAATACCTTAAGTGCATTTCACTTCTAATGCTTCTGTAAATTTACTCAAATAAGATTTTGAATGTAAGACTTCCATGTCAGGGAGTATTTACATAACTAAAAGATCTTTGTATTTTTCCAAACAAGCTATTTCATTTCAAGTAAAAAAGAAAGAAAAGAAAAGGGATAGTTATTGCTTTCAAATGCTCATGAATTAGAAATACACCCTTTGCAGACACTCAACACAGTCAAAACAGGAGAAGTTCTGAAGGTAAGAGGTGTCTGTTCATTCTGTGAATATAATCCTGGTGACGGTTTATGGTAAAGAATACAGGCGTTAAATGGCTTATTGGGCATATGCCAACTCTCGGAAGACTTTCTATGAAATCTCTTCCCTCCATTTCCCCTGAAGTCTCGCCTAGTTCGTATTCTCAATGCAGAGCCATGTGTGTCTGCACGTGCCCTCAGACTATGGGTGGTATTATAGACTCAGCAGGCCGATCAGTGGGGGTCAGAGCCAGCATTAAACCCATAGCCTCAGCAGCCACTCTCTCACCTGGACATCTGTTCTTTCACATAGCAAGGCAGCTGTTGACTCAGAGGTGAGGCCAGCGATGTGGTACAAAGGTAGAGATGTTTCAGAACGAGAGGAATCACATGACTGACTAAATAGAGAGGTACAGGTAAGACAAGTTCTCTCATACTACTTACTACTACATAAGATTGATCAGGGCCTCAAGGATGGATGCCGCTGTCTGTTTCTCCTGCTCACTCATCCAAGGTCCAGGGTTCCAGCTTAAAGGTTCAAGGTTTCATTTATTGTCATTAAGCAACACAGGGTTGTGCAAAGGAATGAAGTTGTCGTCCCATTTTGCTACATATTAAAAACACACAAAAAAGGTGGAGAGTGGAGGATGAGTTTGGGAGACTCACAGCCCGAGGAAAGAAGCTGCTTTGAAGTCTGGTGGTAGGGCCGCTGATGTTTCTGTATCTCTTGTTTCTCTTGAGATACGTTTCTGTATCTCTTTCTGTATCGTTTGCCGGCTGTGGCTGGCGTGGGTATTGTCTTTCTAATATCCATTGGGCTCTTTGAAGGCACCTCTTGTCACCAATATCACTGATGCTCGGTAGATGGGTACCGATGATGTTCTGAGCGGTTTTAAACACCTGCTGTAGAGCCCTCCTGTCCTGAGCCGTGCACATCCCATACCAGCTTGTTATGTTTCTAGCCAGGATGCTTTCTACTGCTCCTCTGTGAAAATGTTCATATAGTTTGTTGAGAAACCTGTGTGCTTGTGTCTCTGTTCATGTCAAATTGAAACTGATAGGAGGTGGGGGGTTATGAGGTCCCAATTCCTTTCCAGAAAGACAGACTGAGAGAAAACAGAATTGGAGGAGCCAAGAGGGAGGGGTTCGTAGAGGATTTGGGTCATAGATTGCCAAGAGGGATCGTGTTGTGTGTGTGTGTGTGTGTGTGTGTGTGTGTGTGTGTGTGTGTGTGTGTGTGTGTGTGTCTGTGTGTGAGTGTGTGTGTGTGTGTCGGGGTCTGTGAATGTTTGCATTTTTTCTTTCTATATGTGTGTGTTGTCACGTATCGGTTACACAACAGATTTCTAATAGATTAGTATTAAACAATATCTTTGAGATATATAGAACAGGGGATCAAAGTTACTAAAAGGCTAATAAAAACAATTTGAAATGTGTCAAAAAATTTAGGACTTTGGTTGACACTGAAGTATCTCAACAACTATTGGATGCATTTCTATAAAGTTTGGTTCCAACATTCATGGTTCTAGGAGGATGAATCCGACTGATTATGGCGATCTCCCCACTTTGACTATAGCGCGACCAGCAAGTCAAGCTTTCACCCCTTATTTACTCAACTTTGATGATCACTTATCTTTTCATGTCGTGCCACAATCTGCTCCAAATTTGTCCAATACTTTGGTTTGTGAATACTTGCAAAAGACCTGCAAAACTAATCAAATTCCCATCAGCCCCAGGTCACTTTGTTTGCATAAATTAAGATGGTGAACATGGCAAACATTATGATATATGATAGCATTGTCACTTCACTTCGCATTGCCCCGCCCCTGGCCCGATTTGACAGTGTTATAAAATACATTTTGGTGCTAAAATTGTGTTACTTTTACTCTGAGAAATAAAATTTTTCAAACTAAGACACACACACACACACACACACACACGTAGATTCATGCACATGAAAACCGTGTTTTATTGTCATAGTACATACATACATGAAATTTGTCCTCTGCATTTAACCCATCCTTAGTATCTTAGGGAGCAGTGGGCTGCCCTGAGCGGCGCCCGGGGAGCAATTTTAGGGTTCAGTGTCTTGCTCAGGGACACTTCGACATGTGAGCTATGGGGGGACTGGGGATCGAACCGGCTACCTTGTGGTTGTGGGACGACCACTCATCCCCCTGAGCTACAGCCACATATCAGTATCTTCCACTGCAGGGTCACAGTACACTGGGTCAGCCAAAAACCACTGTGTCTGGAGCACTGATCTGTAGCTGTTAAGGACCGTGCACAAAGGCAAGCTTTTGGCAGTGATGTTAGGCGCTACGGGTGAAATGCCAGCCTGTCTCTAAGCGCTGGCTTGCATCCAGCTAACACTCTCCCATGAGGTCGAGGGTGATTGGACCACTAACCTCCAGAGTGATGATCAGCCTATAACTGCATGGATGACGGAGCACCGTGTTTTTGCAAAATAATAATACTGCACTGTTAAAAAGTAGCTCAACTCTGTTGCCTTTTGGCTGGATGCATGTGTTTGATAAAGTGTTTAATGTTCGGTAACAGTGGAGTGCTCTTATTTTGTAGTCCGTTATGGGTGTAGGGGTAACCCGGTACCTCCAGCTACTCTCTGTCATTCGCTCGAGCGAGTTGCATTCGTTCTGGATCGCAGGGGTCAGGGGGCGATGACCCACTACCCTGGACTGTCATCACATGACCTCCCAGTGACCTCGCTCAGGGAGATGCCCTGTGGACTCAGCATATCTGCACTCATCTCCCGTCAGTCATATCAACAAGGAGGGAACTCGCGGTCAGAGGTGACGCTTAAATGTTTTCTCTTTGCCGCAGTCTGTCAAACGATGGTTCTGATTGGTTGTAAATATTGTTTTGACACGAGAAAAAAAAAACATCTTCACGGTTTGGTAGTCGAGTTGAATCAAGGACACTGCATTCCCCTTGTAATTTTTCAGGGAAAGACAGATTCACCTCTGATTATAGTTTGTGAAAGGAACAGCAGCGAAGCATATTCACCCCGGAGGAAGTATTCATGAGTAATCAGATTTACTGAGAGATTTTGGAATGACGAGCATCTAATTTTTCTCTGCTGAGACTGGAAAAGATTATGTCAAAGACCATTTGTGCACTTTTATATTTTTACAAAATAGAAGCACATTTAATGTTGACATGTGATGAAAGATGACAAAGTAGATATTTAGAATACAGAAAAAAATCAATTTAAAGAAGGAGAAAAAAAAGGCAATTACAAAAAAATCTGCTTTCAACAATTCAGTTTTTTTTTTTTTTATAACTTATTTGATCGTTTGGAAGATCTGTGGATTGTCCTTGTTTGAACTTTCTTCTATCTCTCCAAGTAATGTGTCAGAATGATTGGAATCTGTGGAATTATTTGCATGTAATTGTTGAATCGAGTTAGAGATTGGAGGGATGATTGAGGGCGTCGTCTCCACATGGACCAGCGCTATCAGAAGATTTCATAGACTGAGATTTGGTTATGGACAGGCTGCGCTTCATTAGCTCAGAATGAAGCTGAGACTTTTGCAGCTGTCCTGGTAGCACAGTTTAATAGACTTGAATCAAACCGTGGGATGGAAAATGGAGTAAAAGCTCTGTGGGAAAAGCCATCAGGAAACTTTTTAAGGTTTACTCACTGGATTTATACTCATTTAAATAAAAATGTATCAAACTTTTGAGACGAGGATGTACACACTGCATGGACACACAATCCATTAAAGGTGCAAGATCCGAAATCGGGAGGATTTCGATTGCTTCTCAACGGCTCTCAACATGGCGAAGGCGAGCTGGCGGCTCACAGCTAATAGTGCAAACAACAGTGAAAGTGCTGACGGAGCAAACAGTGCTTACCCGAGGTGGAACCGGAGGGTGGGTGCTACGCTTGTGCGAAGACGCTGCAAGTCGGCTCGTCGTTATCAGCTGTAACCGACCTCAGTGCAGGGCGACATCCATGAGCTAACCAGTGGGGCACGCTCACGTGCACTAACGTGCACAAACATGCACTAAAAGCAGGCCCGGCTGACCCAGCTATGTCAACAGAGCTAACAACTTGGCTAACAACACAGACAAAGGTCTGTGGTCTCAGGGAGACATTACGACACTATATGCCTTTACATAGCAAATCGTTGTTTGATGCTATATTAATGTTTAGAATGTGAAATACAGCTCCATTAAAATGTCACATGTATTTTAACTACAGCACATGCCGTTGGTTGTTTTGATTTACATTATGCAGCGCATTTGTCACCTTCCCTGATTACTGTTTTAGCCTTGGGACTCCTCGTTACGGCTTTGGTTTTTCAGCGTTACGCACGCAACTGTCATGGCTGCGTATCAACATCTGTGAGCGCTGCGATAGTTTAGGCTAATGTTTTAATTGGTTCTTGAGAACAGAGGGCAAGCCAAATTGCTTTAGTGTCCCAGAGGCTTTCTCTCTTAATGAGATATTCTCCCCTCTCAGGATCAGAGGGGTCCTGACCCACGTGTTGTCACTGGGATATTATTGTAGCACATTGTCCCCTCTCTCTGATAGAGCACACCGAGAGGTTAATGAAAGCAGAAGTCAAGGAGGCGTCTATACGCGTAAAGGGGAGGGTTACTTTCAGGCACAGACTACTGTAAAAGAGAGTTAGAGGTGCAGAGACACGAGGGAGAGAGAGAGAGGCAGGGTTTCGTTCTGAATTAAGTCTGGAGTTGTTTTGGATCCTCCTAAAGCTGGAAACAGAAAATTAGGTTTTAGATTAGATTTATAAAAACACTGCAGGGTCTTCTTTTAGTACCCGGTCCAACCTCACTTCTCATCAGGAGGCTGATGTCCTTCACTTGTGGTCACTGTAACAAAGGCTCTTTTAACAGGAAACATGATAAAAGATTAGAATCTGTGTGGCTGTCAGTGTGTAGTAGCTAAATTTCCTTTTTGGTCTCTTCACTGTGACAACAGAAAGGAAAGAAAGGAAAAGAGAATGAGAGGAAAAAAAGACGATGGACGTTGGATGGCCACTCACGCCCTCTGGCCATTTTTTTGTTTTATACCAATGATAAAACAGAGATATCAAAGATACTGTAACTGTCCTACTGATAACAGTATATATGACACCTACCTCCTTCCCGCCAGCGAAGCAGAGATGTATCAGATACCTAGCACAGAGATCTTTATTCTCTCTGCCGCGGGCCGCACAGCACCACCTCTTCTTCACTAAGTCCTTCTCTATAGGCAGCTAAATCGATCTGATACACCCTGTTTAACCCCTGAAGGATCCGTTAGATTAGGAATCAACTGGCAATACGAACCGACAATCCATTCAAATTCAAAGCCGGTTGATAACCTCATGACATGGGGGAAAAAAGAAGAAGAAAAAAACACACTGTTGCTATTTATAGCAACAATCGGATTAACAACATGTGGGCAAATACATTTTTCTTTATCAGGAGATCTTAATCAGAATCAGAAATTCCTTATTGATCCCCAGGGGGCGATTGATAAAAACCCTCCTCTATTTGAAAATGTGTTATTGTTACTCGATTCTGTATGTTTTAATTTGACTGTGCAGAATGATGCATGTGCAGAGTTTGACACTTGGAGGTTGTTTTCTTGCGTAACAGTTAAAAGAGTAGAGCTTAAATCCGAGTATAAGATGTGAACATACAAGATGGTTTTGTGAGATATTGTTGGGGCAATTATGGTCCAATATGCAACTTACACAAGTGTGACCTGGAAACTTGAAACCTCTAGCGCACAAGTCGGAGAAATCTTGTACCTGAGAATTTGAAATGTAACATATTGGCAGTGGTGTATAGTAACGAAGTACAAATACTTTGTTACTGTACTTAAGTAGTTTTTTTTGGATATCTGTACTTTACTATTTATATTTCTGCTGACTTTTACTTTTACTTCACTACATTTTGCAACGAAAACTGATACTTTTACTCCGATACATTTCCCCTGAAACCTTCATTACTCGCTACAAAATCAAATCTAAAAAAAATAATTAATCATGAGACCAACATCGGGGACTGTGGTGGAAGACAGACTCCATGCAAGCAGGTTATATTATGGATTTGCTCTCTACATCCTCTAGTCCAGCGGTCCCAAACCTATTTTGCGCCACGGACCAGTTACGCGTAAAACAATATGTTCACGGACCGGGTCTCATCTCGGGGTGACGAGAGACAACGACACCCGACATGTGTTCTTTATGTTGTCTACTCTGTCATTTATAACCTGCTGCACAAAGACAGGATGTTGAAATAGAGGCAGGTTTTCAGAGCTTTTTTTGGCAATCTCAGAAAACTTTGCCTTGGTTTTAATCCAGAACACCGGCAGAGTTGAGACAGATTTAAGTTTCATTTTTGGGGCAACGTATTCACGTAACTTCACGACATGTGTCAAGATGTTCCGTCGGAGGTTCCGCACAGACAGATGTATCCGGTCATTTTTCAAAATCAAACATCTTTCCGGCCTTGATTTTTGTTCTTTTTTTCTTCCATTCATTCTTTCTGTGCAGCCCGGTACCAAGGGACCCACAGACCCACGGACCCACAGACCCACAGACCTACGGACCCACAGACCTACGTACCCACAGACCCACAGACCCACAGACCCACAGACCTACGGACCCACGGACCTACGTACCCACAGACCCACAGACCCACAGACCCACAGACCTACGTACCCACAGACCCACAGACCCACAGACCTACGGACCCACAGACCCACAGATCCACAGACCTACGTACCCACAGACCCACAGACCTACGGACCCACAGACCCACAGACCGGTACCGGGCAGAATGAGCATACTTATAAACGCACTGTTACAACTCCTTCATAGTGTCATATTGCTTTTTGGAGAATTATGATGATAAGTTCATAGTAGATGCAAAAGTATACTTATGTTCAACATATTATGTTGAACATTGTTGCTCCTGGAGGGTCACAGCCAATTCTGGATTGGATACAATTGAAAGAAAAAGCCACTGTGTTTTTCTTCCTTAATCCTTTCTGCTTCAACGACACAGCTGATGTACCTTTTGTGCTGCCGTTGCTCGCTCACTAACGCCGCCAAAGCAGGGGGCAAGTAGCCACTTTGACTGACAGGCTGATTTGCTGCGTTCTCCATTGCTGTTCCTCTCCACCAATCCGAGGAAATTAGATCTACAGCCGCCGTGCTAATGTCAATCAAATGCCTCTGTTGCTTCTGTTACACAGGCGGCGGCTGCTTTTGTGTATGTGCCTCCAAGTGTTTGCATGCGTTTAAGTGCCAGAGCGTGTTGGTGAATTCCGTGTGTGTGCATTTTCTAAAAATGAGTGCGGTGACCTGCGAAGGCAAAGTCGTACAAAGACATGCTGCCTCACAATGCAGTTTGGAGAAAGGAGGTTTGGCTAGCTCACCGCGCTTGCTAATCCATTGGAGCTTATTGATGCTGACGCCAAAAGAGGCCGAGTCTTGGGAGGTGAAACTTGAGGGAGAGAAGAAAATCAGTGTTGCTGCTGACTCTGAGAATCCTTCGTGTGTTTCTTTTCTTTTTTGGGGGGGGGGGGGGAGAGCGCCAAGTTTCATGGCAGGAACCGTCTGCTTCAGCTGGCCTACTGTCGCAACCTGAAATGGCTTTCCGCCTCATTGAATCCGTATCGCAGCAGATCTTGACCAGGGCTGAGCATGTGCGCGTGTAAGTGTGTGATAGAGTATTGGAATTGTGATTGCTGTTTGCGTATCACTGCCGATGGTGAGTATGGGGCGCTGGGTCTACCCAGGGAAGCTCCACCAGGTAGATTCTGCCTTTCCAGAGACAAATACAGTCAGTACAGTGTACAGCATGGAGAAACACTCGGCGCTGCATCGCAGAGCTCTGACCCAGATCCCAGACGAAGAAGGTTTTTAATCTCCTCTCTCTCTCTCTCTCTCTCTCTCTCTCTTTTGAACAAAGGCTCATCCAACCCTCCAGTGCCTCCATTCCACTCGTTTGTGCATCCGGTTTTAGCATGCTCCCCAATTAGGAAAAAGTACAAGGCAAAAAAGTAGTGTGCCTGTTGAGTATCCACATGAGTGTGTCTTTAGAGGAGCCTTGGTTGACATGAACTCTGGAAGGCGCTACAGAGCACTGTACGCCAAAACCACCAGACACAGAAACAGCTTCTTCCCACTGGCCGTCACTCTAATGAACAGTTAAACAGACTCTTCATCTGCACTATCTGCACTTTTTTGTTGTTTTACTACTGTCTTTAATGTCCTTTTTATATTTTTATATTATCTTGTATATTGTGTGTGGAAAAAAGTACGAGAGCCAGTGAAACCGGAGTCAAATTCCATGTATGTGAAAATTTACATGGCCATTAAAGCTGATTCTGATTCTGATTCTGACTTCTTCCTCACTTTTTTAATCCAAACAAGTTTTTATATTTTTTTATATTGCTTTGCTCGTGCAAGGTTGCACCGCGCTGCCATTTCTTTGACGTATTTTCTAATCGTACCAAATCATATTGACCTTGTCCAAGGGACTGTAATAGTTGCTCTGCGCCATCCTCCCAAGATTCTTCTAATTTCATGGAAAATCCAATTAACATAAAATCAATTAATGCATTAATTAGACTTCTTTAATTACACTAACTGGAGTATAGTTTTTACGTTCAATTATTTATTCCTTAATTAATAGGCTGATATCAATATTAAACACCACGATAATCCCACTGAGTGAAGTGGACATCTGAGGCTCATTAAGGAGTTGCCAGGGACAATAGGAGGTCTGGTGACTCCCCGAGCAGCCAATAGTACAACAGGAAGATCCACTTTCAAATCTGCTGCTAATAAGGGATGTGGCCTCTCATTTTGCATACAGTCTGCTGTGTATTGATTTTTAAGAGGTTAATTACGTGCTGATTTTGCCCTCCGGTAAAACGACAAGCTCCATCAATTTATTTTACAGACCCACGCTAATTGTCTGCACTCTCACAAATAACTATATCAACATTGTTAGCAGCAATTGAACGGAATTGGGTCTTAACAGTGCAGCATGAAATCTATTACACAAACTTAAATATGGGTGGAACGTTTTTGGAAGTAACACTAATTTGGCTTTTTTAAAGAACTTACAATTAGTTATTTAACAGGTGATAAAATGGATTGTTATATTTCAGGGACAGTTTTACAAGGAAACACTTGCATGCACTTTTCTCATTAAAGATATAATTAACTGCAAAACTTAATGGTATAATGTTGAATTTCTTATTAATCTCTCTATTATATATTCTGCTCTGGCTTCAGATAAAGTGAGTGATGGTTTCTTGTTTTCATGTGCTGCCAGAATTGGACGGTTTGTTTCTTTTACATCGTCTAGCTATCTCTCGCTCGCTCATTCGCCGTCTCTCCTATCTCGCTGCTGGGACCGCAGCTCAAGGTGATACGGCAGCTAATTAGCAGAATTATCAGTGACCCCGTTAACAAGTCCGTCATTTAAACCTGTGCTTCTCCTCTGAGCGTCCCACACTTCTGCCCGTGGCCTCAAGAGAGAGAGAGAGAGAGAGAGAGAGAGCATAACAGAGACATCTAAAGACAGATAGAACGGGCAGAGAGACAGAATGACAAGACAACAGGAACATGTGAATTCAGCGTATGAAAATGTGATAGATGGGGCTGAGAGGCTGAGCAGAGAAGAATGCGGTACGGTGACGGAATGGCAGCTGAATTGACATTTGGGAGGCTCAAAGACGACAGAGACGAGGCACGCCACTGCAGAGGAAATAGGGCAATTTGGAGTTGATGGGTTAATGTGGGAGAACATTTTCCAGGGAACAGAGCAGAGGAATAATTAACAACAAAAAAGGCAATGAATAGGCCAAAGTAATGATATGAGTGTAAATGGACAGCAGTGCTCCTCCTGTACTGTCCTCACCTCTGAGTCTCATGCATACAGATGGCACTGCTAATTACATCCTGCAAAGGGAGAGCGGCAGCCACTGCCTCCCCGCGCCGTACAATCAAAATGTAGATGATGTCTGTGCGTCTGCGTGTGCAGTTTCCTCAACTGTCTTGCTGACACACGTCTTTCGAGTTGCTAAAATTGTCTCCCTCACATCTTGGCGATAAAAGACGGCTGCCGCAGTTGGACATCTCATTAGCGTCCAAAACCGAGAGACAAACACGCATTCAAATGCGTGTCGACGTCTGTGTCTACCTGCATAACATTGCACGTGTGCTTGCGCATAACCCGCAGGGGCGAAGTGTTATGGGGCCAGAGTTTGCTTTAAAGGAACAGTTCAGCATGTTGGGAATGACACTTATTGCTGAGATTTTGATGAGAAATTGATTCAGCTTTCATACGTGTTCAATATGAAGCTGCTAGTTTTGGCACCTGATCAACATGAACTGATGAAACAAGTCACCTTAACACATTATGTCACATTATGTTAAGTCACCTTAACACACGTAACACGCTGTTAGGTCGCGGTCATGTCATGTATGTTTACAGAGGTTTTTGTATTGCAAGGTGAATGGTAAAGGTGCCCTTTGTTTTAATAGTTTAATAGTTCACACACAGTGTCCGTGTCACGCTGCTCAGTTGTAAGGGTTGATATAATCCAAATCTCTGTCTGTATAAAGTTATCATTCCCAAACTCTTGACATGACAAGTGAGAGTCTTGTCTCGATGCTAGGGCAGCAGGAAGTCACTGCACAAGGAAATAGTCCAGCATAACCCCCCAATAAAACCACAACTTGTCATTTTCACATTTACATTTTCATTTGTCTCGGATATAACTTTGTAATTAGTGAGCTTTCGAGGTGCTGCTTGACATATTTAATTACTTTTGGACTAATTTCCAGTACATATTTCCATACAGTATTGAACATACAGACTTGAGTGGCACGGGCTCGTCTAACTGTCACCCACAAAGTCACACTATTTATTTTTAGGAATTGATAATTATTCAACTCATACACAGTTCTTGTTATCCCACTTGGCTGATGACTGACAGCTAAGATTCTTTAACACCCTACACACATAAAAACACGCCAACACACATGCACAGTTGATTCCACATTCGTGACCCAGAAAACTTAAAGCATGTCTGTGAGAATGTTTTTTTTTACTGACCAAAGAACAGCTCATGACAATGTGAAATTCTGCAGAAACTTGCAAAATGAGACTGAAACATTGACACAAATGAGAACTCAGAGGGTGATGGCTGAGTATCAAATGCAAATTATTCATGTACCAGTAACCCATTTAGTTGCATAACACCAGTGATTATGTATGCATAATTGTGCTTGTTAGAGCTGATACAAGTTGTGAATATTTACTGTGCTGGCTGAGAGGACACCTCCAATGTATTCCCAGTCTCCTTTTGACTGCTTATTCCCAAATATGCTGTCAAATTGACACAGTGTGTCTGTGCGCCTCAAATATCTCAGTTAGCGTTTGCTTTTGACGAGATGAGGGACCATCTGTCTTATTCTGTTCGACTGTGATCGATAGAAGACACATTAAAGGAATGTGCTGTGAGTTGAAGGAGAACAGACCTTTTTTTTTCACAGCAGACATTTTGATTTGTCAAGCAGGAAAAGCACAGGTGTAAATAATAACATTAAGGAGGGCTCTGTTCTATTCAAGCAAGCCGTGACATCGAGTGAACATGCACAATACCAGAGTCTCGGAGCTGGCTCACCAAAATGGAATGCAGCCATCGTTAATGCGTTTGCTGCTTTGACAAGTCAAATTGTCTGCAAGGAAAATGATCTATTGACTTTTCGGCAAATTACATTTATTATTATCATCCAGCAGTGATGGACATTTCCAAGTTACTGTTGTCATTTTCAGTCAACATAGAAGCTGCGGTAGTGGTAGCTGTACTGATATTAATCTTCGAGTTTGCCATGCTCAGAAATATCAAGGTTAATTATGTAAGCTAATGTACAACGTTCTGGTTCTGGCACAGGAAGATAACACTCGTGTTACAGAGTTAAGATCAGCTAAGTAGCTTAATGTTCTGATCAATATATAATTACATGTCATCGATATATTAATGGTCATTGATCCTGTTAAATGGCTTGTATCAGTTTGTCTCGAGTTTGTGTAGAATCGGCCCTTATATCCAATTATGAACCCGTCATACATCAGACTATTTCCATATATAGTCACTAATTAGACCTGTTGTGGGATTTGCATTGGGGAATATAAATTGAATACATTACAAAAATAACCACCTTTTTTCAAATATACATTTTTATTCCAAACTGTATGCAGCCATGATTAAGGTTCATCAACAACCACAAAAAAAAAATACAACCAGACTGATTGAAGTCTGTTGAGTAATTCACGGTGCAATTTTATGAATCTGTTGGGAATTATTCATAAATTCAGCGTCCAGTGGTGTATTGCAGTATGAATACTATCCAACAGAGGCCTCTTTAGTTACCAACATTATGTTGGTCACATTACTAACAGCTTAGTCTAAATACACTCGGATGATTTTGTTGTGTATCTTCTCTTCGGATAATGGGTACATTTACCGGTGGGACAGTGATGGTACACTCCTGCTAATGTTGAAGAGGACGGTAGGGGAGCGGGTGACAAATTGCCAGGTTGAAAGGGGTGGTGATCGAGAGAAGGAGGCTGAGTGGAGAAGAGGAGCTCAGTAATGATAATGGGACTGAGAGGTGGGAAATGGGGCAATATCCTCTTGTACAGTTTGAGTACAGTTTTGATGGAGGGACACTGGGAACCAGGATGTAGTACCATCATAATGAAGGATGGAGTGAGTGAGAGTTGTAGGTGGAGATCGGGTATAGTGTGCTCAGGACCTTGACGAGAAGGCCATCACAGGTAACCCAGAGTCAGGCTTCATCAGTGAACACCACCACAACAGCACAGCACAGGGAAGTAGTGCACCATGGGAAATTAGACTCACGCTTGCCTTTCTTTCCTGCACTGCCCTGGTGGACATTTCCTCTCTTTGCTTTTCCTCACACATTTCCTGTTTCTCTCACTCTTGTTCAGTTTAAATGTGTCTAGAAACCGTTGAAATAAAATGTAACTTTCACAACTTGGCTTGTGTTTGAACGTGCATTTGTTAAAGTCCCATAGAGGTGTCTCTGTACGTGACCATGTGAAAGGGGTCTCTCGCCTCTAAGTGATAAATCCAGTGACAACTATCTCAATCTGCAGCTCCTCTCGGCTTTCAGCGCTTTATAGCCAGTTTAAGCCCATTGGTTCACTCAAACTGCTCTCGTAGGGTTGTTTTTGGCTGCAGCAGGCAGCTTTTTCCCGTGAAAAAGCTCTAAAAACCCACTGTACGCTTCCTGCTTAGTACCAAACAGCAGACCGACACAGTTAGCGAGTAGCTGGTGAACACAGTCGAGCATTTATGAGCTAAAGAGACAGATATTTCCCTCAGGATCATAATGTGCTTCGTAACCGCTGGACTTAAAGAAGTGAAGAACAAGTTTGCCGCATCAACTTAAATAATTAATGATATGTTAATGTTGTTTTCAGAACAAGAAACTGGACTGAAATGCCACTGTGGCAAAACCTTCAAATACTAAAATATAATAAAACGTATGAAAAATGCAGTTCAACAGTTAAGCCAATCAGATTGGCCCTGACTGAACTCTTATTCTAATCTGACTGATAACACTTGAGGCAAAACATTACTCACGACGCATCCAGAAAGTTACTTTAGTAGGAATACTATTTGGTTTATTTGAGCACTTATGGCATCATTTAATCTGTCACACGTATACGAGTGTGCGCTGGTTGCTTGACCTGGATTGCATAGTAGTCGTTTTCCTGTCGTCTCATCCCCCAACATGCATTTCACATCACACTGCGAGGCAAATCCTTCGGAGCATTGTGGCAAGTGCCAAGCGGTATCAAAGGGGTAATAATAGGAATTTGTCTATTCGGTGTTCACGGTACAAAAGTTGAAGTAGTGAATCAAAACAGAGCGAGCTTCCGTCCCTCCCATCGGAGGGCGACAGATAAAGATGTGAGACGCCTCCAATGGACCCGGAGTGTTCTGGATCAATTGACATGAAGTGACAGGAGATTATCCTCTCTCTCTCTTTTTCTCTCTTTCTCGCTCTCTCTCACTCTTTCTCTCTTTTGTTCTCTCTCTCTCTCTCTCTTTCTCTCTCATGCCCTCATACATGTACACACTTGTACACACTGTACACTGCATACATGAATATCTCAGGCAGCATCTGATGAAACATTTTGTAATGCTCCCTACACATTGGTGATGCAAAGTTTGAGCTGTCAAGTAAATGATTGAAAAGAAATTGCATGAAACATTTACTGGCATTAAACTACGAAAGCTTGTTCTGAACCTAATCGATAATGTTCAGAGTGAATGTGAACATGTAGCGGACTCTTACTTCTGTGTATCTTTTGCTGCTGGATTGTGCAAACACAGTAATGTCTCACTTAATTTGCCACTGTAGCTTCACATCTTCCTGATTTGCTTTTAGACTCTGAGCTTGTAATAATAGATTCATTTTATATAGAGCTTTTAATGATGCTCCTTATCTACTACCTCTGTGAAAATACCACATTGTAGCTGGAGATATTGATCACTAACTAATAGAGGACGTTTTACTGATAAAGCGGAGCACACTTCTGAGAGAATTTTGTTATTAGGTGATGCCATGCAGCTGTGTTTTTTACACAGCAAAGTGAAATTAAAAGAAAAGGAAAAAAGAATAAAGGGAAAGAGATAAATACATGAATTTAACACATTAACACATTTACACATTAACACATTTTGACATGACAATCAAATCAATCATTGCTAAATTCCATTAATCTGTTTTGGGGTCCTCACTGTAACACTGTCATGTTTTACTGGGATGCCTGAATGGAAAAGAGTCATCGTTAATGGTATTACCTCATGCTAACATTTGCTAATTAGCGCCAAACAGAAAGGAAAGCTGAGGCTAATGGGAATGTCATTATTTTGCAAACAACAGAAATTAAAATAAATGTTTTAACCTGATTGTGAAGTTAAATGAAGTCGATGGGGTAAGATTATTACAGACCATCCTGGCGATCTTTCCAATAATTGTTAAGATATTTCAGTCTGGACCAAAGTGCTGGCTCGACCGACATTGACACCCACAGAGCGTGGCTAAAAATGTAATCGTGGCCGTGCTACATTTTCTTCAAATTAAACTTGTCGTTGCAAACTGGTAAAACTAGTGCAGCGCCCGTTCTGAACTGATTGCTTGACTCCTTGTATTGCTGCTTGCAGCGTTGTCAGGAACCGCTCACCGTCAGAAGAGTTTGGTTGTAACGTCAGTACATCCATCATCCAGCAGCAAAAGTCAACCGCAGTCAATGAGCCACGGCCTGTAAGCTGCGGACGTCATGCTCGACTCAGACCGCAGAGCCATGAAGCCCCGCCCCCGCTGCTGCGCAGAGCGCTGTTTTTAATTCAACTTTATTAATACTGAATGTCTCGCTTGTCCAAATTGCTTCCATGTCCTTGGGTCCCTAACAATACACACACACACACATACACACACACACACACACACACACACACACACACACACACACACACACACACACACACACGTAAACAGGGATTCCTTGCTTTATAGTTAGATATAAGCATAATTTCAAAGAAACAGGCTGTCCTGTGCAGGTCTTCTAAAAATGTTAACTCGTCAACTATGTGAATTAACAAGCCTCCTCATCCTCACGCTGAAGCTCAATCGTGTTCTGTCCCTTGTCTGACTCACCCCAGAGCACTGCGGATGAGCCATGGAAGCACACACACACAAACACACACATGCATTGCTGCGTCTAGAGAGAGGTCATCCTTGTAGATTGTTTGTGTGTGTGTGTGCGCCGCATCTTGTCGGACTATCAGAGGTAGTTTACTGCACTACTGCACCACCAACAGATGGCCATTACCATACTGTAGCAAACTCAACACAAGGCAGGGGCCGCTCTCCTTTTCAGAAGCAGAACCTCAGCCACATCGTAGTACTATGATATCTGTGCTCTCCATAATCGACAATGAAATACCGTAAATGTTCTTCCCTCTGCAGTAAAAACACAAGTTTATTGCTCATCGGTATTTATGAGGCGAGTGATTTTGGGGCCTGTTCTTCATCAAAACACTCAGCTTCAAAGCTGTCAGAACAAACTCTCTGGCTGAAATGGGATTGCCCCCTTTAAAAGCTCATAGTCATCTCTTGGAACAGTGAAACTCTTAAACTCCTGTCTCGCTTTGGGATTCGGTGGAGAAGCGGGGAAGATGGCGGAAGAGAAGGGGGAAGGTAGAAGGAAAACAATGGGACATAAACACGTGCTCCTTTTAAAAAGCATGCATGCCTATACATGCAAAATAATAATGTGCCTGCTTGTGTGTGTTTAGCGGAGATCAACAGTGAGTCTCAACATGCCCCCTAACAATCTCCCTCTGAGGGAGCCACTGGCAGAAAACTCTGGGCCGGTGACCAGGCCACAGATGGTGTCTCACACACACACACACACACACACACACACACACACACACACACACACACACACACACACACACACACACACGCACACACACGTACACGCACACACTGCCTGAAGGACACAAAGCATGCGCCCCATATGACTCCCTCTAAAGCTTACCCCACCACCCCTTAAAACACAAACAGACTCCGAGGCCAACAGTGTGAGCCTTGGTGCTAGACTCCTTACCTACAATGCATATTCATTTCACCTGGCTCTACACTCATCATCTCTGCGAGTAAATCCTGGGTCCTAACATTTGGAACGTACGGTTAGCCTTTTATTTCACATCATAGGAGTAGTTTGTTTGTAAGTATATGCTTATTTTCTTTTTCCCCTGAGAGTTCAACGAGATGATTTACACCTCTCTCATATCCATGTGTTAAGTACGGATCTATAGCCAGAAAAAGATTAGCTCACCTTAGCATAAAGATAGCTAGCCTGGCTCTGCCCGAAGTTCAAAACCATAATGTGAAAAACTGCAATTTGTGGTGTTCGAAGAAGGCATGTGATAACTATTTCCTGAGGATCCTCGCTTCATCCATCGACCCGTGTTTCTGTGGCAAATGATTATTCACCAACTTTTTCTTTCCTTTTCTTTTTTTCTGAATTTTAAAATGTAACAACATATTTAATCGCTCAGCACTGAGTCATCTTGTTCAGATTATTTGCTGTTCAGTTTCACTGAGTCACTGATGAGTCTCATGTATGAGGCAAGAACTGTTGAATGGTAACGGGCATGTCCCTGTGGAGGCATTATCACATATTACAGCCACACACTGAATTCCTCTACAACGTGTGTTTTTTTGTTGTGCTGGGCCATCAGGGATCTGAGTGGCCCCACGTTGTAAAGTGCCATCTAGCCTGATTTGGCCATGCTGAGGTCAGGATGAACATGAACACTGTGTCGTGCTGTGAGGCCACTCAGCATCATGAGGACACATAGACAGAGTCCAAGTGCCGGCTACTCTGAGCTCTCCAACAGATGGGATGGGACTGCAGAGCATCATGGGTTTCCCAGTTTGTAGATTTCACTCATTTTAAACAGAATTCCTCGCCTAATTAATCAAAGTTGTGTCGTGTATCTCTACTCAACGAACTGAAGTAGATCAAACCTTTCTGTTATTCACTGTTAGTATTTCATTTTAATTTGAAAAAAAGCAATCCTTGTCTCAGAGGAAAATATCAGCAAATGCACTCACAGCTGTTTAATGTAATAATGCACGCATCAGGCTTTACTCCGCCATGCGTGGCTGCCTAATTTGTGTAGGTTGATTGTTCGTGATTGAAACATTCTCTGTCTGCAACTGGACTCGTCTGTGCGCTTGAGTCTATCACAATGTGTGTGCGTGTGCGTGTGTGCGTCTGTGTGATGTGTTTGCACTTGTGTGTTTGCATCCGTGAGTGTACGTGACTGGAAGGGAGATGGAAGTGTGAAATGAAGTCACTGGAGCTAAGTTGAACTCGAGCGCGGGGTAAAAACGGAGAGGTTACCACTGAGTTACTTTGGGGCCTCTGCAATGCCTTTCGGCCTCCGTCTGCAGCGCGTGAGAATTAGCTTTCAATTAGACAAATGAAATTAAGCGTTAGTAATCGTTCACCACAGAACCAGTGGGCTAATGAGAGGCAGGGATGGAAGCAGTTGTAGATGTGTCGACAACAGAAAATCCTCGCATTTTACTCCAGAACTTGTGGTACTTGGCAATCCAGCCGCTTCATCAGTTCACCCTCAACTCTACTGTAGCAGCAAGCCGTAATCCATCCCTGAGGAACACGGACCTGAGCGTGATACTGAGTGGTGCTCGACTATGTCCCAGCCTCTCTCTCACAGCTTCCCTTCATGGATTACGTGTTTTTTTTGCTTTAACATTTCACTGTTTTGAGTCTCTTAAGACGCTGTGCTGTGTAAAACTTTTCAGGAATTCCAAGATATTGTATACTTCTGATCCCTCGCTTCATGATATCCTTTCAACTGATTGTACACGGAGTGCATGTTGGCTTTGGCGCTGAATGCTCATCGGTGATCAATAATTAAAGGTCTATAGGGTGTCAGTGAGTTAATATTCAGGTCTCTATCTTTTGCAATCCATAGCGATACAAAGGCACACTCTCTATCTCCCCCTAGCCCTGCTGCTCCACCCTGCCTTTCTATTTGTATCCATCTCTTCGCTTTCAACTTCATAAGCTCTTGTTCTCTGCCCAATTCTAAAACAGGCCTGCCAACACAAAGGCGAATTCGCCCAATGCGTGAGTACAACATTGAACGGCATGCACAAGCACTCAAACCTAAACAACTCCTGAGTTGTCGTCTGTTTCTGACCACGTTCTCCCTCGCCGACCATCTTCCTGCCCTTTGGAGAATAGCTGCGGCTTACATATTGAGATCTCAGGAAATTATGTCAGCCACTGTTTCTACTGTATCCTACTTTTTAATATCTCAGAAATGCCAAATTGGAACAAGGACACATTGAGTGTATGAAAAAGATGATTTCCTGTTACATAACTTTTATTTTTCCTGCGTAGAGAAGAAATGATTCAAGATCATAACATTGTGCAAAATAATTAACACATAAAGCTGAAAATTACCAAACCGTTTCTCTTGTATGAATAATCACAGAGCAGATAGACCACTCTATCCATGCGTGAAAAAAAGCTCTATATGTCCTGCTTGAATTTGTGGTTTGTTTATTTTTGTTTGTTTGTTTGTTTATATTTTTGTTTGTTTGTTTTTGTTTAATATACTAGGCTCTTTGGAACAAATGTTAAAGCAGTCTCAGGTTAGGGCATTTATAAGCTAGATAGCTTCAGCCTTAACCCTTTCGGTCAGCCACAGGTATCTATCTTCTTTTTGGTTGTATATATATATTTCTTTTTTTCTTGCTGATCGAAATAAATTCTTTCATTCATTCATTCATCCTGCAATTAATTGACTACTTACTTTTTTGAAATAGTTGATGACAACTGACATGAAACAATCATGAATGCCCTACTTTACAATTACTGTTATGAAGTAATTTGATCCATTGTCGATAGAAACACATCAATGAGGGCAGCTTTAAAAGGCACAGCGCAAAACATATCTGCAATCGCCATTTTTGTAACAGATATGGCAGCCTGTAAAGTTTATATATATATTGTTTGACCTTGTAAATAAAGTGCCTTTTCTTATAAACTTTAATTGGTTCTTCAAAATAAAACATTTTACTTTTTACTTTTCATGTCCTAGCTGGTGCTTCCCATAGGAAGATTAGGCAACGGGCGCCACCTTTGCCTCATTTTGAATCAGGATAAAACATCTTTTCATTTTCAACCCTCAAGACAATTGCACGAAAGTCTGATTTGTCTTGAAGATGTTTGATGTGCGATTAGTCTTCATTGGGGTAATGCAAGATGCT
Organism: Myoxocephalus aenaeus; assembly: GCA_038501785.1. Classification (NCBI taxonomy): domain Eukaryota; kingdom Metazoa; phylum Chordata; class Actinopteri; order Perciformes; family Cottidae; genus Myoxocephalus; species Myoxocephalus aenaeus. The sequence goes on from JBAMJR010000154.1 coordinate 4,174,169, forward strand.
TAGCTGATAGTTACATGTTTATCACTTTGTCCTGCGAGTCTCTCTCTCTCTCTCTCTCTCTTTCCAAACATGACCCTCTCACGGGATCCTGTTTACAAATGGCTCCCGCTCTTCAGACTTTTGATGCTGAAAAGCTCAGCGCATGTTTTCCTGGCATCAGCAAGTGAAAACTCTCTCTCTCGCTCTCCACCTCTCCTCCTTGAATTATTTGCGAGGCACGCTCTCTGTGGTGATGAAAAGTCTCTTGCAACCCAATGCTATAATTACATCTCAATTTGTCCATACTGCCATCCATCGTGGTCGCTGATAAACAAGCTGTTTGAGTTTGGAGCTGTTATTTTAATGAGCAACAGTCTCAGAGGAGATGTGAAGTGACTTTAAACGCACTTTGGGTTTCTTAAAAGTAACTACGCCGCATACAGGACTCCCCCACAATGAATTGGCTAAATCATCTAGAGAAATCAACATGAGAAATGCTATTACTCACTTGTTTTGGCATTTTGTTTTTGTTCATATGCCACGAAACTGCTATTTGTTTATCATATAAAAGAGTCGGCTTTCAAATCTAATGTTGACAAAATTACTTGAAAAATAAAAAATATGACAGTCAAAAAGTTCAATATAATAATTATATTACATTGTTCAAAGTACAGTTTTCTTCCATTTTAAAACATTACATCTGAAGGGAATTAATATTAACGTGAATAAAACCCATCCGTCAAATAACTAAAGTAAAAGACTCCTGTTTATGTAAAAGGTCTGCTAACTCTGATGATACCAATAAGGATCAACACCAGTCTGCAGCTGTACACAACTTTCAGGCATCTGCACTCATTGATTTTGTCTGCAGGACCGACCAAACCACATATATAAGCAAAGGGCAGCCGTTCTCAGCACAAGATGTTTTTCTCAAGAGTTCGAAGACTAAACCCTTGTTAAAGGGCCAAAGATAGTTGGACTACGATTTAAGTCTATTTCAGCCAGATACACAAGTCATTTGCTAACATGTTGGCCATAACAACTCCATGAGCTCATTGCTGTTAATTAGCTTGCGAATCAGTCAAAAATAGCGCATTGCAGCTTTAAGGCAGGAGTGCTCATAATATGGCTTCTGGGCCTAAGTGTATCATTTATTTATCTTAGTTATGAGATTGCGGCTTTTCCATTTTTGTTTGCCTGAGATAACCTTTCATATTCCCAACAGCAATGAAAGAAATGAACCATTAAAATCAGGCTGTGTGGAAATCATACACTAGGGAGAGTCAGTCAGAGCCAATATGTTTACTATTGATCCACGATCCCTTTCAAGTTTACTTTTTGTGTCTTTCAGGGAAACACCTGAAGGAATACAACAGGAAGAGCCAACAGTGAACCTTTGATGTCGATAGAGTTGAGGGGAAATGCTGAGTCGGGTGTAGTTCATGACTATACCATGCAGCACTCATGAATACCCTGCATTACACATACATTGATTGTCAATATCAACATATCAATGAATGCTGCTTTAAACAGCATAGTGTAAATAATTATCTGGTTTTTTTTTGGTAAGAGATAAGGCATCCTGAAAAGGTTTTATTAATTGTTTGCTTTATATATTCAACTGATGCTTTCCAAAGCACAGAAAGATAGATTACCGAAGATTTCCAGGATGACTTGCAAACTGAAACCCTCCGATAGGTTGAAGGCAGACAATGAGTGTACTCAGAGCTGCTGGGCTGTCATTACAGCTAAAAGAGTCGTTTTACATTCAGGCTGGCTGTTATCTAGCTAAAACGATATATGGAAAAATACTATATATGACCATACTATATCATCTAGTTTTGGTTATCTTGACAAAATGATGAATGACAGCCTTTTAAAGGTTCTTGTCAAAGGAAGGGTAATTCTGCCAGCCATATCTGGAGCTGAGGTCTTCTGATGCATGCCTGAGCTTTTATTGGTTGGCTGCCGTCTGCTGCAGCCAATGTGGGGTTGCCTCTATCATCTCTGTCAAAGCTCTGAGGGCCTCTGTCCGTAACTTGTTATTCAAGGCCGTATGTTCTCAGCTCCCTTGAGGTTCTTGTGCGGTTCTTACTCTTTCTCTTTATCTGCCTGCATCTGTGTAGTGGTGTGACCCTGTCTTCTCCCTCACACGTCAACACACTGGGTTAGCTCCTCATGTCTCCGCTGACATCAACCGGCTTCCATTGCAAGCTTTTTCTGCTACAGGAACAGCAAACAGGGAATTTCTGATGTCAACGCATAGCTTCTCTCTAGTTTCTTGGCAATGTGGTATGGCAGTATGTGCAAAGGCGCTAATAAGACTGCAAAAGTGGGGCTAATCAAAAATAATGAGCTGCTTGACAAACTATGGCAGCAACTGATCAACTGATATCATGAAGCTCTTCATGGGCTTTATTTAGGATCTGTATTTAAGAGCTGATGGTTCACCGCCAGAGAGATCCATCAGCCTGTAGACAAACGCATCATTTCAGCTCCTGTGTGTGAAAAATAAGAAGTGTTAAAAATAAGGAGTCTATACACACTGTCGCTGTCAAACTAGTATTTTCTTTCTGAAGAAGCTCATTTTAAGCTGCTGAATTCCAAATTCAGAGCATATTTATGATTAAATGATGGCTTCCACATGGCGACGAATGGTTACTTTTAATGCTTTTCATCTGTGTGGAGCTGCAAAATCAGATGAAAAGATTTACACTTCAAATTTGCACGTTCACCAGAAACTCCTTCAGCTCAGACTCCAGCAGGGCCTCTGGCAGCGACCAGCTCGCCATGGACAGACACACACCCGACTTTGCTGCTGACTTTGAGCTGCAGTCAGAACTTCAGGGACATCTTAGTAGCTTTAATGTATCATTTCAAGACCTGTATAATGCTGCTATAGTGTCCAGATATATACTTATAAAGATGTTCTTTCATATAATTTCTATTGTCACAGTAATATTCAAAAATAATCCTTCAGTAACTACTGTATATTGTGACTTAAAATTAATCATATTATAGTTACATATATGTTCTATTGTGGCCACTCAACTGTGAGTTTACAATGTTTTGCGCATATGGTATCAATATAATATTACAGGGAGGGATTCTGTTTTGAAGATATTTGAGGTGTCTCTCACAGGTGGAGATGCAGCCGTCAACACTGAACAGTGGTGGTGGAATATTCATAACACACCCGAATCAGGATTTCCACATTTAGCCGGTGGTGTGGATTAGAGCGAAGAGTTTTTTTTTAGATTATTATTTATTTTTTGTGAACACACACCGCTGCAAGATTATCTTCCCTTTCCGCTAGTTTACCACCGTGAAACTTGAGGCGTTTGTCTTTATCTTTGTGTTGTCTTTATCTCTGCCATGCCTGGGATTAGAAGCTTGTAGAGAAGAGGAATAGACGGGCCTGTGAGCAGTTGGCACATGTTCGAGATGTTAGTGTTTATGTGAGAACCCTACATTATCTGTATACATCTAGGATGAGGGTTCTCCGTGTCAGCTGTATCATTAGTGCTCTCATATACTGCCTTCTGTTTGAAATCACTTTCAAAAGGGCTTTTGCGTATTTATAAGATTAACCTTGCAATTTCTTTACTATATTGAAGCGATATGGAAAATATAGATTGCAAAGATGGTTCTATAACGTATGACCCAATGTCTCATGGAGAAAACATGTTTGCATTTAAAGTACTGCTTTTAGAGTCTATAAGTACATAATACAGTTTGGGTCGACAGTTGTCATTCATCTTCATGATTCCTTATTTGATCTCTTTCATTGGTGGAGTGCAGATATGTACCATCAGAACACTGAGTGGATGTATAAAGAGAACTGGATACAGGGTAGGAGGCGAAGCCCCATTCATTCCTATGAAAGATGCTCAGTAACGCATGAAGCAAAAAACGTCTTCAAATTACAAACTGTAGTGTCACAGGATGTCCCTATAGGGCAGGCTTGGGTGGGGCAGTGCAAGAGCTGAAAAAAAACTGCACAATCAGAATGCTTAAAGGAAGGTGAAGGTTTATTTTCCATACCACCGGCAACTCAGGGAATTCCTTTAAATCCAAAATCCCAAAGTCCAACAACAAACAAAGCGTCCCGAAGAAGAAAGTCTTTAAATCTTTAAACAAACAAAAAACTCAACACTGCAAAGTCCAGACTACAAGGCCCTCCTCCTCGTCTTTTATATTCCACATAGGTGTCCCTGCTCCTACTGCTTGTCGAGCTCCTCTCTGCATGTGCTCTCCCATCTGCCCTTTATGAAGCTTCCCAGCCCTGCCACAATTAGGTGCCTTAACCCTAGAACACTAACGTCGGGTGATTTTCACCCGAGCGATTGTTGTTACGTTATTTTCATTGTGTTGCTTTTGTCTGAGTTGCGTGGGTCCTTCTGTAGCTTCATGCTGCTCACAGACGTTAGTGAAGGTGGGCGTGTCTTCCTGCTCCGATCACTGTTTTTTTCTATAGGCACCTGTTCAGATGATTTTCACCCGACGTTAGTGATAGTGTGACTATTTTTTCCGGATGGGTTTTAACATTGAGGTGAGACTTTTCCTTCACAGAACAAGACTCACATGTCCCAGGAACATGTGGACCAAATAACAAGTTCATAGCTCCTTTATTTATATTTTTAATCATGTTTTATTGACGATTCCCTAATTCTTCACCGGATTTTGAGCCTTTTTTCAGGGTCCCCCCATGATACCTGTTTATCGTTTTATGAGAAGTTCTATAGGGTAAAATAAAAGAAGAGTACTTCAACTTGCCTTGTATTGTTGTATTTGAATATATTTCGATGAGAAGTATATTTTATCAGGTACTTTATATCGGGGGAAATTCACCCGACGTTAGTGATAGTGTGACTATTTTTAACGTTAGTGTTCTAGGGTTTAAGCACCTGCAGGTGGGTGAGTGATGAGGCAGTCTGGGAGATGTAGTGTCAAACACGGCGGCATTTTGTGGTGTGGGCGCTGCTCCTGAGTGGGAATGTAGCGCCCCTCCACTACCTGTCCCCTTGTGATGCCACAAAACTCTCACATTCATGGGCCCATAGAGCAGACGCAGTAGGTTTTCCTTTAACCCCTCGGTCCAGCCTCGTGCTAGAGCTCATTCACATGAACGGAGGAAGAAATACAACTCTGATTTACAGAAGTCTCTCTCCCAATGCAAGTCTATGGGCAAAAGTGATTTTGGGCCCCATGGCATCACCTGACAGACCCAGCAATTGCAATGCAACCGTTTGGCCACTATGTCAAACTTGTATTGCAAGCCTGGCGCTTTCCCTTGGGGCTTGGTGCACTCACTATGTCAATTGTTGCGTAAGCAGTACTGTAGCTGTTCGCACCAGATGCACATTTCTCTGCACCAGTCAACAAGCAATTCTGCTCCACTTTCTTCTATAGAGCTAATCTCTGTCTCTGTGTGTGTGTGCGTACGTGTATCTGTTCGTTGCGCTCGCTCTCTGTTTCGACACAAATGGCAAATTTCAGACACGACTGTCATATTCAGTTCACTGATAAAAGCACTATTAACACGTGATTGCAACAATGATTGCCATGCATTGCTGTCACTGAGCTGTCGGCATCCTCTATGATGCACAGATGTGACCACATATTGCACATGGACAGCTAGTGAATGGCTGGGGAACGGTTTCCTCCCTCCCGTTCTTCACCATCGCTGTGTGGCTCTTTGCTAAATAACCCCAAGCATCTTTATTAGTATATTTTTTTTACATTTGCCAATTAATTTTGTTGGACCAAAACAACACAGAAACCAAATGTGTCACCTCCTTCCAGCTAATTTGATCGGATGGCTTATTACTACTGACTATTCTACCCCTTCTGCAAAATATATTGTAGAAAGGGAGAAGCCTTTATAATGTGTTTTCTCTTCATTTACAGTGTGATTACTTTAATGACATGTATTAGGTTTGAAGTTCACCTCAGCTTCATTAAATGCCTTTCACCTGCATGTTTTCGTCTGAAGTTCACTTGTTGCTGTACCTTTGGCTCGGTGCCATTGCTCCCTCACAATATCATACAAACAAGTCCAAAGCTAGCTTACCATTTCTGTAATAGAAGGATTTAGCAGACTGCTGCTAACCTTGGCAAATAAGGCAACACTTATTGAAGCTACTTCACAATAACAGTCTTGCAGTGGTGATGCTGATGGGTAGCTTTCAGCAAGAAGCACTGAATTAACTATGGCGCTAATAACATAGCAACAGATTTCATTATAGCTCAACAGCACAGCTAATGACTGCAGGTCAGAGGACACTGGGCTTCCTGTCCTTTATTGAACCAATCACTGAACAGTGATGACACTATTGAGGGCGGCATCCCTCTTTTGTCACAGGGCCGAAATATTTAAGGGTCAAAGCAGTAATCACCTGCTGTGGGAATATAAGTGGAACTTGAAATAAGCCAAAGCATGCAAACAATGTACCAGTGGAAATTAAATTGTGTTTATTTAATAATTGTGGTGATTCACGAAAATAGAAACCACCTCAACACTTTGTTGGAAATGTGAGCATGTTTTGCCTACTCAGATACAAACACATTTCTGACCCATGATAACTCTAATAACCCACAATAACACTGCTACATATTTTTTTTTAAACTGCTCAACACGCACATGAGTAAGAAAGGTTTTCTAGCTTGCAGGTTTGTTTCTGCCCACTGGTACAAAAAAAAAAGAAAAGAAAAATGTGTCTATGCCTTTACAAATATAAAACTTTCATTCATAATACAAAGAGTATTGTCCTCTCAGCAGTTTTACAGACAGCTCTTTCATGGGTCGCAGGCATTTATTTTTGTTGCAACATGTCTTTAAGGTTGATGTCTAGATTTAAAATCAAGAATGTAGCCGAAAGTGTTTGCAGGCTCACAAAGATAACAAACATGCTGCAAAGGAATACACACACCTGTCATTGTTTAATGCTGTTTGTCACACTTCAGCTATCACAGGACCTGGAAACACTCTTCAAATTGAATGAAATATGTTCTTCCTTAAAGACATTTCCATCTCTCTCTCTCTCTCTCTCTCTCTCTCTCTCTCTCTCTCTCTCTCTCTCTCTCTCTCTCTCTCTCTCTAAGCAGATATAAGGATGTATTTGTCATCAACTTTTAACTCCTTGTGTGGGCAACCATAGGTGGATGAATGACGATATAGTAAAACACAGTTGCGATAATATATAATATCTTATGGGATAGTTATAAGTTATAATTGTTGGCAAATACTGTACATTAATAAGCACCTAAAATGTCATTGACCATGCTTGCAACTACATTAAACTTGTGTTAAATGTTCATGTAGTATTTGTAAATGAAGTGTTACCAGAAATACAAGCAAGAAATGGACAGTGGAAGCTGATAATACAAGTAATTAGTAGTTTGTCTGTTCTACATGACCAAGTTTTGTGAGTGGAGACAACAGTTTTGCTCTGCTTTAACAAAAAAGTACCTGCTTATTTTGTATTTTTTGCACATTTCTAATTCCAGTGGAGTTATCTCTCTACTGTATCATGATTAGATCAAAGCTGTGTTTAGAGCGATATCTGTGGTTGTGACAGGCCAGCAGGTGTTCGGAGAGATGATGACGCACCAGAAAAGGGCAAACATTGTCCTGACAACGGTGAACAGCTGGTCTGGGGTGGGACACCTGTGTGCCCGCCCAGCGTTATGTCGCACCCCTCCGGTACAAACTTCAATCAGGCTTCGGCAGCTGAACCAAAGACGTTAGTGCAAATGCTAATTGCGTCTGTCACAAATCACTAGGCCGACCTGGGTGAGAGGATGAAGCATGGATTTCGGAGGGCGGGAGGAATGGGCACGGTATCTGCGCATCCGTCCTCGTCATTCATTCTGCAAGGTGAAGCGTTTAATCATTGGCATCTATCTTACCTTGCGTTTTTTGCACAGTTCAACTGACTCCGTGTGATTGGACGTTGAAATGTCTGGGACAAACGTCAGGCCTTGGCAGGACTCAGCAGATAAGAAGGTAAAGTCAAAATGCCAAAATGACACAGAAATTGTCAGATTGGACTTTGTGTTGCACCCAGATCACAGATTATTGTTAGAGAGGAATGTAACAGTCATGAACAGTAGGACACAACTCTACTCGGCACATCATAGTTTCATTAAACACGTTTAAAAAATAAATCACCTCGCTGGCCACAAATTTGTTGAGATGTTTGAAACTTCACGTCCTTGATTCATGCTGCGTGGTGTCTTAGTGATTGTAAAGGTAACGGTAAGTAAAGTTTCTTAGCAACAGAAAGTGTGTGTAGGCGTTAATGAGCATTTATCATTTCAAATCTTGTCTTCATCACAAATAATGTGGGAGCTATTTGTGTCCAGGAGATTCTTTCTACAGTCTCTCTTCAGTGTGATATAAAAGTTCCTGTTGGACTTTTTTTAAATTATTTACAATTATGCAGAGTAATGTTATGCAGTAGTTCACTTTTCACTTTTGTTATCGGCATGTGTGAAAGGACATTTTAAGTTCCAACCTATGCTCACTTCTAATGCATCCGATAGCTTGGTCAGTGCTCCCTGGCGCCTGATGCCGACGCAAGAAGACAATCTCTATAGCCAAATAACTACAACGTAAACTGCGGCTTCCTTATTACAGTCTCAAAGCAACTGATGTAGTAAAAATGCAAGATAGTCCACACAGGGTGGGCGGGAGGGGTGGAAGGTGAAAACAAACACACAAAAACACAGGACTTGTGTCCAGGAGATCGTTGTTCTTGTCATAGACGGTGAAGTGGACGTATGTCCCTGTGACGTCACTCATTGGTTTGTGGACTGCCGCTTGGAAGCCTCCGGTTCGGCATTTTGTCTGTTTGCCGTCTTGTTATTTTTGCAACAAGAAATGGAGTTAAGTACAACCAAACGCTGATAAAGACCGCCATAAAGACACATTTAAAGTGCATACAAATACAACTCACCATTACGCCGAATTAGTGGGAGCCCTGAGCTTGTTTCTCTGCTACGAGCCGCTCCCATCTCGGGGTGACGGGAGACAATGACACCCGACGTGTTTTCTTTTTGTCCAGGCTACTCCGTAACTTAAACCTTTATGTCCAGTCTACTCCGTAATTTATAACCCGCTTCACAGAGACAGGATGTTAGTGGATGGGCAGTGGTGAGTGACTTTGTGGAGTGGGCCGGCGAGAATCACCTGTTTCTGAACGTGACCAAGACCAGAGAGATGGTGGTGGACTTCAGGAGGACGGCGACTGCTCCTAGACCTCTGAGTGTTCTTGGAGAGGACGTGGACATGGTGGAGGAGTACAGGTACCTGGGTGTTTCCATCGACAGCCGACTGAACTGGAAGGCCAACATCAACGCTGTGTACAAGAAGGGGATGAGTCGACTCTTTTTCCTGAGGACGCTTCGATCCTTCAATGTGTGCAGCAAGATGTTGGAGATGTTCTACCAGTCGGTTGTGGCCAGCGCCCTGTACTTCTCCATCGTCTGCTGGTGAGCAGCATTGGAGCCGGTGACACCAACAGACTTAACAAGATAGTTAAGAAAGCCGGCTCCATCATTGGCTGCAAGCAGGAGTTTCTGGAACAGGTGGTGGAGAGGAGGACGCTGAAGAAACTGCTGTCCATATTGGACAACCCGGACCACCCTCTCCACCACCTACTGCAGGGTCAGCGGAGCACTTTCTCCAAGAGATTCCTCACGCTCCGCTGCAACAAGGACCGCTACAGGAAAACATTCCTGCCTACAGCATTACGACTTTATAATAAGTCACCGCTTGCCAGATCCTCTGATTAATCACATGTATATATATATATTTTGCACAAAAGAAAACACATATCTCTCATCCCAGCTATTTTTATTTTATTATTTTTATTTTTATTACTTTTATTTTTATTATTGTATATATCTTTTATCTTTCATCCTGCTGTTTTTATATATTTATTTTTGTTGTAAATTGCTGCTACCCCGACACCAAATTTCCCCTCGGGGATTAATAAAGTATATATTCATTCATTCATTTTATTCATGTTAGAAATGGAATCAGGGTTCTCAGAGCTTCTTTCGCGATCTCAGGATATTCTGCCTTGATTTTAATTCAGAACACCGGAAGAGTTGAAACGTATTTTTAAGTTTAATTTTTGGGGTAACGTATCACGTGACCTCTTGACATGTGTCAAGAGGTTCCGTCTGAGGTTACACACAGACAGATGTATCCGGTCATTTCTCAAAATAAAACATCTTTCCAACCTTGACTTTAAAAAAAAAAAAAGATTTCATTCATTCTTTCTGTGTGGCCCGGTACCAAGGGACCCATGGACCGGTACCAAGGGACCCATGGACCGGTACCAAGGGACCCATGGACCGGTACTGGGCCGCGGCAGGTGGTTGGGGACCACTGCACTAAAGCATACTCTGCTTTAAGGTCTATTTGACTCTAAATGGAACCGCAAATTACTAAATGACCATCATGCTGTATTGAGGAAGATTTTAAGACCTTAAACTCATGTTCACAATGTTTACTGAGGTAAATAAATCAAGTGAAAAGTAGTGCCATTTTCTCATACACTTCTATACAGTCAAACTTATTTTTGCAAGCGGTGGAGTCGCCCACTAATGATGGATATTTAGAGGGAATGCAAGTTTAAGGCACTTCTGCATTGACTGCACTTTTCAGAATAGGAGGTTGTCGCCTGTTTGTGTCCCTTTGCGAAACTTCACTTCAGTCATTATTCACATGAGTCATGTAAGTCATTAGGGTTACTCGTCATGTCGTTAGTCATTTAAGTTATGCTATGCATGTAATGAGCGTATAATGACCCGCGTGCGTCCCTGACACGTCTAAAAATATAACGCTAGAGAGGGTACCTATACTATTATAGTTTGAAGCTTAGGAGCACTGACCAAGCTGCAGGTGTTTGACGCATTGATGTGAGAATGGGTTGCAAGTTCACATTCGTATTATGAAAAACAAAGAAAAAGATATTAAGTACCAACATGCATCCGTCATGTGGATAGTGTCTGAATGCAATTTAGCCAGATTCCACTTGCACCTGCAGTAAGGTCGTGTGGATCCACTCCTCTTCAGTTAAAGATGTGCATGAAGAAAGTTCAGAACTGTCCGTAGTCTTTGGATGTTTGCATATGACATTTTTATAACACTGTTTGGCCCAAGCTCAGTCTGAGTCTGAAATTGACTTCTGTCTTCCATTCAGTTGGCATGGCAACAAAACCCACAGAGTGAGTCCAGAATAAGAGACGAATTAAGTAATAGAAACATAAAAACACTGATAACACTTGAGACGCTCTGGATGCTCACAGAGAACCTCCACTCAACTAGAGTGGTGTTTCAACACATTTCTCAGCAGGCTTCCTCCTGCCCTCCTGTGAGGCTGTCAAGTATTTTCCCTAATTCTCCCCAAAGCCTATTTGGGATGTGAATTACACAATTTGTTGCAATATGTTTTTTCATATCTTACCCATGACTATTGGTAAGAGTTTGAAATGAGATTCTGCCAGTTGTTACCAGATATATACTGTCTTGTTTGGGTTTTTACATAATTTTAATGTACGCTCATCTCACAATCTGTTATTTAAATCGCTGAGCTTGTATTGCTGCTTGGGGCAAAAAGCTGATATACAGTTCTCACATATTATCAGTTTATTATATTGCTCCGGCTAACATGTTAGCAAACAATATATTTACACAGAACAACATTAGCATTTGTTTGGAGTTGTGTTTCTGACCACTAGACTGTATACTATATATATATATATATATATATATATATATATATATATATATATATATATATATATATATATATATATATGATATAAACCTACACAATAGTTGTTGCTCTCCAGTCTGAATATACAGGACACACACAATGTTATCATTCAGAGTTAATTCTGGTCTTGTCTATTTAGCATCCTCTAGCTGATGAAAGGGATTAAATTGTCGGTGGGTTTTGCAGTTCAAAACACTCACAATAAACCTGTCCAGAAGACAGAGTCGGGCCTGTCACTGCAAATTGATTTGTGGGCATAAACTGCAGAGGTTTTTCTCAGATTTGAGTCTCTATTTTCTGCCCCCTTTTTTTTTTTTTGGTTCTCCTCCAGCTGTCCATATCCTTTGCTCCTTGTCAGAGCTGACCAGCTCAGACAATCTCTGTTAAATGCTGAGGGATCATCAGTGACTGTGTTGAATTCCCTCATCTCCACCAAACCATCTCCGCCTCCCAGAGTGCAGATACCACACACTTTGAACACACAGACATCTGTCGTTATTGCGTCTCAAGTACACACCCATATGGCTGGAAGAAGGGGCGATATGAGGGAGATAAAGAGGGAGAAAGTGCAGCCTGGCAGAGAATGTGTGAGCAATGACAAAGAAAATGGTGTGCACAGAGACTGGGGGAAGAAAATAAACAGTGTGTTGTAGAGAGTTAATGGTTGGAGAAGTTGAAGAGATGTGCAAAAGTAACCTGAGAGAATTGCAAAAGTGATGGATTGAAAATGTTCAATATCCAAAGAGGGAAACATTCCTTGCAGCAGAGTGTACATACTTTCAGTATATGAATCCAATTGTTTTTACTGTTTTCATAAGGAGGCAAGCTCCTTTTAGCACACCCACAAGGCTTCTTGGTCAGATATGTGTTTTAGTTTTCGATGCTTGGGTAACTTGAACTATCTCATACCCATTCACACGCGCAGAACACAACACTCAAACGATCCAGAGGTTTTTTCAGCTCCTTGTCCAATGGCTGTAAATCACACTTTCTTTCCACAGCTGTGGATTTAACAATGTATATTTCTTTGCCCAGAAACCGGTGAGGTATAAATACTTGGCTGAAGGGAAATTTGTTCCTGCATATTTTTGGCTGTTATAGGGCATGCGTTTGTTGGGGTTTTTGCTTTTCTATAACTGCGTATTTTACATTATTTAATTGTGCGCCTTTTGACAGCTGCTACTTAGTTTCAGTACATGTTTCGAATAGGTGGCAGATCAACTGCATTGAATGAAAGAAGCAGCACTTTTATAGTGTTTTGTTGTTCTTGTTTTCAAAAGTAAAAAGCCGTAAACATATATGCGTACAGTATGCAGTATGTGACAGGTATGCCTTGAGTCGCCTTTGATGTTTTCTGGCTAATAGATTTCATTACTTTTTAAATCCTGAATGGGTATTAATGTATGAGTGTAACTATAGTAGCAGGAGTCTCATATGGTTTTGTTGTACCTATTTGGCAAATTGTGAAGGATCTGGCAGATTTTGCTGGAAAATTGTGAGAATACTCATCAGTATCAGTTCTGAGGCACCAAGCCGGCGTTCATCTGTTCAGCCATGTTGTGTTTTGCCGACTGTTGTCTATAGTGTTTGTTTCTGAGACATATTTAACGACAGAGATTTACAAGTACGTCTTCCTCGTTATTTCTTCTTGCAGGCTCAGAACGCTGTGGCTGGTCAGCAGTCAGCTGCCTCTCAGTCATAGCGTTTGTGGTGTGTTTAAGCACACGCAGTAACAAAGGACGTGTTGCAATGACAGCACATCAGTTGCTCTCTGTTTGGTTCTTCGAAGTTGATTTGGTGTGTCGCTAATCTTAATCTTGTGGTCTGGGAATTCCGGGGATCACACAGTTTCACATCACCTGCAATAAGACACTTGTTGGTGTAATCTGGATTAGTGTTCATACTGCCACTTGCTGCCATTTCATCATAATTCAGTGTGCCATGGGGCATGTCGTTCAAGCAAAGATGTAGAAAAGTAAGCATCCAAATGAATACATTTGTTTGCTCTCAAGCAAGTTTTGATATTTTAGATAGAAAGCATCATTCTGTCATTGATTTTCAGCATTTTCATTGTTGAGACACCCAGAGACTGGTGGTTTTTAATTACAGTACCGTCGTTGGCCTCTGGAATAAAATGGCAGCAAGGTTTACTCCTCCAGCTCTCTTCATATATATATATATATATATATATATATATATATATATCCCTTAACACTGAACACTCATTATAAACTGAACATTCATAAACCATCATAAGCTGTCATTAAAATCACCCCCACTGAAGAAGCACTTCATGTTCAGTTGGTGTACAGTGTTTCTTTCTCCTCTTGCTGTCCGCCCTCCCTCCGTGTACTCAGGGGAGGTCAAAGGTTAGCTGTGTTGGGTCAGGACATGGCCACTGTATTTATGGCCTCCCTACGGCCTCTGCTTTAATATGTCAACACAAACGAGGTAGGATTGAGTGTCTGATGACAAGGGACATTTTTCACCGCTCCCTCTACTTCCCCTCTGTCCTACTGTTCAAGGTCCAGACATGCTTTTCTGGCCTGTGAGGGAATCCATCAAGGACACAAAGGTGCTCCCAGCAGACACTTTTTTTTTTGAGCAGGGGACACTTTAAAGGGCAAACCAAGAAAAATAGCTGGTTCACACGCTCAACAAAGTCAGAGATGATCAATCTTTCATCAGCGTTGGAACTGACTTTTCATTAATGGAGTCCCGTGGAGTTTCAGCTCCTAATTACTAGACTAAGAGTCCCTGTGGAATATTAATTATACAAACCCAGACTAAGCTGCACATCCATTTCTTAATGTGCCTGCAAAAGATAGGTATGTGTGCATGTCGGGCCACCTGTGTGTCTGAGGTTATAGCGTGTATGAGTGTGTGAGGGTCTATACAAGACATCTTAATCTTCCCTCTATCTGCCCACATTGATGTACTTCTTTATCTATTAACCCCTCTTGAAGCTCCTAGCTCTGATCAGGTTTAATTATGTTAGGCAGTCGTATTTGATAAGAATACAGTCACCCCCTCTCTCGCCTCAAGCATTCATTCTGATGCAATAAGTCAGAATGATATCTGTTCAGCTTTCAAGACACATTTTACTGCCCCTGGCGATTTGATTTGATAAGACAAAGCCGGTCCTCCATATATCATCTGTATGCATGTGTCCACCTCCAGGTCTCTGTCTCTCTCTTCAGCCCTCCACTATGGATGCTGCACTTAGGGCACTACAGGCCATTGATGTTTGGAAGTCGATAACTGAAGAAGATTGTATCCTTTCTTCCAACGTTTACAGTACGTGTACCAGCCAGCAATAACAATTTTATAAATTACATCTTGCAATAAGACACTAAGTAACGTTGTTCCTTTGGATTTATAAAAAGTCTATTCAAACTCATGACCCACATGCTAACAAAACCAAGTGTGGTTTTATGATGGAGGGGGTTAGCTGGTCACAATAAATCACAGTTGGTTGCATACATTCATGTTTACATGTGTGTTTATGTCTGTGTGTGTTGGAAATCAGTTCATAAGAAGTATTTTACTTTTCCAAAAGAGAGTGTTTGTGGTCTTCTTCCACCTCTTGATGTACCAATACAGGTTTTGGTATTACAGTTTGAAATTATATATCCCACCCGCATATTCTATTCACTCAACATGCCATTCACTCATACAAAAGTAATCCCTCTCGTTCATCAATGGAAGTGTGTGTATCTGCAAAGACCCTGCCCTCGGCCTCCATTTTCTTATTTCATGCTTATTTTGCTGTGTTCAAGGGCATGTTTCAGGGCTTCAGACTTCAACGTTTGAATAGTGTAATTACAAACAGTATGTGACAAACCCAGCGTAGTATGCCTTTAAAAATGTTCTATATTAACTTCCAAGGATTTAGAAAACAGATTAAAAGCCCCTAACACTTGTCTGCCTATATAAAAATACTAAACCTGCTTCACAGTTTGGTTCACTTTTAATTTGTTTCACAAGGTTAGGGTTATTCCTTCAGCCAACGAGTAACCATAAGGGACATAATGTCCTTGCTCATCTTGTGGGTTGCATCCCTAAAGCAGACCCACTTTTTTATATGAATATATATTAAATATATATATACAGTGGTGTATAGTAACGAAGTAGAAATACTTCGTTACTGTACTTAAGTAGTTTTTGGGGATATCTGTACTCTACTTTACTATTTATATTTCTGTTTACTTTTACTTTTACTTCACTACATTTTGCAAAGAAAACTGATACTTTTACTCCGATACATTTCTCCTGAAACCTTCGTTACTCGCTACAAAATCAAATCTATCTTTAGAAAAAGAAAAAAAACATCGGGGACTGTGGTGGAACACAGACTCCACCAAGCAGGTTTTGCGAATCACAATGTTTTGCATTTTCCCTCTACATCCTCTAGTCCAGCGCTCCCAAACCTTTATGCGTCACGGACCGGTTACGTGAAGACAATATTTTCACGGACCGGGTCCGACCTCGGAAAGACGGGAGACAACGACACCCAACGTGTGTTCGTTATGTCCAGTCTACTGACTCTACTCCTAACTAAACCTTTAGTCCAGTCTACTGACTCTACTGCTAACTAAACCTTTAGTCCAGTCTACTGCTTAACTTATAACGCGCTGCACAAAGACAGGATGTTGAAATGGAAGCAGGTTTTCATGCTTTTTTGGCGATCTCAGGATACTCTGCCTTGGTTTCCAGATCACCGACAGAGTTGTAACAGACTTGCGTTTCATTTTTAGAGTAACGTAACATCTTGACATGTGTCAAGAGATTCCGTCTGAGGTTACCACAGACGGATGTATGCGGTCATTTTTCACAATAAAACATCTTTCCGGCCTTGATTTTTTTTTAATTTAATTGAAATGTTTCATTCATTCTTTCTGTGGCCCGGTACCAAGAGACCCACAGACCGGTACCAAGAGACCCGCAGACCGGTACCAAGAGACCCGCAGACCGGTACCAAGAGACCCACAGACCGGTACCAAGAGACCCACGGCGGGCGGAATGAGCATACTTATAACCACACTGTTACAAGTCCTTCATAGTGTCATATTGCTTTTTGGAGAATTATGATGATAAGTTCATAGTAGATGCAAAAGTATACTTAGGTACAATATATTATGTTGAACATAATATATATGGATGGATCACAGCCAACCCAGTTATTGTATCAACACAACTCCTGGTCCTTGGTCACGGTGACCACAGCACTTAAAAGAATAAACTTCATAATTCTCAAAATTCTGACCCTTTGCTTTTTTATTAAAAGCATGTACTTGTACTTTTACTTTCAATACTTAAGTACATTTTATATCAGAAAAATACTTTTGATACTTAAGTACAGAAAATATCAGATACTTTAAGACTTTTACTCAAGTAGTATTTTAATAGGTGACTTTTACTTTTACTGGAGTAATTTTCCAGTAAGGTATCTTTACTTTTACTCAAGTACGGCTTTTGGGTACTTTATACACCACTGTATATATATATATATATATATATATATATATATATATATATATATATATATATATGTATATTAAATTGGGTCCGCTGTATATATATTTATGTATATCATATATGCTCAGGAAAGGGAGGTCATTGATCTGGGGTGGCAGCCCCGTGGTCAGTCTCATGTGTCTACAGATACATACTCTCTACTTCCCCAGAAAGAGAGGTATAATGAAATGGATGAAAAATGGACGACCGTGCAGTGGAAAGAGAATTTTCCAAACCGACAGGACAGATGATTTACCTGTGGGGTTTTGGACATCTGGTGCCTTGTGGTGTTTTTGCTTAGCAGCGACACTGAAGTTACTGAGGTTTGGTGCGACACACACACACACACACACACACACACACACACACACACACACACACACACACACACACACACACACACACACACACACAGTAAAGCACTTACTGATGAGCTGCAGTTTGTTGAAAGAGACCATGCTGTTTTACTCTCAGGTGGTTTGAGGATTTAAACTTGCTGCCATCTGGTTTAAAAGTACTTGCGTATGTGAATACACATGCGCATACACACTTTTAACCGCTCTGGAATATATTGGAAATGAGCCCTTGTGCGACTCGGGATTAGAGACGTGTTTTGCCGCTGGAAGGTCTTCAGGCTCAGGACAGGGAGGTCATTGATCTGGGGTGGCAGCCCCGTGGTCAGCATCCTCTCCAGAGTGTGTGTGTGTACACAGACAAACAGGGTCTCTCTACTTCCCCATCCCCCTCTCTTCATGCCTTTTCTGATTAGTGATAGTAAAAATTGACTTTCTGTCTGGTCACAGAATGATTCGTGCACATTCAGTGCATTAGGTTTTACATCACTGTGATGCTGGGTGGATTTAACATTGCAAACTTCTCTCTTGGCCCCTGTGAGTCACGATTGCTGCTCTAATAAACAAAGGTAGGAGTGGAGGCTGCTGCACAATACACAGGCCTGATGGATAGGGAAACAACTGGCTCACCATTATGTACACTGACTGGATTTTTATCTCCTCATCCTTATATTGTGTATTACAACTAGATTTGTTATTGCTCAGCAATGCTTAGAAGAAATACCAGGTATATACATATATATATCACTGCATTAGTCATTCATTCTTCATTAGTCATTTAGTCAGGCTTCTTGAAAGAAGTGACTATATAAAATAATCATTATTTTGAAATATAAAACATACATTCTGAACTGTCATTGTTCTCTAATGTTGGTTCTTTTCTAAAGCAAAAGGTATTTTTAATCATTTCATCGCACCTCTTTCTTCCTCTGCTATTTCTCATCATTGGCCTACAGTCCGCAAATTCTTTATCTCAGTTTAATTTTGAATCTTCTGATGCATATGCCAAGGTAATGTCATGATTAGCATATTACCAGTCACCTGACCAAAGTCAACACCCTGTTTAACAGTTTGGCCCTTGTCTCCACTTGACTTCATCGCATGATGAACTGTCTCTAGCTCCTTCATTTTCTCAAAACTCAATTTAATGACAGTAATTAATATGCTTTTACTTCAAATATTAACCTGGTTTGAACGGTAAACTGGTAGTGAGCCTCACGTCTCACATGTGATGATGTTTTCACAGTGAGACCAACGTTATACATCCGTTTCTGGAGGAAAGTGACAAATGTTGTGTAATTACAGTGAGACACACGCAGATTATCGGCACACATTACAAAAAAAAACTAAAGTGCTCATGTGATGTCATGTGATGAAATACATCTTCTAAAGACAGTGGAGATGGTAGTGGATTTCAGGAAGAACGCAGCCCCTCCAGCCCGTATCACCCTGTGTGACTCCCCCGTCGACGCTGTGGAGTCCTTCCGCTTCCTTGGCTCCATCATTACCCAGGACCTCAAGTGGGAGCTGAACATCAGCTCCATCGCCAAGAAGGCTCAGCAGAGGATGTTCTTCCTGAGGCAGCTGAAGAAATTCAACCAGCCAAAGACAATGATGGTGCACTTATACACAGCCATCATTGAGTCCATTCTCTGCTCCTCCATCACCGTCTGGTGCGCTGCAGCCACTGCCAAGGACAAGGGTAGGCTGCAGCGCATCATTCACTCTGCTGAGAGGGTGATTGGCTTCCAGGACCCTGAAGCGGGCAAGAAAGATTGTAGCTGACCCCTCTCACCATGGACACAAACTGTCCGTGCCCATTCCATCTGGCAGGAGGCTGAGGTCCATCAGGACCAAGACCTCACGCCACACAAACAGTTTCTTCCCGTCGGCAGTCGGGCTCATTAACGGAGCCCGGGTCCCCCACTGACTGACTCTGGCATCAGGACAATTCCCTACCAGTCACTCCCCTGCACATCCCTTCATACTACATTTAAATACACTTGTCACTTTCACATTACACTTACATTACACATTTACATTACACACTGGCCAGCGATGTCCCACTGAGGCGGTGCCCGTCAGGAGCATAAGGGGCGAGTAACCCATTAAAGTGCTGATCAGATTTACACAGCAGTTAAAGCCAAACCGCAGGTCAGAGCCGAGTGGGATTTTTGGAGTGCATGTATAAGCACAGACACGCACAGCAGCATCAGCATCCCTGCTTTCCACAGCCAAGTGTGTGCTTTACAGACAAGAAAAGGTCAAACATTGAAACTGTGGAGGCAGAGTGGGGATTTTTGATGCTGGAGAGCAAGGTGTAGTCTGCAGCTTACCTCTTTTTCATCTCCCTCGTCCTCACCCTGTCGTGCATCACCGTGCATATCGGTAAAGAGAGTGGGATGCTAATTCATGCTGGCAGAAAGGGACCAGGCAAAAGGGAGGGAGAGACAGAAAGAGAGGAGGTTCTAAAATGGCTCTGAATGTGTGAAAAAGTACCCTGCCAATACTGGCCGTAAAACTTAAGCGACAGCAGGCACAAACCCATGAATCAGAGTGAGACGGGACTGTAGAGTTCAATATGGCAGGGACAGGTTCCAATCAAACCAATACCTAACCTTCGACGTGGCTGGTGACTGACATGAGGAGATCTATGGAGCAGGACATGTTACGGGGGAGTGAATCATTTTTGGCTGGTATAGTAGTTTTATCTCTTTTAGCAAATGTAAACCTTCAGATGGATTAGGAAGAGAGAGAAAACATAAAACACATGTGGCTTAGTCTCGCCGACCGGTTATCAGAATCCAAATAAACGTGTGTAGACTTGAACAGAACAGACTTACGGTAGGTAACGTTGAGTGTGAAAGCTGCACTGCTGTCTCACAAACTCAGTTTCAGATCCAATCTCACACATAATTTTCATTCTTCCTGTGGCGCAGGGTATAGCACATCTATTGAAATAACTACCTCGGGTAATTTGATGATGAAGTGCATATAGATTAATGTTGCTGTTGATGGAGCACCCAGTGGGAGTGCGATTGTGAGGTGTTTCCAACAGCTTGCCTTTTGAAACGTCCCACAAGCCTACAGGGAGACAGGAATATACAGCATGCCAGAAGAAGACAACAGAGAATGGCCAGAAGAGTTTCATCTCATCAATCTCTGGCTCACTCTGTGCTTTCTGTCAAGCCAAAGCAGAAACATATTATTTTCCGTCTCTAAATCATGAAGAAATCTAGCTCCACTGGACAACGTGGGACTTTCAGTATTGTAGTGGGAGCTCTTGCAACCTTATTTCGACATTTTCTGACACCCCTCTCGAAATGACACAGTGACTCAACATCTCAATTATATGAATGGGTCACCGCTCGTCTTTCTGACCTGACTTGGTGAACCTCGTCTCGGCACTGCCCAGGACTGTATGACCACGAGTTTCTGTTCAGGGTGTCACTGAATGTTAATGACGTGTTTGAACCCGACTGCCTGACTGAGGGATTGAGACAAACGGAGACGAGTTCGTAAGCGAGGGCACTGGCGTAGTGGTGCCTGGAGAAGTGGGTATCGTGACCCAATTTATTTGTTTTGAAATCAGCGCGCCCAGCAAAGAATAAGCGCCCTGTGTTATAAACAGTGAAACACATGGAAGAGTACTCTTGCATGTCACCGTTGCCCCGATCGCGAGGTCGTTTGTTATTCTGAAAAGACATTTTTGTTCATTGCTATTCCTTTCACAAGTTCATTATACCACCGGCTATATTTTGTTGTAATACTTGACGTTAAACCAACACGGCAGGTATGAGAGGGAGGATTTGAAGGAAAGTTCAGAGACATTTAAGCCATTGTTTACGAGAAGATAATGTCTTCACCGGTTATTTTTGCATATATTCACCTGCATACACCACTGAGTGAGAGGGAATACGAGTTTGAAGAGAACTGGTACGTAACACTTTTTGGTTCTTGCATGATGTCCCTCGATATTTTGTTGATATTGATATGTTACAAGAAGTACATATTTGCAGACTCACGACCAGCTTAACTAAGTAACTTTACTTTAAACATATTTTTTTACGTTAAAAGGTTACTGCCAATAAAAAGTAACTCATTAGTTCCAGCGTTATCCACTGAGAAAAGTAACTCGTACTTTTACGTTACGTTAGAATGAAAAATGCCCTGCTATTTCTTGCACATGTTGTTATATTGTCCAGAAGGTGTGGAGCTAACTGTACGCCAACCTTTTGAATGTGTCGACTCTACCTTCATGAATGACCGACGCAATATCCCCTTTACAGCTCTTTAGTATATCGAGGTAGCTAACCACTACCATTGGGATTATATTAATGATCTTACAGTAGCATGGAGATTCTCCAGTTGATATTGGTAGCATCTTCTCAACCACGTTATTGAATACAAGCTCGTTAATTTCTCTGGGTGTGACGGCAGGAAATATAACCAAATACCTGGTTATTTGACTTGCAAACTTGTTAAAACCGAAGAGAAATCTGAGTACTGTAATATTACTTCGCTAACGTGTTACCCCAACATTGCTCACAAGACAGATCTCAATATTTTCACACATTTTCACTCTAAATGAAAAAAGCAGCAACACAGCTTGACACAGCTTTGATTCGGGGCTGTCCAAATCACAACCTTTCCTTCATCTTCATCTCTGCCGCGTGTCTCTGTCTCTCTGCTTGATCTTTATTTGTAGGCCATTAGTTTTGATCAGTGTGTGAGACACAGACAGACTCCCTGTTGTTAATGTGTCATCACATACAATATGACCTTAATGTCTCAGCTACTCAATGTTTTACTTTCCAAACATGACTTGTCTCCTGGTCTCTTGTATTCCTGCTGTGGCTTTCTGAGCATAGCATTGATGCAGTTAATGAGAAAATGCACAGCAGGAGTAAGACAGAAAGAATTACAACTTGCTGGCCTAGATTAGAAATCTATAAACAATCCCTCTAGAAGCAGCAAGACTTCCTGTTTTCCTGACACCAAAGCCAGCCTTACCCTTGAAAAGTGAACAGGAGGAATAAAACAATTTATTCACAAAGTTGTTCTCTCGTCTTCCTCTCTCCTTCCTTACCCTGCCTCTGATGACTTAGAAATTACCTTGAATTGCTAACATTGTGTGTTAATATAGCGTATAATGTGACACTAAATATGCAGATCTGTACAGCACAACACCTGATTTCACATCTGAGTGTCAAAGTGCCATCTGTGGGGGTCACCTGTTGGCCCTGGTCTGATGTCACGGCCAGCGCAGGACAGAAACATGGGAGAGGAGGGAGAGGTAACAAGAGCGCAAGAAACTGTGAAAGAGAAAGAGGAGGAAGAGAGGTCAAGACGCTTACCCCGGTATGTTTGGTTACAAATAGGAGGCTCAACTTATCAAAGCAAATGTAATTTGGACTGAGAGAAAGTACAAATACAAGAGAAGTTTGTTGGGAATAACTGAGTGGATGGATAGGGAAGAGGAGCAGCAATCATTTGCTTAAATCTATACCGAGCTGGAGAGCTGAGCGACTCACTAAAGCCTGAGAAATTAGAGACTGCATCAAGGAGTCGCAGCAACTACAAATCCTATTATTGATCTGTTCTGCATTGCATGAGTTTGACGTTAACATTTACTGTAGAAAATGACCATTCAGAATCAAACACATCTTTACATTATCATCATTACATATGTATATCTTCTACATTCATTGATTGTGGAAACTTCTTTCAAATGTCTATCTGGATGTTCAACCTGCCTCACTGCATTGCTGTCAAGAATGTCAGAAATAAACGATCGAACAGAAGAAGTAGAGAGGAGGAGAGCAACCAAGCAAACGTTTATGAGAGGGCACATCTGTGTGTGTGTGTGTGTGTGTGTGTGTGTGTGTGTGTGTGTGTGTGTTTTACTGTGTGGGAAATTGGATGACAGCATGTTTGTCACTGCAGTCACACTCCACTGCTCTGGAGTGGCACTGCAGATGGATGTCTCTCAAATGCTTCAGTGAGCATGCCAATTCACCAGCTCAAACAGATGCTAAATGCAGATATTAGCTGTAACTTGCCTAACTTTGGTGATCGAGGAAACGCCTCCTCAAGCTTTCTCACGGGAAACACTCTCATAACAGCCTGATCTCCCTCCCACGGCGTCAAATACGGTTGCTTTGGCAGTGGCTGGCATTGTGCTTTGATATGGGCGCACAAGTCTGTATGAAACACACCGGGGTTCCAACTGACTCGAATATAAACTCATACGCATCACTATTAGACATTCAGAGCAACAGACATAATATCAAGAGGTGGGGAACAGGGTTGGATGAGTCAAACAAGCGCAGGCTTTTTCAGGGTACCTGCGTTCATGTCCCGTGTGGAATCTGAAGTTGAGTTGTTTATACTGACGATTGATATGTCAGTGTTATGGGTGTCTGGGGTAAAAACAAAACACATTTGCATATTGAAAAATACAAAAAAGACCTTCAAATATTTTGGCAGCCTCAGTTTCAGGTCCAGACCAACTCTCTATCACAGCTGATTAAAACACCAGGAGAATCAGAAGAGAACATTTCATTCACAAATAATTGCCATCGTAGGCGGGAAGAAGCAGTGAAATGCAGTGTGGTTTCACAGTGCTAGGTGCTCTATTATAAAAATGATATGTTTTAAAATGACGTACTATAAAATTACAAGAAAATTGCGTGATTTTCATTCAACATAACTTCCTTTTCATCCAATCAAAGAATCATTCACAGGGAAATTCACATGTAGAAAGAGAACTATTACATTTTGACTTGTGATCAGGTGACACTAAAGCATGAACCAAGGCTCTCCAGTGACTCCAAATGTATTCACTGTCAAGTGTCTTTTCCTGAGCAGCCATAGGGTTTTCTGCATTAGCATGCTCCAAGCAGGCCGGGCTCCAGTGCTGGCTGCGGCCACCACACTGGAACAGATGTCACACCTGGTTTGTGTGATCTCTGTTGTTGAGGTGACCTCGTGGTCTCTAAGCAACACGCTTGTCTCATTGCTGATGGCCCCTGCAGAAGCGTGTGTGTGTGTGTGTGTGTGTGTGTGTGTGTGTGTGTGTTTGCGCTTGTGCAAAAAGGCTTTTGTTCCCTTTGAGTTTAAATGTTTATGTTTGCGACTCATGTATGTGTGTGCGTGTGCAAGCCTGATGACGACAGAACATGATGAAGTCCTGGAGAAATATTACACAGTATGATGGAGCCGATATGAAATAGGTGCAGCCACATTAGATACAAATAGAGCATCTCCCAGCTTCTCCACATCCCCCTCAAACCCCTCCAGACAATGATGATATTCCTGGTTGTCGACTTACTGTTACTAAGAAAGCCTTGGAAATCCTTTCTCCCGGCCCTCCACCCCCAAAGAGACACACACACACACACACACACACACACACACACACACACACACACACACACACACACACACACACACACACACACACAACTAATCTCCCTCTCACAGTCTCTAATGGAAAGGATTCAGCTGAGTAGCTTCGAGTAGAAAAAATAAAGGAGTGCAGTGCGAAGTGAGGGAGCACAGAGAGGGAAGGTGGTATGTTCAGAGAGCAAAGACACAATGGGAAGAATGGAGAAACGATCATACAGGCATGAGAGGAAGAAGCCAAGGTAAGAGGGGGGAGGGGGTTCAGACAGAACATGGAAACCAAGAGGCAAAAAAAGAAAAGAAAAGCCCGTCACCAGAAATGGCTTACCGGTCTCATTTCACCCCGCACTTCAAGCTGAAGAGAAAAACACTTTTCAGAACTTATCCGCACCTACACAATCAGGGATTACTCCTTCTATCCGCGCACAATGTCGGCCTATAGCGGGGCTCTGCCAGGCTGGCCCAGCTGTGATAACTCACAACATAACATAACATGCAACCCATTTGGCTGCGCAAAGGTATGATGCTCACACAGATGCATGTACGTCCCTCTGAAGTCTGCGATTAGATGCGACGCTGTAAGCCCGATGAAAGTGATTAGTGCTGCTTTGACAAATGAGCAGAAAATGGCTGTCTAGGATGTATAGCTCCAGTGGGTGTCTGTGTGTCTGTGTGTGCACAATCACGTTTTCCGTGTCCACGTTGCTCCGTGCCAGTGTATTGCATTCATTTGAGAGAGCCGCCTTTTCTGTCCTCTGCTATTGTCCTACGTATGTGTGGACGCAGCACTCTGTATTTAGGAACGCGTGGGATTGGAGAGAGCAGGGAAGGTCACTGGGAAAATGTAAACGAGTTGAATGAATCAGCCGATCCAAATGTAGGCTGTGCATTAAGTTATGTAAAGGCCACGCTCCAACAAAAGAGGATACACCACAGTGTGGATCCCTCCGCTTTAGAGGTGTAGGAGAGAGTTCACTGTGTTGTGCCAGGGGATTACAATATGGACGTAATGGAGACAGAAATACCAAGTTGCTCTTGTTTTAAATGACCTACGCGTGATCTGCTGGCAGCTTGAATTGAATGAATGATTTATTTAGATAGTTTTTTACAGCATTAGTACTGTATTCTCAACAGTGCCTTGCTGTAGAAGCAGTGTACAGTATGTTACTGTACATCTGGTAAAATACACAGATTGGACACGGTGCTGCCACTCAGTCCTGCTGCCAACGTCCTCCAGCTGTGACAGCAATGGAAAAATCCCCTGTGGTAAAAAAAGACCACCACTAAAAGAGACGTCTGTAAAACTTCTCTCAGGAAACCACTAACATTGTAAACAAGCTCAGTAATTATTGTGTTGCTTCATTTGTTTTATTTGGGTATTCAAATAAAGACATAAAACATCCCTGGATGCTTATTCAACATAGAGTATGGTACATGAAAGCGTAACACAGCATTTATTTCCAATGTGGACATCACTGTTGAAGATTGACTATGAAGATGTTGTATTTGTTAAATTATTATGTGGAATCAGTGATGGAAGCTAACCTGAACAACTCTTTTGCTTTTTGAGCTCAGGAAGCACATTTGGTTCCCAGTATCTAGTATATGGAACAAGACAAAATAAAATAGAAAGAGTCGCCATATTAAGATGGACGTAATTCATTATTTGGGTGAAATATTTTATTTTCTATCGCTTAATGTTCTGAATTCTTTTGACTTATACTTCTTTATATTACATTCAAACTTTACACCAATTTTGCACTTAGATCCGATTGAATCATTTGAAGTAAAAGTACAAGATAAGTAATCTAATGTGTACAGTGTGTCGTTATGTGTAGTCATATACGGTATATATATATGTATATGTGTGTGTGTGTGTGTGTGTGTGTGTGTGTGTGTGTGTGTGTGTGTGTGTGGTGGTGGTGGTCCATATGTTTCTCTGTGTTGTGAGAAGGGGAGCACAATAATGAGATCTGGGCTGAGGAATGGTCTTGCCATGTGCCTTGACACCCATTTATTCTAATATAGGTCATATTGATGAGCAGAAGGGGGTTACAATGAACACAGGTTATTAATCACATGTCCCTGGTAATCACGCAGGGCATACAACATTGTATTGGACATGTAGAGATGGAAATAATTGTGTGTGTGTGTGCGTGTGTGTGTGTGTGTGTGTGTGTGTGTGTGTGTGTGTGTGTGTGTGTGTGTGTGTGTGTGTGTGCCTTCTCTTGCTAGTGGCTCATTATCCCTCAGTCTGAGAAGGGCTCTCCTCTCTACAGAATCCTATGACAGGAAGAGATGAAAACATTAACCGAGAAATTAACCGAAATGAATACAGATATGAGCTCACACTGTACGTATATACCTGGACACACATTTTAGTCCTCTTATATTGTGTTGTCTGTGCATCATTATATTGAGAAAACAAGGGTTTCTATATACAGAAAATGCAAACAGTGGAAATACTCGATGATGACTTCCATGGTGTTATAAAGCAGTTAATTCAAGTTTATTTAATTGGGCACCAAAATACTTTTCCAAAGTGAATTGATTAACACTTAAAACATAACAATGATGATGACCTAAATGTTCATGATATTTAAATGAAACAAAAAGTGATGTATAAATGGCATAGATCAATACATACATGTATTCATATTTTATGTACAAAGGGATTGTGTATACATCCATATGACAATACCGTTTTACATAAGACATAAACAGTTGAACAAACAAATCATTGATAAATGAAGATTTAAAAAATGGCTCCCTTTTCAGTTTGCATTTTTCAGTTACCATGGGGTTTTGCTTTTCCATTGAACAGCTATAATTAACTTGACCGCTATACTCTATGAGCCTATCCTGCCTATGAAACACTATGCAGATAGTGTGTGAATAATATTACCAGTAAACAACACTTAGTCTTACAAGTTATTACATCAGCCACAACACACACACACACACACACACACACACACACACACACACACACACACACACACACACACACACACACACACACACACACACACACACACACACACACATGTTCAAGATATTACATTACATGTCAGCTGGTTGACTCAGAGCATTCAGTCCAGAGATCATAAAATCTTAAGATCCCCACAACACATGCATATGTACTAAATGTGTTACCGTTGAAGTTGTCTTGAAGAAAGACAAGTATCCCATATGACGCATGCGAGGTGAGTGGTTGCTATGGATGTTTGTACCTCCTCATCTCCTTTTGAGCCTCACACCCTCGTCTCTATGCAGTGCCCTTGTTCTCTGGATATTTTCCATCACCCTCTCCATAAAATCACTTCAGCAGCACAGGTTTATTTTGTCCCTGGGTATTCTTGTGTTTGTCTGTTTCTGGCAGCCCTTCCTCTCTCACTCTTCAAAGACTCTACTCTTGCATCGGACTCCTCTCACACTCATTCACGCACATGTATTAACACACACACAGGTACCCCGAAATATGACTAGCCCCAGGGGGAGAGAACAAAGCGGGCGCTGTTAATCGAAACCTGTGGCGAGAAGCAATGAGGGAGAGAAGTGGTGAGGGACGGGGTAGCCAGGAGGGAGATGGAGGGTTTTGGGACGGGTTCAACTCTCTCAGATGTGCTGCAGCTTCCAGGTCGACCGGACACCATGGAACAACGTGGAGATACTGCACATATCTACTCTGGCAATGAATTTTTATATCGCCATGGGAAATAGAGGGGACTGGAGCACACTTATTCAGTGGCAGCCTTTCAATAGTGCAAACAGACCAACATTTCAACACGTGTCTCCATCAGAGTCAAAATGTAGGAAGTTATGACTTGCTAAAAAGGTGAAAAAGTAACATAATGCATGGCCTACTGAAGCACAGTGAGTAGAAAAACGGATCACTGTCATTGACATCATGTGTTATACATGTACAACATGTGTTATCTACACTCACCTAAAGGATTATTAGGAACACCATACTAATACTGTGTTTGACCCCCTTTCGCCTTCAGAACTGCCTTAATTCTACGTGGCATTGATTCAACAAGGTGCTGAAAGCATTCTTTAGAAATGTTGGCCCATATTGATAGGATAGCATCTTGCAGTTGATGGAGATTTGTGGGATGCACATCCAGGGCACGAAGCTCCCGTTCCACCACATCCCAAAGATGCTCTATTGGGTTGAGATCTGGTGACTGTGGGGGCCATTTTAGTACAGTGAACTCATTGTCATGTTCAAGAAACCAATTTGAAATGATTCGAGCTTTGTAACATGGTGCATTATCCTGCTGGAAGTAGCCATCAGAGGATGGGTACATGGTGGCCATAAAGGGATGGACATGGTCAGAAACAATGCTCAGGTAGGCCGTGGCATTTAAACGATGCCCAATTGGCACTAAGGGGCCTAAAGTGTGCCAAGAAAACATCCCCCACACCATTACACCACCACCACCAGCCTGCACAGTGGTAACAAGGCATGATGGATCCATGTTCTCATTCTGTTTACGCCAAATTCTGACTCTACCATCTGAATGTCTCAACAGAAATCGAGACTCATCAGACCAGGCAACTTTTTTCCAGTCTTCAACTGTCCAATTTTGGTGAGCTCTTGCAAATTGTAGCCTCTTTTTCCTATTTGTAGTGGAGATGAGTGGTACCCGGTGGGGTCTTCTGCTGTTGTAGCCCATCCGCCTCAAGGTTGTGCGTGTTGTGGCTTCACAAATGCTTTGCTGCATACCTCGGTTGTAACGAGTGGTTATTTCAGTCAAAGTTGCTCTTCTATCAGCTTGAATCAGTCGGCCCATTCTCCTCTGACCTCTAGCATCAACAAGGCATTTTCGCAGACAGGACTGCCGCATACTGGATGTTTTTCCCTTTTCACACCATTTATGGAAACCCTAGAAATGGTTGTGCGTGAAAATCCCAGTAACTGAGCAGATTGTGAAATACTCAGACCGGCCCGTCTGGCACCAACAACCATGCCACGCTCAAAATTGCTTAAATCACCTTTCTTTCCCATTCTGACATTCAGTTTGGAGTTCAGGAGATTGTCTTGACCAGGACAACACCCCTAAATGCATTGAAGCAACTGCCATGTGATTGGTTGATTAGATAATTGCATTAATGAGAAATTGAACAGGTGTTCCTAATAATCCTTTAGGTGAGTGTATATTTACAGCACACAGGTTCAACAGAAACTCCTTTAGCTCACCTCAGCAGCAGCCAGACCCAGATTTAGCTTTGACGTGTAGACGGAGCTCCGGTGGGAGGTTTAGAAAACGGCCGGCAGCAGCAGCTCCTCCTCCGGCCAGGTACTGAGATTTTGCCCTTGGTGCCTCCTGGGAGCCAGCACCTACACCACGCTGCTCCAGGCAGCTGTGTTGCTGGGCCCACTGGAGGGAACGTATTCACGGGAGAACCAGGACCAGGACTACACAAGGCAGACTGTCAGACCCTGCTGCAGTAAGATGAGAGGTTTTCTAGAGGGAGCGTAGTCAACACAACATGAAAGTTTGTAGTGGCTTTAACTAATGAAATATTTTTATGAACAAAGTGAGGCATTTAAATCTGTGGTTTATTTCAAGCACACGTTTTGAGCCTTCACACTGACAGACGTGTGGCTCCGTCAGTTTGTGTTTGTGTTCTTTATGCTTATTCATGGTTACTTTCCCTAGGGTGCAGGATTCACTATGAACGTAATAAATAATGCAATCACTCATTCTGTTTGGATGTTGACTTTGGATTCTTAACAGCCTCTAAACTAATCTTCTTGTCAAGGTAGGGCAGACTCCATGAATACTCAGCACTCTTGAGTACAATATTCACATGCACCTCATTACAATAATACTTGATAAATGTTTAATTGAACGTCATATACACACAAGCTGGACCTATAGTATGTTGGCAGAGTTTTGAGTTCATGTTTGAAACCTTACAGAGGCCCAATTCTAGATAGTTTGGCCTTCTTGTTGTCAAAACATCTAGTTTTTGGAGTGACAGTGGTTAATTATAAAAGTACAGACATTGACATGTTTGAGCAAATATCATATTTCAAGCAAGTATACTCTAAGATGAAACAACACAATTTAAACACAATACTCTCGGTGGTGAAAATAAATGCCTCTGCATTTCAGTTCCTCGGCGTCAATCTGTGTTTGTTTATCAGAGTGCTGATAGTCAATGAGCGTCATGTTGCTCAGGGATCAATAGAAAAGGTTAGAAGGGTTCAGATGATCTTTTTTTCTCAGTGGCATTAAGCTGGCCTCTCATCTCAACCGCTTTCATCTGGAAACAAACAATGGCTCAGAAAACACAGACGGCAGAGTAGAAGGATCTGATAAGATTTTTAGTTCAGTTTGTTACAGTTTGCTGCATCTTTTTGTCCACCTAATGAGTGCTAACCTAGTAGTTAATACTTTCATTTTTTTTTTACGGCCTAAGAGACAAATACTTATAAATGTAAATAAATAAATCTTTTTTGTGGTCCATAAAAAGCCCATAGAAAAGCTTTGATCCCAGTTTGCTAACGTCATGCATTATCATCACTGGCTCATCATGTTTGATATTATCCCATTACCTCAAATGAAATATTGCACAACCGTGCACAAACAGATTTCAATAATGTACCCCAGATAACTGCTATTTTTTCAAGTCTAAATAATGACACTCATCTTTTGTCCGGCCTCAAATGTCTCACCTCTACCTATTAGGTTTTAGTAATGAATACAAAATAGGCCGACTGCGTGTGCTGCAATTGCCGCATGAGGATTCTGTTTGTGTACTGTATGTCTGTGTGTCTGAGTGAGGGAAAGAAACAGGGATTTGATACAAAGCGGAGAATATTTTATGTAACAGTGCGGAGTAGATCAGAGAGCAGAGCATGACCTATTTTTAGGGCTCTGCGGAGACAATGTTTCTGTTCCATGCACTGGAAACCATGACTCCTGCCTCTTCATAACCACTTTTCAAAGCTTACGGTGCATTAGAAGAATGAGGCGCGGAGTACTGACCACTCACCACTCGGATAGTCAGTGTAGCTGCTGTTAGATTGACTCCTGTACGTGTTGTCGACCTACCAGCTCGTACAGCATCCTGCGTGTGTCACTGACGTTAAATAGGATGGTTTGACTCTGTTTGGTTAACATGCTGAGGCTGATGTTGTTTGTCTGTTTGTCTCTTGCCACAACTCTCCCACTGTCCCCCTATCGGTTTTTGTTAACGTTGCATTATTGTGTTAAAACAGCGCACCCTTCAAGAAAACGACCACTGCAAAGAGTTGTCCATACAGGATTGAACACAAAGCCAGAAATAACGAGAAGATAACGTCTAACTTTTTGCTATTGTGACATCATTTTCCTTATCTGGAACGTTGTGAAGCACAAATCACTCACAACTACAGTGGTGAAGAGTTGCTTTAACCTACCATGATGTAGGTCAACAACACATTTAAAAGGAAAACTTGGTAATTGATTTATCGCATGTGTATTTTATCAAATGAAAATAATATGTGAAATATTCTTACTATGTTTTATTACTGGGGATGGTTTTAAAACCCACTGTTGTGAACTATGACAGAATGCCGGGTTTCTCTCAGTAGAAGAGAAAGACTCCCGTTTGTTTATAAGGCATCGCTGAGCAAGTTACTCTTCTCCCTCACTTCTCTTTTAAAACTCAGATCCATTTGTCATCGCACAGGCTCACAGGTATTTGTTATCCCTTGAAACTCTTCGGATCAATACCGAGCTCAGTAAATTAGCTTTTAGTTTTTTCCGCACAATAGAAATGGAACACAAGAGGTATTGAAACAGGTGAGTGTTGGTAGATCATGTTAGTGTGTGTTAGATAATGTGGCCACAGTGTTTCTGCTTTTCTTATTTGCAAACACGGTTGTTATTTATAGTTTTTTCAACATTTCTTTTTATTACTGTTGTCTAGCTTTCCCTCTTATATATTGTATATCCGTAGCCAATATGAATGTGGTTATAGGGCATCTCAGTTTTCCCTGAATAAACAATGGTTGATGACGAAGTTAAAGTTCATCCACATAATGGCATTTTTTTAAATGCCAATTTAAAAAAATACTCATGCATTTATTCATGCATATATGTTATCATTATTATTATTTGACGGCCGCTCAGTAGCAGTTGATCAGGCCAAGATCGGTCAACACCCAGCTCGAATGTGACATACATGCTCAACTCATCCTGTGAGAACATGTACAGTCCATGTGCATTATGCACATGTTTTTCATCTGATGTCTTTTTATTGAATAGATAAGTCTTGAGATAATCTATATTTTCTTGTCAATAACAAATCCCTATCCATATCGATACGTGTTTTAGGACATTACTGAGCCTTTAAAAATGAAACTAGGCATTTGTGAGCCATATTTAAATATTTACAGCTTTATAAGAAATGAATGGGCTGAGAGCCACAAATAGAGGGAGGGAGGGAGAGGGAGGGAGGGAGGGAGAGAGAGAGAGAGAGAGAGAGAGAGAGAGAGAGAGAGAGAGAGAGAGGACTAATTGTTTTTTGTCTTTTCATGGCATTTTGTTGACAATCAGGAAAAGTAGAATAGCCAGCTTTATCCTTTGACGTGACTTTTTCTGACAGCAACGCCCCAACAATAAGATTCCATCCCACTATTTAGAGTCAAGAAAAGTAAGTGTACATCTTATTCATTGTTTCTATATATACTTTGTCTCTCCTCTCTGTGACTCCATCTTTGTCTCTTCCTACCTCTATATTTTCCCACCTCTCTTGTTGCCTCTCTTCTCTCTTCTGCTCCATCCACGGTTACATAAAATGGTGTGAAGGCCCGGCTGTGTGGGCCGCCGAGGAGGAGGAGGAGGGCCTCACCACTTCTGAACTTTCATTCACTAAGGAGCTTCCAAGTTCAGCAGCCTTGCAAACCTCCTCAGCCAGCTCAGTGTGTACTATTTATGAACCCACCTCCATCATTCGGCACATTAACGTCCCAACACCCTCTGTTGCTTAAACATTATGGTCCCTCCGGAACTATAACATGCACATTTTGAAGTAATGGATGCTATTTGGTAACACTTTATGACAGCGTTGTTTGGTTTCTTCGTTTCTGTGTTTGTCATCGCGTGACATTGGTTTGACCTGTTTTTATTATGATTGATCTCATGATAATTGTTCATCCTATAAAACATGTTCAGCTACCAGAGCCCAAATTGTCAGTTAAAAAGCCAAGTGCATCCAATTCACGACAATACTTCTCAGTTTGGAAAGAATGTTCATGCAATTTTCAGTTGATTAATTGTTTGAGAAGTACAACACATTACACATTATTGTCCTATCCATTGTGCCACAACGGGGGAACCAAAAACCAAAATGGACAAAACCTTTGCTGAACGGAAGCCTTTGTGGCCTACATGTGACAATTGTTGGACAACGTAAAATGTTATGAGAGTCAATGGGTCCGCAAACTTACTGGGTAATGCCAGTTATGTAAGGATGACTAGTTCACAAGCTGTTTACACACAACATAAATAAGAGGGTAGTCCCAACCTAAAAGTTCAAGTTCAAGGTTTGTGCATAGACCAACGGACACATTGGGATTCTTGTGCAGGGCTCTCTCAGAGCAGTTTAGGAAATAAAAACATATAAATATAAAATATAAAAACACTATACATAAGGTGATAATATGTACAGAAAGGTGGTAATATGACACTTTTAGATACAGTTATAAAAACAGTTTTAAAAACAAGTTCTCAACAAAGGCAAATGTTAAATGACAGTAATACATAGGCTAGTCCTGAGTGCTGTTCCTGGTGAATGCCCTTCAAATCACTAATCATACATTTTAACACTTTGAGGTTATTATCCAAGATACTAATAAAAAATACCACAAACTGTATACAATCAACTTTAATAAGATAATAATTTTGTCATGTAATTCATTTTGGCCTTAAAACAAATATCCTGAGCATCAGAATTCCTGCCACTTGTGTTGCTAGATAACATCTAGCAAAACCGTAAGGTGTTCACATGGATGAGCCAGGAGTTTACATATATTTTATATTTTTTTGATGCGTTAGAGAAAGACACATTTTCCTGATTACTCAAAATCTCAAGAAAAGAAAAATGGAGAATAGTGGTGCACCCTGCTCCATGATATTATTATTGTCAACACCCCTTCTAGTGGGGATACAGGTCTGGAAATTGGATTTGCGTTGCGCTCACTGAGAAGCTATCTATCTTGTTTCTTTTGTTACAATAATAACACCAGCTGCATGCAAGCCACCATATATTACGGGTCTGACCAGATCAGGTCTGTAGCTGCAGTATTTTTAAGTCAATCAATCAATCAAACTTTATTTCAGACTCAACGTCCAGATAGTACAACACATTAAATAGAATAAAATACATACAAAAGCACAATTTAAATACATAGAGCTACCAATGCCTTATAAATAGACAGCTGTATCAATGTCTCCACAGCTGGGACTGGTATCATGTAGTACTACACTTTATGTTTGATAAAACCAAGATGATTTCATTTTCATTGTCATTAACTCGACAGATACATCTATGGGTATTTTTTTATGAATGAACATTTTCACATGTGTGAGAGGAAAATGTACTTCTTTATAAAAGTTACTTCTAGTGAAGCTTTGTGTCATGTGGATATATCTGAATGCCTTAAAGAAACGACCACTGGGTTGTCATAACAGAGAGACATGAATAACTGATGGTGGAATAAAGGGCAGCAGGTTCTGGTTTTAATTTCCGTCAGTGTTGATCTTGGAGACGCTGTCCAGGCCCTATGAAGACAGAGTGTCACTTCATAACGTGGATAGATGGGATTAGTATCAGCACTTAACAAATGAAGAACATCCTTCATACTAATCTTCCAACTGTCGGACATGAGCGAGCCAGGGGAGACTCCTACTGCCTTACTCCAGATCAGCTTACTACTAATGACACACCCACTCCAATTTCCCATCCCGCCATAATGAACACAACAGCATGACTGGCCAGACATGCGTTATTATGTGCGTCCACAATGCTGGCATAACGAGGACACGTTTGTGATGACTTTGAATAGAGGAGCTTTTGTTTTCTTTAGCAAGGAAGACAGAGTGACACGAACAACTACTTCAACTTTTGAAAGAAAGTCATTCACATGGTTGATTTCTATGTTGTTGTTTTTTTACACTTTCAGTAACTAATTACAAGCATTTAGCTGTAGAGAAAATCAATCAGTGTATCATGAGTCATCACTCAAATTTATGCAAAATCATTCACAGCAAAATGGTGAATGATGAAGTGGCAAGCATCTAACACTCCTCCTTTTGTCCCTCTAGGCTAACAGTGCTCTCCTTCTGTCCTTCGCTCTCTCAGTCTTTCTTTTGACCTTCAATGTCTCGCTGCCTTCCGTTCTCACTCCTGGTTTAGTGTTTGAATCCGTCCTTTGTGTGTGTTGTCACGGTGGGTTGATCGGGGCTTTCTTCTCGCTTCTCCACCGTGGTGATGTTCCCTCTCCACACCTACTGATTGGATTCAATGCTCGGAAAAAGTTATGTTCGATAAATGCTATGAATCAGTGAGCTTGAGAGCAAATGGATATAATAACGCTGCGGTGGAGAGTGTGCTCACTGTGAGCGTCTATCGGTGCCATTTAGAGAACCCTGATTGAGTTTTGTTTTGCTCAGTTGGCGACAGATACCTGGAAGTTGGTTGTCTCAACCACATCAGCGTACTTTCTCATTCCGGACAAACCGAGCAATGACTGCAACATGTGTCTCGGTGATCGCTGCCTAACAGCGACAAAGAGGAGTGTCCATGACAACTTTCCACTGCAATTATTGAAATTGCAGCTGGGGTGCACTGACGATGCATCTTGGCCTGTCTCTCTCACCCATTAGCCCAGATTGAACCGGAAACACTTGATGCATGAGTGACACAGTACCAGCAGATGTTCCAACAGCTGTCTGCGGATGCTCTTCAATTAACACAAGGGAAAACTGCATGTAGCCGTCTCCACAGTACTGTTTGTTTCATGGATGTGTACACAGTCAAGATATATCTTCTGAAGCTCAATATTGCGTGTCTGTTTGAAAAGCTAAGCTTCAATGAATTTGAAAAAATTCAAACCATCTTTACTGATGTGTGAACATTGAAATACAGATAGGGGTGCCAGCAATAAAAACACAGGCTCATCCAGCTAAAAAGTTACACTTGGTTCAACTTATGCCGAATGCAACGCACTGCATTGGCCAGTCAAATACATGCAAGGGCTCAATCCTGGTAGATTACTTTGTATCACTACTTAAACATCTTGCATCTCTTACATTTACCGTACAATCATGGTGACAAAAGCTCAGATATTTGCAACCACTATCCTTCCAGAGCAATTAAATCCTGTCTCATAATATCATAAAACTGTGCAGCGATTCGGGGTCTGTTAAGCCTTCATTCTCATGGATCAGCCACTCAAACTGGATTTCCTGGATCACATTTCATCCATTTACTAACACATTCTCAGTCCCAACTCTAAAAATAGCAACGCTTGGTCAGTGGCCGTAAGCTTCAAGCTATGTCGCCCTAGATACCCCTCCAGCTTCGGTTTTGGACGAGGCAGGGACGGCGTGTCAGCTTCCACTCGTAGCATGCAGAGTGTCTTCTCAAAAGGAATTTCCGTCTGAACAGGAAGTAAGGTTTAGGCAACAAATCCCCTGAGACGTTTACTTGACTCACTACCGATTGACTAAGATTCACGTGGCTAGCGAGGCAAACCACACTATGCAACCCACTGAACGCAAACAGTGGTCTCCTGGAAAAAAAAGTCCTGTGTTTGTTTGACCCACGCACATCCCCTCCCACCCTCCCTTGTGTGGACTCGCACTTGACACTATGCAATTGCTCTGACTGCCTAATAATGAGGTGGGTTTACATTGGAATTAGTTGAAAGCCCGGTGCATTAGTATCAGACGTCGAGGGGCACTGACCAACCGACGAGTTGGGTGTGAGACTGGATTTAGGGGGATACCTTTAGACACATGCCCCCACTAACGTAGCCCCTTGCATTTTGTGATCAAATCATTGAGACCAGGAAATGAAAGGAGAATCAAATTAAAGATTTTTGGTGGAGCATTTCCGCCTTGATTATGTGATATAATAAGAGGGAGACAGACAGGAAACAGGCAAATTGCAGTTATTTGGTGTTCACCTTTGGCATTCAGCCAACGGGGTGCCCCCCCTCAGTATGAAATTAGATTACATACGTTGTACAATTGTAATTACATTTTTGAAAAAGATATTCTAATCATTTGGATTTAGTAGTCTTAAATGTTGACATTGTGCTAGCTGAATTGTTGTGGGGGAGTAAGGCTCTATATCTTGAGGTCGGGGGATGTTGGAACAAAATAGTATAGAGTCGCAATATAACCACATTACATCCTACATAAATATTGACAATAACAATGATTGCACTTAGTATTAGAGAGTGTAGTCAGACCCCGAGTCTCCTGGAAAAGAGGTTAAGCGGGTCAAGCATCCCCCCTCAGGAATCTATATGACAACAATCCGCGACTTGTCATGAACTGAGTATTTAGCTGTTAGTAGGTGGATTTGACAGTCCAGCCCATAGCTGTGTGGGTTCTGCTGCCTTGTCACAGAGTTCTAAAAGTATTCCAACTGTTACAGCAACCTTACCTCCTAATGGGAAAGCATGTAACAAGTTTGTACAAAAACCCCTGTGAGACTACAAAGCTTGCCTATCTCTCTGTCTGTCTTCTCCTCACAACTGGAGGGGCAAACAGTACAGACTTCACCTGCCCAAATAACACCACTTAAGCACAAGCAGACACTATATTATTCAGCTTTTCTTTTTTTTTTATGTCCGATGGAACAACAAGCAAAGTAGGAATGATAGAGGTCTGAAATGTTATGTTAAGAAAAGTGTGTTTGCTCTCTGTATGATTTCCATATTCCAGCTAAATAATTCACAGTCTCCATGTTTATTCCTCTTGCAGTACGCAAAGAGTCAGTGTGAATTAAACAGGAGACAGGAGAGACGAGCAAGTGTGAGCCACTGTGCCTAAAAGCAAAATAAATGCAGACATATGGTACGAATGTCTCCGGTTACAGCACATGCTAATGACCTAACATCAACATCAACTGGTCCTAATAGCATCGAAAAACACTGCCATGTCAGAGACAGAGGAAGAGGGAAAGATATACGGAGAGTAAAAAAGCGACTGCCTCTGCCTCTGTCAGACAATTTAAGTGCAGATCTAGCCACCTGCGATTGGGTCTCTGATACAATGGAGCTTAAAACAATGAATAAATCATCTCTGCTGTACTTGAAAGCGCCCTTTTTGTCCTTCAAACCGTTCAAAACACTTGCTGTTGTGGCTGTTTAATGGGAGAAAGCTAAGGGAAGAGAGACCAAGTAGAAGGGGGAAGTTAGTAGAGGATGTAGTCACTTTCCCCCCACTTGGGCCAAATTGGGCTTGAAATGACAATGGCATATTTGAGTTGCATATCAGTTGCCAGACCTTGTTTTGACTGCGGGCGAAGGGTCCTGGATCTCCTGCTGCTGCAAGTGAGCTCCTTCACATCTTCTCTTGGTGATTTCTACAGGACATTTCTCCCTTATGAATGATGTAGCTGTCTTTGAATGGACATTTTAGACATATACACTGTATATATATATATACGTATAGTATAAGCACACAATTTGAGACGGGCTTTGTGTCGCTCAAAAGACAGTTTGAGGCAAGGAGACAAGGTCCACTTTCAACCCTCTATGCCCGATGTAATTGTCAGTAATTGTTTTACACGCTGAGTGCTGATGTCCTGCGGGCTTCTCCGTGAATGAGATGGATTTTATTTCCATTTTCAGTTCTATGTGGATGAGTCCTGGCCTGCACTACTAATAAGCCGATCCGCCACACTTTAAGGACTGGCTTAATTACTGATTCTTGGCTGACCTTGCTGTCTGAACTTTGCTTTAGAGCATCAATTGTGCCTCGTCAATTTCTATGTTAATGAACACTAGAGGCGATGGGGAGGGACAGGGAGGGGACAATTGTTTTCAGAAAAAGTTGATGTTCAGAGGAGGAGTTACGTGATTAAAGGACTGCTTAGTAACCTTGTGTTAAAAGAGGGAGAGTGATAAGAGACTTATGTCCTCAAATGCCTCGCTATAAGTGCTGTCTTATTGCACAATTTCACATCTGTCTTTGTTGCAAATGTCGTGCTGTCTGTACTGTATCTATGGCATTGCAAACATCTACATTGTCTCAAATAGAGACAATCAGACAGCTTTGAGAGAAACATACCGATGAGTTACAGACTCTTAGCCACATGGAGACTTAAATCTTCAGTCCAAATAATCCCCTACTGGTCCTGTGCTCCCTTATTATTCTGATGCTGATCTGGTGCTGATTATTCCTGAATGCCATCTTCAAAACTTTTTTGTGAAAGCAGGTGGTCAAAGTGCACCCTGGTGTTCACTTTTGCATATTTTACTATTTTACACCATTTGACAGCATTGTGGCATTTTGTTGTTGTTATATAAAGTTCAATCTACCCACCAAAAAGTGGTAAAATAATTGAGAGAAATTCACATCTCATCATTATAATTATGAACAGCCTACTCGTGAAAAAACATTCAAGTCAGCCTCCCACTTTTAATTCCGAGTCAGAGATATGACAGTGACAATATCTCACTTCATCTGCAACTTGGTGACAAAGAACTGTTTTTTTTTTATTCCAAGTCGGAATAATGGGAGGTTTTTATCCGTTCTTCCCATTCTGCCAACATACGAACCATCAATGTAATGTGTAGGTTCATAAGTGGGATGAAATGCATACTCTGGACCAATATATACGAGTAAATAACCATGTTTTGAATGTTCATCTATAAACCCCACTGTGCACATATAATCCAGGAAAAACACATAGACAGTGTCTCTCTTTCTCTTTTATCCCCTCATCGTTCCTCAGTTTCCATCTCTCTCTTTCTACCTTTCCCTGTATTCTTTCAGATGGAAAACGCTCACCCTGCTGCAGCCGTCTGATGAAAAGGAAAAGCCTCAACTGGGAATCATCAGGAATGCTCCCATGGCGGCTCTGGATGTGCGCTCTTGATTGGCTGCTTGATGTATAATTCAGTTTAGATAGAAGACCCTAATGAGACTGGTTAATGATGTTGACAAGTGTCTCAGCAAAGTAACGCCTGCACACTCACTCCTTACCTCAAATTAATTTAAAAGGGCAACATTTCGATGGATCAAGGACTATATGTTTAGAAATGGTTCCACACTCATATACACCATGATACAGACAAGTTCAGATCACAACACACACAGGAGGGAGAGCGCCTTCATTCTCTGCTCAGGTAGACATTACTCCACTATATCTGTACATAGTCCATCGTTGTTTGCTGCTATATAAATGTTCTGAATCTCGAGTTTAGCGCATTTAAGTTCCATCTCAGTGTCTCAGTATTTCCACTGCAGGCGCTCACAATTGCATCTTCTTTGCAGAGTTTTCAGTGCTACTCTGAGCCATTCCCTCCTCTCTGCTTTCTCACTCGCTGTTGTGAGGAGATTCTGCTTTCACTGTTTTTTAGTTGTTATGATCATTTCTGTGGGCTGGAGATAGTTTGTTGGTGAGCTGCAGAGGGAGAGAATCTAGTTCCCTGTTGAAATATTTAGCAGTTCTCAGTATGCTGAAAGAAGCTAAGCTGTACAATGTGATGAATGTTACTCCGGCTTCTCACAAACTCTCAGCAAAATAACAAGCCGGTGAAACGGCGTGGTGGATCGTTCCTGCTCGGTCCTGTTACAAAACACACCATTTTAGAGAATAAACAGGAAGCGAGCATCCAAAGATATTGAACCACTTGGGCAGAGGGAAACATTCAAAATGTTACGTTCAAATATCAAACAAGTAGGCTGACTTTATTTGCAACACTTTTTGCGTCATAGCGAAATCTCACCACCGCATTGAGTCAATAGCGGTTACATGAGGAGTGTTTTTAGATTGTGAGCATTGGGCAGTGGGTGGTATTTTCTTATGAAAGCCCAGGCAGACAAGTTGTTCTCCTAAACGTCCCATCTCTAACCACCTGCTCTCTTGTTCTGTACTTTAAAATGAGACTTTACATTTGGAATACATTTGACATTAAGGTCATATACAATGACCAATACAACATCATACAGATATACAGATATACATATACACATACATACATACATAAATACATACATACATACATATATACATAATCAACAAGAAAAATGTCTCTAAATACCACAGATCCAGTAGATCTTAGATGTCCATGCTGGCAATATTAATTATTGATGGAGGAAATCAGGCATAAAGGTACAATTTGCTAAATGAATTCACATTTTGCAAAGTAAACCCCCTGAGGGACTGAAAACAATAAACTGACTCTCATTCCGATGTATTGGTTGTATTTCCATTGTCTGCTCTGGCTTACGGTGGTTTTGTGCTGGCATACCAGATGAGCAGGGGTAATAGCATCATCTCTACAATTACAAGAAGGTCGTGACCTGCTGTCACGGCAAGCGCTTGGCATCCGTTTGGAAACTGCTTGGCACCTGCAACCTGCAGATTTCATAAACCTGCAATTAGGCACTGGGCATGTACCAGTCAGCACACCCTGTGAAACATCTGCTTGTCTGTGTGTGTGTGTGTGTGTGTGTGTGTGTGTGTGTGTGTGTGTGTGTGTGTGTGTGTGTGTGTGTACCAGTAAGAGAGAATTATAGGGAAGACAAATGCCAGGCAGAAAGGAAACAGATTGATGAGAGACACAGACTCATTGTGTGATGCTGAGATGCAAAATTATTAGATGTTCTGTTTGACAGTGATTAGCATGAGACTGAGGGACAGGCTTTTCTGTATTGTGAAAGTACTGCCATGGATGCAAAACCATCCATCATTGATTTTGTTTTTAGATTGTTTCCACCTCTTCTTCAGAATTACCAGTTCCTTTGTATTTGAATCCATGTTGCAACTGCATAGAGAAGCTTCATGAGGAGCCACGTTGATGTCAATTTGAAATAGCCATGTGTAACTTAAATGAACAGTTTCCCTCAGCTATGCAGAGCATCTTGGTGCCTTTCAGCTCTTTGTTTTTTTGTGTTACTGTTTTGGTTCAGTCTCACCTCTCCAGGCTGATGATGCTCTGTGTCTAACATGTCCACTATGTCAACTTTATAAGGTGTTAATATGCCAATGTTGTGTTGAGAGTTTGTTGTGCTGCCTCCAGGTGGTCAAAGAAAGCAATTAACCACAAGTTAAATGAACAAAGAGTTCTTAATAGATAAACTGTAATGCCTCCACGGACACCCATATGTGCAAACTACACTGTACATGCTTGTGCTGCCCGAGTCCTAACGAGAATGCACATTATTTTTTTTTTCAATTAGAAAAAAAGGAATTAATTGTTTCTTTATCTGATCCTATTCTAATGCAAAGTCTATTTATGTCTGTGCGTGAAAGTGGGACATGATGCAAATTCAAGATATTGCTCTTTAAAACGAAGTCGGCCCCTTTTGGAAAAAAAGAAAAATACTGTTAGCTTTTATACGGACGGTGTTGTCAGAGAAGCTGCTGTGGAGAGCCATTTAGTGGACCGGACAATGCAGCAGCAGGAGGGGATAAAGAGAAATGTGGTAAGATGTGGTGGGGTCCTCTGATCACTCAGCAGTTTCTATGGCATCACTTATGCACCATTTATCTATTGAATATTAAGCAGGCAGTGAGTGAGCGAGTGAGTGAGTGGGTGAGATTTTCTTTCTTTTTAAAGGGAATGAAGAGGAGTATTTATGTCATATCAGTCAGGCTCTATATTTTTTTCATGACGGGTACCGGTCAGGTACCTACTCATACTCTGAAAGGAGAAAGTGTGGAGGCTGATACGTCTGTGACGAGTTTCCTTCGCCCTGAGCAAGTGTGGTTACACAAGACAGCCCTCTTCTTTCCCATCTCGTTCACAGACGCGGCAGATTCTGATGGGTTTTGAAGAGAGGCGTCCTCATGTTGACACA
This sequence comes from Myoxocephalus aenaeus, assembly GCA_038501785.1. Taxonomy (NCBI): domain Eukaryota; kingdom Metazoa; phylum Chordata; class Actinopteri; order Perciformes; family Cottidae; genus Myoxocephalus; species Myoxocephalus aenaeus. The sequence continues at coordinate 4,218,266 of JBAMJR010000154.1, forward strand.
CACACACACACACACACACACACACACACACACACACACACACACACACACACACACACACACACACACACACACACACACACACACACAGGTGCATCTGGAGTGCACTCATCCTGTCCTTGAGCTTCTCATGACTGTAATTTATTTTATCTTCTTTTTCTAGCCTTTTTTTATTTTGTAACATCATTGCTGTCTGAAGGTAATTGACTTTTGTAGGATAATGTTTAAACCGGCTGATAATCCCTGTAATCGAGATGACACGTCGTTTGAAAGGGTTTGACGTGTTCATAAGTGATTGACATGTGATGTGGTTATTCTCTGTCAGCTTTCATTTTCATTTTATGTTCAGAAAATATCACAGTTTGCTGGCTTTACTCCGTTCAAACTGTCTTCAAGCAACTTTCCTGCATCAACAGATTCTAATTAATACAACAAAGCACTATAATATATTTACAAAAGGCCATCCGAGAGTTAAAGAAAGCAACAGAATGCTCAAAAGGCAAAAGGCTACAATGGGTGTGTGGGTGGAGCAGCTGTTTTAGATGAATGAGTTATGATATATGATATAGATCTGTTCTTCCCACAAAAACTCTTTCTGTAGGAGCCGGGGTCCAGAAAGTAACTAAGTTAATTCACTCAAGTAATGCACTTAATTACACTTTTGAGTTGTTTATACATTACTTTGTATAACCTTTTTATGCTTCTTTATACTACGAGAGAAATATTCAGCTTTTTACTGCATTTTATTATTTTGTCAGTTTTACTTACAAATTAGGGCTTTAAGTATAAAACATAAAAGGAGCTAATATATTTTGATGAATTGTGATTAAACTACCAAAGAGAATGTGAAAATTGGTACAACTAGGTCCCGCTCGAATTACTAAAACAGTAAAATATGGATACAATAATTCCTCACAAATAATGATCTAGTTATATAATTGCATGACACTACTACTTTCAGTTTGATACTTCAAACACATTTTGCTCATACTACAGTACACAACACTACAGTACACAACACAGGACGTTTCCTTTTACGTAAGTGAGTATTTTTATAGTGTGGTAGTGCAACTTTTTACTAAACAATCTCAATACCTGGGGAGTGCTCTGACGTGGACACACTTCGCATTTTTGTGTATGTAGAAGGAAAAAAAAGTACATCTGCCCATAGCTGTTTGAGAGCTGGCATAGGGGAATGGGATTTTGTTTGCAGTGCTCACAGCATTGGTAGAAAATACAACAGAGAGAGAGTTCTTTCCAGAATGATTGTCCCCCGAGATAATCCACAGAACATGCCGTGGACAGTTTTTGTTACTTTCCTGTTACTACCCAAGAAATAGGTCGAGAAAAGAGAGTTTGTTGTTGAGAGTTGCATAGACTTGCATTTGTGTACATGTCCTGCGATGGATAGGTGATTCTGTTGATGCAAGTCATGTCGAGAATGAAGCTCAGAAGATGGGGAATAAACATAGAGTGGACTGCTGTCCACGTTACAAACAGAATTAAACAAATGCATACATCCAGGGGTGAAAAGATGCTGAATGGTTAATCAACAAGGTCTGTATAGTTTACTGTTTGAATTGCAGTAGGATGGCATTTGAGTCCTATTACTAAGAACTGGGATTGAGGTTTTGAAATGGCTCATTAGCCTCAATGACAAAAGCTTTTCCAATATACTCAGCTTAGTTTGTGTTTGAGTGGCACCCCAAATGTTCTTTTATTGTAGGGTATTTTTTATTCAAAAATATGTTAAACCAGCCTCTAACAGCACACACACACACACACACACACACACACACACACACACACACACACACACACACACACACACACACGCACACACACACACACACACACACACACCTGGGAGAAGAAAAAAAGGGAGTATAATGTGCAGTGTTACTTAAGCAAATATCAAGTCACTCAAGTATTCACTGTCTGTGTGTGTGTGTGTGTGTGTGTGTGTGTGTGTGTGTGTGTGTTTTACATGAATTAGTAAGATATATTTGCTCATCACCACTGATGGCTACTAAGCAGCAAGCCGAGATGAATACTGGATGCAAGGAATTATGTGACATCGCTGGACTCAATCTGCTGAGAGGGATGATGAAGAGGAGGGAGGAGGAGGATACACAGGACCATCCTTCGTGGAAGTCTTTTACCGATCCAACGACACTTCCTCGTTTCAAATATTTAAGTGATTGGACGCTGCAGCTGATCAGACTGATTTCTTCATCTCAGTTTTAATGCCGTTTTACAATGAAGTTGACGCATGAACAACATAACCAACTCTCTTTTCCAGTCAGTCACATGTGAGAATGTAAATCAGTGTGTTATGCAGAACCTGTGAGATATGTTCATGAATTCTGCTTTCGCTAAAACATTTGGGCTGTGAACTTATTTCTTCAAGTTATGACAATGTTATCATAACCTGTAATACACAATTCATTTACTAACAGAATGTTAATAAACACAGAAACGGATTTAATTTTTTTTATTTAGAACAATACAAAAAGGATTCTGCCAGTAGATATGTCCCATGGGAATTCAGCGTCTGAGCAGTGAAGGACTATGTTTGACTGAACTGCACTCAGTCAAAACACAGAATATTGCGGGTTTGTACTAAATGAGCAGATGGTTGTCAGTTTATTATAAGGGGGAACAGAAAGAGAGACTTAGAAAGACATTGCTGTGCTGGCAGAGGTTCGGCTTTGGACAGTGCATAGAAATGCAACAAACTCCAGGCCAACAACATAAAACCCGACTGACAGCTGACCCAGCTGTCAGTCGGGTTCAGATGATGGTTCAGAGGACATAGGACGTCCCACTTCTCCAAAACCCCGTTTCCTTGACATCTGCCTCCTCTCCCGTCTTCACCGAGGTGCGAGGCGAAGACGGAAGGGAGGGAAAGGTGGACACAATTCAGGGAATTGGCATGCAGCCAAATATCTGTGTCCCCTCCTCACCCTAACCTGCACCTGTAACCCCAACCAAGGGGCGAGACGTTTGGAGGGAGGTTATACATTTAAATTCAGTTTAATTTGAGCTATAACTCGCTGCGCTGTCTGGTGTTGTGCGGTGCACGTCCTCCCCGGTGAATGTTTGTTTGATACCAAGTTCAATAAGCTGCAGGCGCAGGACGTGCGCTCATGTTTCAGAGAGCAGGAACCTTTAAGCCAATGGATGGTCGTGTGACAGGGTGTTGTCTTGTCTGGCCATTTTTCTGTGAGCCCCTCACCCTGGTCCTCTCTTATAAGCAGCAGCAGGCTCTGGAGGTTCTGATAGCAGGTTCCTGCAGGACTCCATCCAATAGGCTACAATCTATTATACTATCGATCATATAATATTAATATATCGGCATTGCTTATTAAAGTAATGTGATCGACTTCTAGCGGGATCACAATAGTAGTGGTCACAACTGCTACAGTAGCATTCCTTCAACTGAAAGCTGTCGTTCCTGTCCGTGTTCCTGTGCGTTCAAGTGCAGGATAAAAAGCGTCTGAAAAGTGGACCCATGTTGTCTTGTTTAAAGGATCCAGGACACGTTGATAAACACCACAAATCTACTTTTGCCAGGGTCCTTTTGTCACTTGTAACTACACAACTACACAATACAGATGCATTTGTTTGATTTCCACGTGGCTCACGGTGTGTATCCCTCTGTGTTTTGCGTTATAACTGCACAGGTATTCATCTCAAAAGGACGGTGTCATTTAGGACCCCGCCGAGTCAATTGATTTGCACGGACGTTACACGTGAATGAAACCTTATTTCAAGCTCTCCTCGTCAGGGAATGACTGTATCGGGGTTCGTTTTTTTTAAGTATATGAAGTGGCACCCTCTCCCCTCTTCACCCCCTCATCTCTCTCTCTTATCTCCCTCCCATCCCAGCCTCACACCCCCTCTCCCTTCTCCCAACAAGCGAGGACCCTTTCCGTTCAGCGTTGTAGCTTTGAGTTGAGTTATCGGTGTCTGCCGGAATTTATTTCCTCCTCATCCATTCCACTGTTGAAATCGATGAAAATGACAGAGTGCAGGTGCAGCCGCGGCGTGTGTTCAGAGCCAGCTGGGGACGGTGTGCGTGCGGTGCACTAGGACCGGGGAGAGATCCTTCTCGTCGTGTGCATTGCAACTACAGAGCGGAGCTGTGGAGGAAACCCCCCATCGGATCTGGCCATTATATCCATACATTTCTTGTCCCCCCCCCCCCCCCCCCCCCCCCACCCATCTCCACCGCGGCGCTGTTGAGTGGGGATCGCACCGACCAGTGCGTGTTGGGCTGGTGAAGCACCCAGGAGAGGATCAGGAACTGAGCACGATTTGCGTAAAAGTCAGCCGTCAGTTTTTTTTAGGGGGAGTGGGGTGCTCATTTGACAGCTTCGCCCCCACTCGTGTTTTTAGTATACATTTGATCGGTTGTTGTAGTATTGTTCTTCTTCTTCGTTTCGACCCATCATCCGTTTGATTCCAAGTGCGCAAAGTCACATCTGCGTAGGAGAGCGCTTGGCGCGCTTCTTCCCCAAAGGACAGAGACAAGATCTCCATTATTCTGTTCTGGATTTAAACCGGGCGACTGGCTGAATGGGTGACCTCGCTGAAACACAGACTATCACTGGCTTGCACCCATTTGATGGAAACGTGTTTTCTCCATTGACCCGGAGTTGTGATGTCCAAAGCCTTCCCCGCTGACTGACAAACGGCGTCGTACCATTTTGGAATCGAGTTGAAGGTAGGCCAGTTTTCCCGTTGGCTCGCCGACATAACACGGTTTTTCTGAGCATTTCATAAAGTTTGCAGACCTCATCGTGTATGGCTCTTCGATTATTGCGGCAATGAATTGACCGCCTGTGACTCTGGCTTTCTGTTGAACAGTTGTACTGAAGGGAAGAAAGCGTTCACGCGGTGCTGGAGATGTGATGATATGTGATTTTATAAAAAAGCCTTCTGCGTCGGTCAAGTTCAGCTTCTGCCACTGTTGCAGCAACGAGATGAAGTCGAATATTATTACAGGCTTCAACATTAGGAAAGCGATAAGTAAATAATTAAACTAATATGTGTCGCGGTGGGGCAGAGAGGGAATCTCAGTACCTCTCTTTTTTGGGGGGGACGTAGATTTGGCTCACGATATGTTTAGCCATGAGTTCAGTCATGGGGATGCCAGAGAAGCCCTCTGCAGTGCAGTCTCACACACCGGCCCGCCGGGCTCACTGGAGCACACTAAGGAGAGGATTTAGATAAAGGTGTAAACGAAGCGGCAGCTTTCCCTGAAGGCAGTCTACCAGTAAGCCTTATTATATGCACAATCCTGTCTTTATACGGAGGATATATGCAGCTGGTTGAACTGAGGAAGCGATTTAACAATAGACCCAAGTTTTTTAATGGTTGCGCCACAAAAATAACTTATCATTCTCTCTCTCTCTCTCTCTCTCTCTCTCTCTCTCTCTCTCTCTCTCTCTCTCTCTCTCTCTCTGCGTGTGTGTCTCACGTGCACACGCGCACGCTCCCCACACACACCTCCCAGTGCTTGAGTTTGAATCGATTGTGTGCGTCACTGAGAACTGGAGATGCCAAAACTTGCGCACACGCTGTAATTTATTTCGTCTTTTTTTATTATGGTCCTGACAGAAGCTTGTCCGCATGAGTACGGTCCAATTCACTGTATGGGGGTTTATGCTTCATCGGCGTGCATTCCAACAGACTTGAGGTTCTTCCCATTTCGACCTATACTGTACGAGTTTCCCATGAGGACAAGCGGCGCGCTCCCACGGGTGGAACCGCGCGAATACCGACGCATGACGCAGGGGTCTGCGTGATGATTGATGATGATCCTATTTCAAGAAGTGCAGCTGGATCAGAAATGCCAGACCACTTATGAGCCTTAGTGGCAACCCTCAGGAATTGTCAGCCTTATTTATTGATGTTGTATTTCTCTTTACGTCATGCTCGCTTGACGCTACTACAAGTCGTTCTGAAGAGACACTGTTGGTGGTCCGTAAACACACACACACACACACACACACACACACACACACACACACACACACACACACACACACACACACACACACACACACACACACACACACACACACACACGCACGCACACACACACACACACACACGGTTTATTGCTGCCTCGCTGTTTGCTGTCTGGACTGCATTGAGACGGTCTTATATTCCGTTAACCGGAGCAGCAGACGTTTTTTTTTGTTTGTTTTGTTCGTCAGGTGACCTACATCTATTTGTGCTGACAGAGACGACGTGTCAGAGGCCGGTTGGAGGTGAGCCACATCTCCAATTCGCGTTGTTTAAACAGCAGTAAGTCACGGAAGACTGTGCCTGAGTGTCACTCTGGTTCTTCGGTGTAATTGTTTCATGAGCGAGGGGCCTAGCATTAATGAATTCCTAAAGTCACTTCTGTGTGATGTTACAAAGTGCAGCAGATAGAACTGGCGGGCCGTCGCTGCTGCTGCTGCTGCTGCTGCCAGCAGCGCCTCGTCATCGGGAAGATGACAGGAACTGTCCGCGGTGCTGAAACTGACAGCTCCTTTGTTCAACTCTGGGCTGATTTTGTAAGTTGAAATGTTCTGCGGCTGCACTCAGTCTCCTTGGCTTCACTTACAATTTATGTTTAAATATTTGAGCAGCCACTGAGCTGATATGCATGCACGTAGTTCTGAGCTTGTCACAAGTAAACTTATGGGATTGGAGTGCATTCAAGAGGAAGGGTTGAGTCTCTGGAAAGAGCTCGGACCATTTAGTGTCCACTGGAGACGTTTGATCATTTGGGCCAACTGCGTTGTCTTATCATATTTGTTTGATAGTGGCATTCATTGTACTACGCTGTGCATTAATATGCTTCATACCTTACCCATTTTAATCGATGCATTAAGATGCCTTAATGTGTACACTGCTCTTAGAATAATAACAGCGCTTTGCTTTAAAAGACATCGTCACCTGTACTAACTGATGTTAAAATAAAATCCTGTGAGAATGAAACGAGTCCATACTATAGAAAATAACTCGACAAGCAGGACTGTGTTAACTTGAGGGCCAGCTTTGTCTGCCCATTCTGCTCAGTTATGCAATATGTATCTCTTCTCAGTATGTCGTAACAAATGCAATTGTAATCACAGAATATATTTTCTTCTCTTGTTGTCTCGTGTGTAAAATATACATAACGTGCTAAACTAAGACACCGGTCATGAAGTATTTGATGTTAGAGTTTTGTCAGTATTGCTAATGCTGAATTCATGGCCTCTCTCTCTCTCTCTCTCTCTCTCTCTCTCTCTCTCTCTCTCTCTCTCTCTCTCTCTCTCTCTCTCTCTCTCTCTCTCAGCCATCACATTCCTGACACATTAAAAGGCCCACATATCACACTCTCCGTTACATTTTATATAGTACAGTGCCATTGAGACTCCAAATTTGAAATAGAGATGATCGTGCCTGAAAGGGCATTTCTCCATGCTTTTCAGTTCCATCCTTTTCTGAATATCTATGTCCATGATCCAATGTGTATTTAAATATCTTGACATGATTTAAGAGCATCATAACCTCTATTAGGTTCACAAAGGTGCTCAGTGCCCAGTGGGACCACAGCAGTTTGTTTGTGTGTTAATGGTCATCTCTAAAAAGGAAGAGCTGGTGGCGTCGTCCCGGACTGGTCCTGTGGTGATGAATGATGTGTGTGTGTGTGTTCCCCTACCGCTGATTGAATTAGGCCGCCCCACAGACCCAGCGCTTTCCCAAGGAGCACTCGAAGGCGATTCTGCTGTGAAGTGTATCAATAAGCGGGTGGATGAAGTGTAAGTGGTGGTGTTGCCGCGGGCAGACAGCCGGTGATGAGGAGGGGAAACACGCTTAGGGAGAGAACCGCTGATCACGCAGCAGATTGGGAGCCCTTGGTGCTGGCGTCTGTCTGTCCCTGACGTGGAGGGAGAGAGGGGTGGAGCCAGATAGAGCAACACACTGGGCCAACAAGTTCATCTTCCTTACGAAGCCAGATCAGTTTATAGCTTTTATCTTCAGGTATCTTTAGTATCAGAAGCCACAAGCCCTTGCCGTTCAGTTTTTTGGGCCATTTCAGGTGATGAACGTGGTCGTCTCAGAACATAGCATCGCATGCGAGCGCAGCGTTTTGATGGCTTTGTTTTGAAGGCTGGCTGCTTTGACGTGGACCCCCATGAGGCCACAGGCAGCTGAGCTCCCACTGTGGCAGATTGATATTTGTAATTCAAGGGAAGCTGTCACACAGCATCCTCCAGATGGAGAGGGCCGCGGAGGCACGCAGTCGATTAAACACGGTTTGTTTAGAAATAATCATTTTGATGTGGGTGCTGAGGATTCATTTGAGGCATATTGGCTCAAGGGTTCAAAATGTTCAATTATGCACCGACACATATACAATAGAAAACGGAGCAGTGTCTGCCTGGGAACAGAAGCTTTCAGCCTGTCTGATGAGGCCCCTCGGATCACGGCAGAAAGGACAGGTCAGTGATTTGTGTCCCTGTTTCAGAAAAGGTTGAGGATAGGTTGCGGATGAGAGCTAATTCATTAATTCACCACCGGTGTGTACACACACACACACACACACACACACACACACACACACACACACACACACACACACACACACACACACACACACACACACACACACACACACACACACACGATTGTCTTCATCACTGGACTATTGGAATTGGTATTTGAAGGAGGGTCATGTTTTAAAAGACCATCTCCTCCTTGTCACATTGATTGACAATAAAGAAACAATAAACAGTGCAGAGAGAATGCTGCCTGATTAACTGCCCTTCAAAATAACCAAACGTGTGCAATAAATCTGGTTTCCATCTCACAAATTAGAAAGACGGCATTTAGATGCTGGTTTGGAGAGCTGCAAGCTTGACGTCTTGAGGCATTGGCGCTTCTAGTTCTAAATGATAGTTGAGCTGTGTGATGATTCAGCGGTTAAGAGGGCTACTAGGATTTAGATCAATACTATATATGTTAACAGTGTTTGAAGTTGGTTAGATGATTTCGAGGTGGAATTTGAGAAGGTGAGGAAAACAAAACAAGGAGGAGGATTATTTTTCTCCAAATCAATTAAATTAAACGAAGTGCAGGTCCTTAACCTTTTTTACAGACAGCTGTGGGGGGTTTAGACTTCCCCACATCCTTTGTAAAATGTTTACTTACTCATGTTTGCCAGCCTGCTAAAAGACTATTAGCTCCACTGTGCACTTATAAATGTGGCTATCATTGGGTGATGATGGAATAATGATCTCAAGTCCTGATGTCCTTCTTTAGTTTCCTGGTTAGAGCATGACAGAGAGGGAGGAAGAAGATGCAGCACAGACAGACCATGTTCTTCTGCCCATAAAGTTATTTAAGTATTATTCAGCATTTATGAATTTTTGCAGCAATTGTTTTTGCAGCGTGAGAGCAACTGTTCTGTGGCCCAGCACCTGTCCACATTACTGGTGAACCACTGGCGTTGAGCACTGCGGTGATCTGCAAGATCCGGCTAAACATGAATCATTTTAACATTCAGGATCTCTGATTAGTTTCTCCCCAATGATAATGTAGATAAATGATTAAATGGAAACATTTATATTAAAAGGAGGACTTTTGAGTCACGTAACTGCATTTCCAGATTAGCTCTATCTGTTCCATTAATCACTGTCAAATTTAGTCTTCAAATCAAACATAAATTAAGGTTTAAATCTACTCAGGTATGGACGCATGAATCATCTGGTATGAATACAGATTGACTAGAATTTGTCTCAAGTTTTGTATTATTGTTTATAGTGCCGTGATCCCTCTAGTTTGATTTACTTGGTATTTTTTATTAAGACTATGTAACATTTTATCCGTTCATCAGTTTGAGTTGTGTTGGGACTGTTGAACTAAACCCAGTGTATTTGCACTGATGTTGCTAAATGCCAGTGTTGATTAATGGGCAGCGTCCCTATGAATATGCTAATAAGCAATAATAATAATTGATTGCTTGTTAGTTTACCAGAAGTATCAATAGGGTCAGGATATCAGGATAGCTACAGAAAATACCTTTTTGACAGTCAAATCAACAACATGTTGTGTCGACTCGACGGGTGAAGACTTTACTGCAGGAGACAATATCACTTATCAAACAATACAAAAGTGTCAATCATTGAATATTTTATCCGATGTAAGGTTTCTATTGCGATGTCAAGAAAACAGCGACCAAACCGCTTTACGTTAATATTCAGGTCAGTTGGACAGCGCTTTAGGTTCTGATACTTGCATAAGGGAGCAAAGCTGGAGCAAACAGCCCGACCAAAACAAGAAGAGCTCATAAAACAGTCAGACGGTTTTATTTGTGGCCACTTATCTATGAAACTGTACCTCTGTTGTTCTACAGTGAGCCGATAAATAAAATAATCTATGGAGAAGCTGTGCACACTCCCAGATAACAAATATACTAATTAAATGTAATGAATGTTTGACGCTATCACACTAAAAGTCCATTACTTGTAGATCGCAATGGCAACGAACGTAAACCAAGCAGTACAAAAAAAACGACTCTCTCCTTCTGTACTTCGACAGCTGTCGTTGTGGTTAACAAAGTCAGGCCTGTCAAAGTCACTTTCAAGAGCTTGGGCTTTTCATTTGAAAGACTAACCTGTCAGCAGTCACAGTATTGGGACTAAAGTGGTGTTGATTTTTGACTTTGTGTGGAGACATTTATGCAGAGCTTTCATGCAAAATGGCCAGTGTGTTTAAATCAATGAGGGGAAAGGATTAACAAGGAATATACAAAAAAAAAGGTGAGAAAAGGAAAGTGAAAGAAGGGTTTTTAAGCTTTTTTTTTCATTTGCTCTACAGCCAAATATATTGAGCTCTCATTTGCTCCACTGGCTGGAGTGGACAAGAGTTGAAGGCATTATATTTGAGGGGAATCTATCGAGGTTGGACTTCAAAATGGATTGAATGTATACATGCATGTAAGTACTTCACTTCTATCATGCCAGAGGCTGCATTTCATTCATGCTATTCAAATCACAAATTACACTGTCCACCCAAGAAATACAACGGCAGCAGGTGTTTCACCACATTATGTTTATGTCATAGACATATCATTCTCATCTATATGAGAAGTGGATGCAGTCACAGTGACGTCACCCATTGGTCTGTGGACTGTCCTTTGAAGCCGCTAGTTTAGCACGTTGGAAGTCGCCATCTTGTTTTTTTCCAGATAGTTGTAGGCTTCCAAAATATAACAATTAGATAGATAGATAGATAGATAGATAGATAGATAGATAGATAGATAGATAGATAGATAGATAGATACTTTATTAATCACCAAGGGGGAATTTGTTGTCGAAGTAGCGCCTTACAACTTGAAGATACAAATAAACACACAAGATAAAATATATAAAGAAGCAACAGGGATGAAAGATATATACAAAATAAAATAAAGTAAAATATATATATATATATATATATATATTTAAATATACACAATAAAATAGAATACAAATAACTGGAATGAAATATATGTACAGCTGCAGAGTGTATTAATTAATTAAGCAAATTAAACGTAAACAATAGATAGTGCAAAATGCAAAGTATGTATGTGAAGTGTAATAAGCATACACGTGTACGGTGATAATTAATTAGCTCTCATGAATCGAAAACAAAAGTTTTCTAAACGTTCTAAAGCTTACCCTGCTTTATGGTCTATTTTACTCTACGTTGGGCCATCATTTACTAAAAGAACATCATGATGTATTGAAGAAGACTTGTGATTGAGATCATAAACTCATGTTTACAAAATGTACTGCGGTCATGTATCAATTAAGAAGTAGGGTCATTTTCACAAGAACTCTATACATGGACAGTTCACCCCAAAATCATCAAAGAGATGTTTGCCTTCTCTCGAATATAGTGGGACTAGATAGCAGTCACCTTTTTTTTCTTTTTCTTTGGAAGACCAAAACCCATGCCCTCTCGGGTGCTGGTGTGAATACGAGCCCTATCAGCAGGAAAGCTGGACATGGTTCTTTCTCACATGTTCCTATCTGGCATGAGAACCAGCTTGAACAGATCTCACTTCTGACTTTATTCTTTTTACGTCTCTCTGTCGGCATGCTGTCATCTGCTTTGTCATAACACATGGAGGATAGACCACATAATGGAGTCATTCTCTCAGATGTCACTTTGCATTCGTTCTGGAAACATCTTGCCAATGTCCCATGGGCTAACATATAGAGAAGACATGTGAACCGCTCCAACACATGAACACACACACACAACACACAGCAATGTAAAGAGAGCAGGAATGTAAAGCAGAAACACAGCCTCTGTCTTTTCTGTCTGACACACATGCATATAGAAACACTTTAGTCTGGGCAAATTGCTTGTCTTACAGGGTGAAATTGCATTCACAGGTGTAATTTAATCTATTTTTTTCCGTTTTAATTGGTGCAGAAAGTAAATTACCGACCGTTGTAGCATTCCTTGGAGACATAAGATGTTAGAAAATCTCAGAGCTGGCAGCTACTCGTGAGAAAGTTGTCAGAATTTTGAAGATCAGATTTGCTCACAACAGTGAAATTGTAAGCCTCTCGGTGGACTAGACCTCTAAAAAAAGAAATGGAGAGAGAGGAGGGACTTTATCTCAATTTTCTGTTGCTTGGCTTGTCAACGTGTCTCTGAAATCCACTCAGATGGCCCGAGCTCTGAGCTATAAAGAGGAAAAGAGGAAAAGACAAAAACACAGACGAGGTCATGCGAGAATTAGACAGAGAAAGAGAGAGAGAGAGAGAGAGAGAGAGAGAGAGAGAGAGAGGGAGGTGTTCCCACTGTCTCCTAAAGCTAGATCACTCTGCCCCGTTATTTTATCAGCTGCAGTGGTCTGTGTTATGGTGCAATGAGTCCCCAGGGAGTAGGGACTGCCATAAACATTGCACTGTGCGGAACAGCCGCCTCTGATCTGATGTCGGCTCACGTTGGTTTCAGGACGCCAGCTATTAGTGGCATCGGTCAGTAATGAGTGTGTAGTGAGTCCCAGCCAACTGTTAAAAGTCTCCAAACACTCATTCAATCGAGTTCACACAGGGGCAGATGTCCTCCAAGCTAAAAGTCTAACATTCTTGGACATGGAGAGATCATAATAAACTGGCACAAATGGGCTGCTTTTTAAATAAATGGTGGATCTTTACAACGTGATCACTAAGCATCGGTGTGTCAGTTTGTTAGAGCTGTGACTTTGCAGTGTTGTTTGTCGAAGGTCACTGACATCTATGTGTCTGTTCATCCTGCATATGTTTGTGTGTGTGTGTGTGTGTGTGTGTGTGTGTGTGTGTGTGTGTGTGTGTGTGTGTGTGTGTGTGTGTGTGTGTGTGTGTATGCACACTGATCTGACACACAGGCCCAGTCAGTCCTGTTCTTGGCTCCAGCAGTGATCTGGCACTTCTCCTAGTCCTGCAGACCCTGCCATGCTTCCCGCTCTCCCTCTCTCCCTCTCTCCTCCTCCTCCTCCTCCTCCTCCTCCTCCTCCTCCTCCTCCATCCACACACCAGTGCGGATCAGCCTGCCCAGGCCTTGCAGGGCGTCAGGGAAATAAAAAAGGGAAAGTGAGCTGACTTCAGTCTCTCCCATGCCTCCTCATGTATGTCTCTTCACAGTGCTTTGCTATCATATGACAGTATTATATGGCAGTATTATGTACCTAATTATAATATGCCACACAAAAGATATTGAACACATGGAGCTGTGGCTATTCATGGGCTAGGATAGCAATCAGCAAAACCCTTTCCATATTCCTTTGACAAAACCTTGGATAACCTTACAGCAGCGATACACACACACACACACACACACACACACACACACACACACACACACACACACACACACACACACACACACACACACACACACGCACAGGCAGACTCACTGCCTTACTGTTCCGTTTCTGTTCACATAAATCCTGAAATAAGATTCTATCTGAGATAACTGGACTGCTCCCCGCAGGCCTCCGAGACCCACAGCAGCTGCACTGTAGAATGGATACAGTCATGCTCGGAGAATAATCAATGATAGCGAGTGTGTGTGTGTGTGTGTGTGTGTGTGTGTGTGTGTGTGTGTGTGTGTGTGCGTGCGCATCCAGGTTTAAAATAAATAAATAAAAAATCTCCAGACAAAATGGATAATTGGTATTAAAGTTGAACAGCCTCTCAGGGTCTCCAACAGTCTAAACAATCAAATTGAAATAAGCCAGATTGTTTTGATCGTATCCTGTTCCATATTTAGCCTTTTATGTGTAAAACTAAAGAACAAAGAAACTTTCCAGCCGATATCACATTATTATAAGAGGATATTGTTGTTGCATGTACATTAACAATTTATGAATTGTTTCAGTCAAACAGAAATGAAGGCAACCTGGAGATTAATGTAACTTTTTACTTTAACTGGACACGTGTTCTTATGCTATACAGTCTTTAACGACAGATATTTGGCATGGATCACAATTTGGAAATACCAGCAGGCATTGTTTATGCATGGAAAACGTGGCAATTTTAATTCAATGAGTTCAACATACACATGACACAAGCTACCCTTTGGCTGCATGTTTGAGCCTGGACATCACTCATACAAAGACATGAATGTAGTTGACCTACGTCCTCCGCAGTAGCTATTACACAGATCCTTTTTGGGAGTCTGATTGTTTCAAACAGTGGAGTGCACAAGAGGGCCGTGTTGAGACAAACAGGTGAGCTTGTCTGAGACGCATTGAGACGGATGAAGGTCACCGACACGTGCTCAGGGAGCGCAGTTGTCTCACAGCAGAGCTGAAGTGTGTGTGTGTGTGTGGGGAGGGACGGTGTAAAAATGAGCAACCGATAAGAAGGTGAGCACATGTTGAATAAAACATCCTCTGATTCCCCAACCTCCCCCCAAACCCCCACCACCACCGGTCCCCAGCGAGAGTGTGAGATACCATCCGCCCAATAAGAGCTCATCATGTTTAATAGGGCTTTCACACACCTTCCGTTGCCCTCTTTGTCTGTGTGTGTGTGTGTGTGTGTGTGTGTGTGTTTGGGGCTTTTGGTTGGCTGTAGCTATTGTTGTGCACCACCCACAACTTGCTCACATTGGTCCAGTTGCTAATGAAGCCCATATATCTTTCTCTGCCAAAACTGACAGCATCTCGGTGTCTTAGTAGGCAGTTAAGTCGGAGAGAAGACTTTTCCACCTCACTGCGAGTCTGTGACAGGTTCACCTTCTGTTTGGTAAGTGGCCATGCTGTTTGTTTGTGTTGTGTGCTTCAGTTTATGGCATGAACGGAGAGAGTTATCGGGTTTTATTCTACCTTATGATGCGACGGAAGTGTTTTGAGTTTGTGAAATGTTTCTTTTTTATTATGTACATCTTTGTGTTCAGTGCATGACTGAAGATATTTTTCTGCAATTAGTTTTATGAAACTCCTCGGGCTCATTTTCTCCAAAACGGGGAGATTGTTTTATTTTGTTATCCATCACCAGGAGTCAATTGTGGCCAAGTTTCATCAGAATGATCATTACGTTTTGGCAAATAAAGTTCCAGCCACTGTTTGATTTTAATGTGCAGACTCGGGAACATTGTGAGAGCTGAGAGGCGGCTTCTGATTCCTGATTCATTGACTTCCGTGTCTTTTCTCCAGAATTAAACCTTCAGCAAATGGGTAACAATCTGTGCAGTAGTTACTTTAGGACCTGCCTGCTGTCATAGTCAGAGCCCAGGCCAGACAGAAATCAAGCAAGCATGATGCTGCAATCCAGAGGATTACACGTGGAAGAAAGATTCACAGCTCCGACTTAAAACGGGCACCTTTTTTTTATCCAGTTATATCTCCCAACACATGGTGCCAAAATCAATAACACAAATATACTGCTAAGCAAAGATACCAAAGCTAAACAAACATAAATATTTAGCTTATATATACAGTAGATCTGATTGGCAAGTGTTTCGGTACAAACTGGTCTAGAGCATCTGTTATTGGTGGAATAACTGGGCAGTACAACAATGTTCTGTACAGTATATACAGAGGTTACTCTGCCTGGTGGATACAGTTCACATCGTACATGATATACAGCAACAACTTAACGGAGGAAAACGATCCAAAGACATAAAATAGTCCAGGCATGCAGGAGATAGCAACTGCAGCTTGATTTCTACTTTATTGTTTGTCACATCAACATGTTTGTCAAAGGTCATCAGGCACGAAAGCAACACGTTGATGATTGAACTTGTGGTATCGTCCTTATCTTTTGTATCCCAACCGCCCCCAACCCTCCTTCTCTCCGCCACTTTCCCCTCCATTTCTTCCAGTTCTCTCTATCTCCAGCGTGTCCCTAGTCAAGCAGAGAATCGATTTTTAAGCAGGCAAGACTCTGGGGACCAAGCGGGGCACCATTATTGGCCTCATTTAGGCTCCATCGCCATCACAATGGCTCCGCTAGACAATAGGATAGACTCCGTCATGGATACCAAGGTGTAAATACCCATTCCAGCTGAAAATCGCTCAGGCCAGCATTTCCTGTCCTCGGGGATCTTTGTTTTAAGAAACCCCTGTCAGTTTGAGAGGATGGACTGCAGTGCCTCTCCACACACCACTAATATAGGCACAGCCAGCACATTTACCCGCCGCAGGCTAGATAGAAGAGGAATGTAGCAAAGGTATGGGCTTTTTTTCCTCCATGCTAAATTCTGCATGCCACCTTTCACCACCTTTTTTTCATCACTGTCATATTTTTGGTGTGGTCTGCAACATATGGCAATGTGTTTCTACTGTAAACAGCGGCTGCTGATTCCTCATCGGAGGGCCGTGCTCTTCTATAGCAGCTTTATGTCTGTCAGGCAAAGCCAATCACAGCCCCCTAGCTCTTTCCAGGATTGAAGGGTTTCAGGAAGGCGTCTGCACTTCCAGCTATTGTTTATCTACACAGCGGCGCACTATGTGATGACCAAACTAAACCGATGAATTTACAGGGTCCCCACAACCACACGTTTCCCCTCAGGCCGACAGTTGTTTGTCTAAATATGTATTCATAGAAGAACCATTGACTTGAATTTGGAAAAGTCTGTTACACGCCCGTTATCCTGAATCAAACCTCGGAGTCTGCTATCTAGCGTGTGTGTTGAGCTGCAGGAGGGATACACACGCTTATAGTTTCCACCAAAACCACATTTTGAGAAGTTTCCTCTTTACGATTGTCTGAGTTGGATGTATTTGATCTCACGTTGTCACTCCCTGCAGAAAACTACAGTTACACATTTAGAAACCTGTGTTGGAATTACGCTGAATGCTCGGATGCCCTCTAATAGCAGCTGTCAATATCAGAGTGCAATTTGGCAAATGAAGGGCATAATGTTCTACGCGTGATATAATAAGAATCTATTTAAACCAATCAATAACCATTTGGTGATGTTTTTATTTACATCAGTTGATGAGAGGATACAATTTAACAATTACTCTGTTGCTTGGCTGCATGATTCACTTCAAAAGGGCAGCTTGTGTCATGGTAAAGTCTGACGTTAGTCCTCCCAGAAAGGTGATAGGAATGTGATTGTGTATATATTATGTTACATGTTTCGACTTGTGTTCCACTTCATCAATCCATGTTTCTTGTGACTTAAATCGGTAAACTCAAAAATACAATTTGAAGACTGGTCAATTACATGGGGAGCAGGTGCATCGTATCCAAACATGTCAGGCGGGTCCATTACCGACTTGATGTCTTATTTTGTATTACATAATACGATGGAAGGCATTTATTAGATATACCTATTATTCTAGTGTTTCTTTGCAGGGTTTGCCTATAATTCAAATGGCTAAATACTATTATGCTTAGCTGCCTCTTAGACTAAAAGTACAAGAGTAACATTATAAGGCCTGGAGAGTAATAACAGACTGGAGGAAGTAATCATACAAAAATAAATAACAAAAACAAGATAATGAATAAAAACAAGTTTAATGAAGATATAGGTTTAGATAATTATTGTAAAAATAATATAGGTCTAAAACACAAAAGTAAAAAAAAAGTGTACAATGTACTTGTCTTGTACTTGTAATGTATGTTTGGGGTGTAAGAAAATATGAAGTATCGTGATGTGCTTTAATATATCGAAATATATCTTCTAGCTTACAGTATTGAAAAATACTTTATATATATATATATCTATATATTGGCCCTGATTACGAAGCCTGATGTGAAAGATGTGTGTGTGTGTGTGTGTGTGTGTGTGTGTGTGTGTGTGTGTGTGTGTGTGTGTGTGTGTGTGTGTGTGTGTGTGTGTGTGCGCTTGACAGTATTTTTTGTCCATCCGTGTGTCAGTGGTGGTTCCTCGCCTCCCAGTGGGGTGTGTACACTAAATGGGCGAGGAGAGTGTCGGCCTCTGCGCTCCATCAAAGGCAGCATTGACTGGAAGCATACGAGTGTCTCTGCAGCCAGTCATCCTTGGACAGCTGACAATGGGCACGGGGGAATCTAGCTGAAAGCAATCAACAACCACTGGAGGAAAATGCTCCACTGCTGGTGGAATGTGTCTGAACTCACTGGCAACAACCCAGAGCTGCACTCTTGACCAATCATGTGCAAATGGCTTTGGTTTTGCCTCGAAGCTCTTTTAATGAATCACGCTCACAGTGTTGCATGTCATGCGCTCGGATGTCCTCTTTTACAGTACAGTACAGTTTTACGTACAGTATCTGAGCGTCTACGTCCGGGGCTGGAGGAACAGCAGGGGTTTTGGATTGGCTCAGAGTTGTGCGGTAATTAATCTCACTCAGTGAAGAGGTGCATGTTGGGACTGAGGCCGGGCATAGCTCACTGCACCTTGCTCGTTAACTCTAACCACCTATGGCCGGCCTCTGGAGATTAACGAGGGCTGCCCATGGTCAAAAGCGGTCAAACGCGTTTTAAAGAATGCTCGCTCACCCTACCACCAAGCTTATTTTTTTATTCTGAGGCAGTGATTCACATTACTGTTGCAAAATTATACTCATGGGACCTGACTCACACTGTGACACATCTGGCAAACCACACAGCAAACACACACACACACACACACACACACACACACACACACACACACACACACACACACACACACACACACACACACACACACACACACACACACACACACACACATGCCATATGGCACAGACGAAGGAACAGGTACCATAGGACCATACAGTAAGCATAGTTGCAGTGTGCTGTGCCATTTACTAGCAATCCCAGCATGAACGTCTTTGACACAGTGACACACATAAACACCTCTGACTCACTGACTTGTGTGTGTGTGTGTGTGTGTTTGTGCTTTCACTACTCTTCTTTGTCTTTGTTTCTGGCTGCTCTGTGTGTTTGATGTTGGGATAGCTAAAACTACAGATGGAGAGAGAATAACGGTGAATGTGAGAGAGTTGCATCTGCACACAAACTTGCTTTCACTTTTGAACATTCTGTCTATCCCCTTTAAATGGCTGTGTTTGACTCCAGTCCTGAACTGGCTCCATGATATATTATCATGTCATTTCATGTCTCTCACTGCATCGCTTTAAAGGTTACTATGTGCACTCAGTGGCTGCTCAAGCATATAAATAATGTACTGTTCCTAGAAGGTTGGATGGTATACATGTACCGTATATACATGTACACATTTTCGTCTCATGACAATGAGAATAATGATCATAATACAGCTGAAGCTGAGTATTTTTCCACCTGCCGAATTTTCATTTAGTATTCTGCAGCTATTATTCATGAAATATTGGTCAAAAACCACTGCTGGTCTTAACATGTGTGAGTAAAAAAAAAAAGTGCAATACCTAGTATCTACATCTACAGCTGTGTGTGCATACAACGGTACACTCTTTAGTAATCTGCTCCAGCAGAGATGGATGAAACACAGACCGCCATTGTTTCCTTTTGAAGTACTCGTCTCAATTAACTTCATCCTTTGTTGAATACCATACCTTTATTTGTCCATTTGTGTGCTATGAAAAACACTGTTGTGTAATCTGCTCAACAGTGAATGAGTCCGGTTTTTATTCATCAGTTTTACATGCAGTAAAATGTTTTAAAAAAAAATACACCATGTCACTGTGTGTACACAGCCAAGGAAACGGCGAGTTGTGTCCGATGTGTTCTTCTCAGATACACATTTTAACTGTCTGCATTTCTTGGTCCTGTCGGGCCACACAGCCCCGTCTAATAAATGCCAGGAAGATGTACTTTACCTCAGACCACGCTGCCTTCAAATTGGATTAAATCCCTCAATCACATGATCAATCATCCACAGCTCGCTGTGCCAAGATGGCGGACGTTTCCTTTTCTGTCTTAAGATGGAACTCCGAGCTATAGCAACAGTAACAGAGCTGGGAATTCAAGAGTGTTTTTAGGTTCTCCATGTAACGTGTGAACGTGTGTGTGCTGTTCAGATGTAGAAAGACACAACAACAAAAAATAGAATATGTATGTAACGTGCACACACAGGCATGCGCCGCGTGCACACAGCAGAGGGAGTGTGCCAGCAGCAAGTAGCGTGAGGTGATAATTGAATTTGGGCAAAGATGGGAGGAGATACAGCTACCCTGGGAGATACAGTCCCATAACAATGGCAAGAGACAGACAATTCCTCTGCTCCTTTTGTCAGGGCGAGTCAGCAGGCAGTGCAGGGCCATGCCCCTCATTTTCTGGTAAAAAAGCAGCAGGCGAACGGCATGTGTGCTACTGTGTGTGATGATGTGTGCGTGCTTCATGCATCGCTGAAGCGTGGATATCACGCCATGCCTCTGTGTGCCTCCTCAAACACACCTGCTCCTGACGCCTCAGAGAAAACAGCTTGGCCGTATCCAACCGTACGAGCAGCGCCAGAATGTCGTATTACAGTAAGAGGATATATCTGTGCTCCTTTTATATATATATATATATATAATAATATGTATTCTCACCCAGCTTTGTTTGATTTTGCTTTGAGAGGTTTTGGGGCGATGTTTTCAATGAGCAATGGCAGCCCAGCGTTATTGTGTTTTTCTCCCATGATGAACAATAGAGCTTGTATGTTGTATTCAGATACATTCAAACAAGGCCAGATGCGTTTCAGATGAGTCAATTACACTGAGAGAATTAAAATACCAGCTCGGTCAGTTTAAATAAAATCACTAGATCCTTCCTGTTTGCAAGGCTCCCTTGCCTTGTGGGAGAAATTACCCTGAGCTTCAAGTGACTGGTATTTTATTTATTTAGCTCCCTTTGAGCATGACAATTAGATGAGAGAACCTTCAAGTGTGGAGTGGTGCAAGACGACAAAAAAAAAAACACTCTCCACTTAGTCACTGCAGTTTTGAATGGCTAAATCCTTTACAGGAATGTCTACAGACTATTTAATGTGTGTTAATACTTTCTCTCACTTCATCAGTGAAATAACCTGTTCTGCGTTCTTAGAAGTCACTTTTTTTGGGGTGCTTTTGTGCATCAGTTTCAACTTATTTGTGGTGGGAATGGAGTGGGGAGTGGTGGTGGTGGAGGAGGAGGTGAAGGAGAGTTGAAGGGAGACGAGGTGCGCTGGCTGTTTTTGGGGGGTCGAGCGAGGCGCACAATGCCCCTCTGTGTGTGGGGATGGCGGGCCGGTGATGTCATGGCTGGCCGGACCAACAGCCCACTGAGCGTGTGAAGGCGTGACATGATTGGGACACAGAGGAGTGTCGCTGGCTTTTGTTCTGTTGAATCAGGCTGTGACGGGTGGGCAGCTCCCCATCCTGCAGCTAAAGAACCTCAACCTGTCAATCATTCAGTTAGGTTAAGTCAATGGACTTGTATCAGCAGCTTGGCATAAAGGGAGTTTGGTATTACTGGACAGGAGACAGGACGTACAGTATACAGAGACATGCAATAAAGGTCCCCGGTTTAAATCAAAGTTGGGATGTTGCGGTTGTACAGTATGGTGCTCGTCTTAACTGGGTGCCCCAAAATGCAATTATTTTAATTTATATTGTCTAATTATATTGATGTCTCTTTAAAAAGATCAAACTTACTTAAACTAGTAGAATAATAATAATGGAGTTTGGACATGCAGGCAATGAGTCAACATATCTTGAATATCTTAATGCACCGATAAGCTGGATGCCAACTGCCGTAAAACCAGAAGATGGAGGGAAGAAAGACAGCAAGCTATCTGATAATAAAGCCTGTGTGACAGGTTCAGTAGTGGTCCATTAGGAGGGGCTGTTCTCGGGTTAAGGAGTTTGACAAAGAGCAGGGGGTAACACTGTGCACTAGTCTTTTTTAGTACGCAGCAATGGATACTACTAAATATAATGCAGACACAATGGTGATATCATCTTTCTCTTGCGTGTGTGTAATTATGGTCTCAATGAAATTGTCCCATGTTTATTGACTTTTAAATGTTTTACTCTTGTCATCGTGTTTTTGGGAGCCGCAGGTCCCTCCATTATCCTTGTCATGTTACATTTCTGCGACGGTAATGCAGAAATGGTCATGGGACATGTACGTGTTTAGAGAGGAATATCAGGGCCGATCCGATTTAGGTCTCTTATCTGAATTGAATTGAAATCTGAGCTGACCTCTTAAGGATTTGGGCCTTTGAGAGTGTTTCTGGTTCATGATTTGTGTGTGCACATAGCCATACACTGACCGTGGGGTTACCGCTGCGGCTACAAACACACAATTACAACCGACCAGCTTATCGGCAAGCGTTTTTAAAGGCCTTTCAGCCAAACAAAGAGGAGCCGATACTTCAGCTGTGGCATTTGCCAGAATGTTATTGGCAGAGCGATGTTTATCGACTGAGCGTTGTTTCCTAGTAGAATGTGATGGAGGAGGAGAGAAAGGCTTCTTTTCAGAGCGGGCCTTGCGAGTATCGTGTAAACACACACTGAGAGAGGCTCCTTTCATTAGCTATGCAAATCCGGAGTGCACGTGACCTGCCGCAGACTCCAGGGTCCCTCCTGGCTCTGGCTCTCTGTGCCGTTAGTTTCTGTCTCCAAAGGCCACGGCCCTCGCCGTGTCCTTTCTGGTTCAACGGTTTAATTTGCCATGTGTTGTGTTCTCCTTTTCCCGAAGTGACAGAAACACCGATCTGGCTTTTGGTGAATCTGCTCTTCTCCTCCGATCACTTCATTCTGTTTGGTTGTCTGCTGCCTCTGACACATACAACCACCCAGACTGGCAGCTTTAGTAGATTGAGGGCGCTGATAATGCCGCCACCTTCACCTTTTGCTTCTCTGCTGCCGTCTGTGTTTAGAATGAAACAAGAAAATGGGTCTTTCCCCAATTTACAGGAATAGTTCTGCATTTTTAATGATCTGCTTATTTGCTTTCTTGCCGAGAGGTAGTTGAGATAACAGACGTATCGGTATTGGTCAATATGAACCTACTGACAGCAAGCTAACTTAGCTAACTTAGCTAGAGCACAAAGACTGGAAAGCCTGGCTCTGTCCAAATGTAACAAAATATGCCTACCAGCACTACTAAAGCTTACTAAATACCAAACAATACATGGTATGTATTGTTTGGTTAATCTGTACAGAACAAAATTGTAAAAACAACAATTATTATTTCTTTTCCGGGACCAGTGAATTCCTGGAGCCTGATGACAACTGGTCCCAGCCAAGAAATAGTAGTGTTAATTATTAAAATGAAGCTTTGAACATGCTGGTAGGCGGATTTTGCTGTAATGCAGAGCAAGGCAAGTTGTTTCCATCGCTTTCTGCTAAGCTAAGCTAAGCAGCTGCTTCAACAAAGAGACGAGAGAGTGGTATCAATCGTGTCTAGAAAACAAACATGGGTATTTCCAAAAATATTGAACTGTTCCTTCTCTGCAATTATAAACTTTCAGTAATTTCTCTTTGTAATGTCTTCATGTGTGTCTGGTTGAATCTGTCAGGCTTTTATCACAGTTGATGTTGAAGGGTATTGCGGCTAGCTCTCTAAGTTGAAGGGTATTGAGGCTAGCTCTCTAAGTTAATAAAATGTTACTTTGATGAGTGTATCCTTTTTTTAATAATTTAACATCAAATTTATACAGCAGCACCGGCTCTGTTTCAGGAGCCGCTATTAGAAGGTAATTACTACATGTTAGATTATGTCATTTACTGAGAGGAAGAGGAGTGGAGAAGGAGTCACCTCCATCAATTAATATGATGTATGAGTCGATATGGGATATGGGTGGGATATGTGTCGCATCTCCGTGAGTCACAAGGTGATAATTTGAAATTCCTTTCAAGGTCCTCCCTGTTTTTAATGAAGCCGGCTACCTAAAGTGGTGTTTCTTACACATGTAATTATTTCTTTATCGATTCGTCAGCATCAATGGGATTGGTTTCTCATGAAATACATCCCCGCCATGATAACCCATCTCAATTGCAATCATGGGAGGAAATCATTACAAGAAAGATACCCTTGGGTATTGCGCAAAATGTTATGTTATAGCAAGTGTCCAGGTGTGTTCGCCTGTATTGTTTGGGCAGAACATCCCTCCACAGACTCTTGTCTAGAAGCAACAATGAAGGTGCTTGATCTCCTGTACGAGCAGTGACTGACCACTCTCTTTCTCTTTTTCTTTCTCCTGCCATCCTTCCTTCGCCCTGCCCATGTCTCGTCTCCTTCAGGCTGTGAGGACGGGGGGGGGGCTAAGATGAGACCTCCCAGCCCTCTGCTGATCCTGCTGTACATCACGCTGTCCAAGAGTGTAAAGGTCGTCTCTAAGAGAGGCTCAGGTATTTACAACACCTCCTTTCTTGTATGTCTGAAGCCTGTGCATGCACCCTCTGTATGTTAATGTATTTCAATGGCTGTTTTCTAATGTACGTGTGTGTGTGTGTCTGTTCCAGTGTTGTGTCTGCATCTCATAGTAGCCGCCAACCATCAATGGCTGGCGGCACCATTGATTTAATTTTGAGGTTTCTGGAAAATTTCACAGACATAAGTGAATCATTTTCTTGTGCTACTCTTTTATGAACTTCTGTCTACACTAAACTCAAAGTCTAGACCTTGAATCACAATGAGTGTCACTGTTGGACTGTGTTTAGCTGGTGAAAAATCTTTAATTGTTGTTTATTGCTGTCATTGTGCCTAATGGCACACTAAACAGCGTGATTCTACAAGAGAATACTGGTGTCTTTCTGCAAGTGTGTGTGTGTGTGTGTGTGTGTGTGTGTGTGTGTGTGTGTGTGTGTGTGTGTGTGTGTGTGTGTGTGTGTGTGTGTGTGTGTGAATCTCTCGGCACCTTTTGATTCAGAGGGCTACGACGCAATTATGAAACGATTATCAATTCATCTTGATGCATCAACATTTTTCTATACATGTTTTAGTTTTTCTCACTGTGACGATTCATTATTAAAAAAAAAGCTGAATTTACTTTCATTATCTTTGTTTTACATGTCCAAGCATTGCAAAGAAAACCAGCAATAAAATAAATAAAATGGAACCTGAAGCAGCATCCTCGTAGTAAAAACACATAATTCAGCATGTTCTGAATCATTTGACATAAGAATGTGCTCTTATTCACACATAAATAATATAGACTTATCTTCAAACCAACCCCCCTTTTATAGGCAATGAGCAATGAGCTCTCATAAAAAAATTGCGCTTTTTGAAACTATACTTATAGTGATAAAGTGTGCGGGTACACTCACACACGATTCTGTAGCAAGGGATGTCCATGCATCGCGTGTTTCTGCCATCCTCCCCGCTTTCCTCAGTGATTCCACGATGTTAGCTGTTTTAGTTGTAGACTATCGCTGTGTCTCTAAATACGTCGAGATAAATGTTGTATCTCAGTTTCAGTGTGCAAAATAGCGTAAAAGCTCTGATTCTAGTAGGAGCGCAAATACTTAGCAAAAAAAGTTACAGTTCAGGGGCAGCAGTGTGTGTGTGTGTGTGTGTGTGTGTGTGTGTGTGTGTGTGTGTGTGTTGCATTCTTTAAAAAGATGAACAATTTTGATGAGCAATTGCCAAGGACGATGCCCTTCCCATTTCTGTGTGAAAACGACTCGCACAAGAAAATGGGAGCACTTTAGATATAAGTGCGTCTTAGGTGAAGAGCATTTGAATTAATGAAAATATATTCACTGTACTTCTTAGAATTAGCTAGACCTACCACAATCTAGAGAGATTGACAGCTACCAAATGATCCAATTGCTCAGTGACTAGGTCACCAAGGGTTACCGTGAAACTCATTTTGGCTCTAAATGCCAGCAAATTGAGCATCAATTGTGAACAAATGCAAAGGTCAAAAGAGAAAATGGAGAGTAAAAAAGATTGAAGGTAGAAGCTTTTCATGACAGGAATACATAAAGGGATGCAGGTAGCCAGTTACAACACTGTGAAGACAAGCTGCCATTACAGAGTGCCTTGTGGGTAACAGTGTATAATGTACTTCTTTGGCACTCTGTATTTGCATAATAATGTAATACTAGTAAAAAAATGTCACTTTGCAGGTAAAATCATGTAAGACAATACTAAAATCAATTGGTTGCATTCAGGAAAGTGCAGGTTTGTGTGCGTGTGTGTGTGTGTGTGTGTGCTAAAGACACGCTGGGTTTTGTGTCTGGGTGTGTGTGTGTGTGTGTGTATGTGTTTGTTCTGCAGACATGACTGGCCGTGTCCGAAGATTTAAGGACTGACCTTTAGATTAAGGTTTTATATTGAAGGAAGCACACCTACAGACACGGGTACAAAGAGCAGAAGGGCAACTTATCAATAAATAATGTGCCTCAACCCGCAAAGAGGATGCTCAGTGACACAGAATACAGACACACTTACCCATACGCCTATTATACAGAAGAAGAAGAAAAACACCCCCAGGAAACAATTTTATATACTGTGGCGGATTTGCGGGGGCTGGTTGGCTGCAGCTATACTGTAGCTAAAGCTCTGTGTCAGGATTGTACATCCTTTCACTCAAGGAAGACTTACTGCTGGGGAAAAAAGCTCTGCAAGCAAAGTTAGCTTGGCCACTCTCTAAAAGTACAATACATTCATGAAAATGTACTTGCACATTTGACTCACAACGGTCTGCAAACCATTATTCTTCAGTGGAGCAGTATATACTCTGGCAGAGGACATTAAATAGAACTGGATCGTGCAGCATCGCTAACAAGCTACGACAGCCTCCTCCATTTCGGACTGTTCGGCTCCCAGTCGACTCAAAGATCAGCGCGGTCAAGGTGGCTTGCTATCGGTCGATGTGGCAAAAGTTCACCTAAGTTTAAGTGTACTTTCCAACCAACACAATTCTGAATAAGCAGACACGAACACTTGCATGTATATCTATGTCCTGATATGTACGAGGCGTATTGACACTTACTGTCTTTAGAGGACCCCTGCTCACCGTAGTTGTTCAAGACAGTAATCATACCTGCAATTAGCAAAATTAAAAGGTAAGACACAAGGCTAAGCTCATGTCAGTGAAATCAGCCTAGCCTGATCAGGCCCTAAAGACTGCTTAAAACGATCAATGACATATAATTGATTCAGCAGTTTTGTATTGAGAAAATCTCTGTCACTTTGATTATCCAAGTCACAGTACATGATGGCTTCGGTCATTTAACTTTAATAACCGGACAGCTCATCAGATCACTCAAGTGGGTGCTCTGGGCCCTTTGGTCAAATATCGATAGCAGTAATGTCAATATTATCCCCTCCCTCTCCAACTGGGGGTCAAAGGAGATGCAGCGTCACAGGGCCGTTTGGCTATTTAATGACACTTTGAAAGGCTTCTCTGTCTGTCAGAAAGATTATAAATAGAGCCATGTGGAAAATTAGACATTCACATTAAACTTGTAATCTGGGACTCTCTCTCTCTCTCTCTCTCTCTCTCTCTCTCTCTCTCTCTCTCTCTCTCTCTCTCTTTCACATACTGCATTGTTTCTTTGTAATCTTTGTTTGCGAACCCCCGGAACCCCAAGCAGTTTTCCGCCACATTTTGTTATTAGCACAGCCTTTCGTCAGTGCTGACATTGCAAGTGTTGTGATTTCAGTATCTTATTTTGTACTTTATTAAATTGTGTTGCCCTCAGACGTGTCAAATTAATTTTTCTGCCTTACTCTATCGCTCTCTCCATACTATTCTCAGACAAATTGAACGGGATGACAGTTTGGGTGTCTGTGGTATAGATGAAATATGGTAGTAAAGGAGATTAATTGGCTGTTAAAGTCCCTGGTGGGTGATTGTTTCCTGGTTCAAAGGTTTGTGATATTTGTCTTCATGTGCTGGGGATGAAAGAGATGGAGCAGCTGGACTCTCATGACTGCTATTAAATTGCCTTCCAAGGACCACCTCTGGCTTCTTAATTGTACCGAGGTCAAAGTCATTTATAGGTAGTTGTTATTATTGTTGAATCCAAACTGAAATGTTTTAGCACAACTCCAAAAGGAAAAGAAAGTTAGAGACAAAGAAAGAGACATTTTTGGGGATTACTGTTCTAATGAAAGGTTTATTGGGCATTTGGTATCAGATGGGAATACTCTTATTGTTTCTGTAGAATTGCACAAGGAGTAGGGAATTTGGCTCCACAACCTTGAATAGTTATGGTGAGGATCAGCTGAGGCCTTGATTAGCCATCAAGAGACAGTGGATAAATCAGATGTTCAATTGATTTTCCCTCCCAATGTTCGGAAGGGATTCCTAGACTTTATAGCGCTCCAAGATCCAACAATTATTCAATGTGGGGTCTGCTTGGGCCCATATTACTTGGACTAATGAGTTTCCCAAAGGTGTGGAGGTTGCATGTGTCTCTGATTCCTTCGTTCTTTGTGCCACGCTTTGCACTGCTCATGGATTTAATGAACAGTCTGGCTCAGCAGAATTGGATATCAATTGGGGTAGATTGCTGTTTTTTTGTTTCGCACACATCTGTGGATGTTTGAGCTGTTAATACACAGGTCGTATTTGACCCACATCGTGGAGTGTTTGTATGCTCTGCTGTTGCAAATGAGGGTTTTTACTCCAGGCGTTCTGCTCAGTATGTCTTCTCACCTCGATGTGATTGTGCAGTGGGCTGAACATGCCGTGCTGACACTGCGTGAGATTCACTCGCAGGGACTCTGAGCAGCTGTCAGGGTCCATCCGTCTTACTCCAATGGTCTCCTTCTCGGTCCGACCCGGACCGGCCCGGTCAGACCTGAGCGGGCCTGTTCCAGCCTCTTTGCTCGAGATTAGCCCATAAAGACCCAGACTTTAATCAGACAAGACAGTGACTCTTTAACTGGGGTCGCTGTCTGCTCACAAACCCAATTACCAGTTTAGCAGGCTGAGAGCCACTCTGAAGAATGTTACATATGGGTAAGAACAATGCACAAAACATGGTGGACTGCACAGAGCAATGCCATGCATTCTCACACATGGTTAAGAGCAAGAAAATGGAGGGATCGAGAAGAAAAGGTACAGAAAATGTGTTTAAAAATGTTTCTTCAAGGATGAATGGATTAGCTTGAGGCCAAAATGGATCTATGAATGATCCGTCAGTCTTTTATCAAGTAAATCTCTGCACAACTTCTTTTCCTCGTTTAGATTTCAGAGTCAGAGGAATGGTTCTATTGTTGTAGCTGCTCTAACACAAAGAAAGGTTCAAAGTCATATTTTTTGGACTGTGGTAAATTCACACAGGCATCTCACATGTTTTGCAAGATCGTCACGTGATAAAAAAAAAAAAGGATGAATCAAGAACGACAATACGGTAATAGTTCAACATCTTGTGAAGGACACAATAAAAAAAACATGCACAATGAGGGGAAATGAACTGTCTGGGAACAGGCTGGGAAATGGCACAGTGGGATATCCCTACCAATTGATGTGCATCAACCCACAATGACACACATCAAGACATCGCTGGTGGGTGGGCTTACATAGAACACAATGGGTGCGTGGGTTGTGACACAACATACATTACCGGTGTGTTTTGTCAATTATATGTTCTCACCAGCGAAGCAATACAACTTTTACAGCAAGACCACCTCATCACCCGCTATCTATTCTAAATGAATATAAATAAAGATAAGAAATGTGTTATTATCTTTAAGCTGTGTGTCTACATATTTTCTAATAAGACAATTATCACTGTGGAAGTTAGGGATGAAGCGGCAACAGTCGTCAGTCAACCGAATAAACCACTGTTCCTTTTCCGGTTTTGGCCTTGGACAGACAACATTCCCCTTAGTCTTCTCAAACACACCCAATGTCATCTGAAGCAATATCCCCCAACTCTATACACATTTTGAGGTTGATTCCTAACTGATTTAAGGACATAGCCCACCCTGACATGACATCCAGAGAGGCCACAACAAAGGGAATAATCTGGATTCAGGACTTGGTCCATCAGGTTCTGTGTCCACTTGGATCTGAAAAATTGGAAAGGAAGCATGACTAGTTTTACTGAGCTTTGTGGGATGAAGGACTCACTACACATATGAATGGCATGAGAACATTCCAATTATATAGCTTTTTGAGACTTATTGTACATATAAATCTCTCTTTATTCCCAATGTGTGACCTCTGTTGTTTTTCAGTCATTGTGGAAGATTTCATTGTCACGACTGTTTGCTGTCCTGGCTCCTCAATGGTGGAATGAGCTCCCCATTGACATCAGCACAGCAGAAAGTCTCTACATCTTCCGCCGCAAAAATAGTACTTTAGTAGCACATTAGTAGCACTTAAATGGCACTCATTTATAGCACTTTGTAGTTTTGCTTTCTTGAAGAAATTGTACTTTCTTCATTCTTGTTGTTCTGAGTTTGTACTCATCAACTATGAGTACAAATGCACTTATTGTAAGTCGCTTTGGATAAAAGCGTCAGCTAAATGAAATGTAATGTAATGTCAACATACTATGTGACCAAGAAAGCCAACTGCCACTTGTTGTAATTTTAGGCTGAAAGAAGTGTCACACCAAGCTCACCAACTAAATCCAAATATACTTTGGAATGACTTTTAGCAGCGGTATTCCAACCACATTTCTGACACCTCACTTCAGAATGTTTTTTACGATTTGCGATATGATGCAGAAGTGTGTTTTACATACCCTTGGTTAAATCCGTTGGGATATGGTGAGTAACCTTTCCGTTTTTAGAATGTTCTTTTCTATCACTCAGCATGTACAGAGGCTGAGCGCTGTACTGGGACTACCTGCCCATCAATCAGTGTCACCTTGGTCAAAGGTTGAGTGTAGTATATCACCATGAGAATGGTTCATAGACGCCCAGCGTGCGTTGCCTTTTGCCCCAGGCTCACTGCCAGGAGGTAAACGGACAATAGTCCTGATTATGAATAACTCACAGCTGCGACTCGGCTCCATCACAACCTCGGCTGTCCTATACGGAGACAAAAAAACACAACGCCACATGAACACTTTGTCCATTTATGCACTCCAAATGTCATGAGAGAATACACATCACTAAACACATCCAAGGCCTGCTGACCGGTCTGTTAGCCGGCATAATGGCTCTTAAACACAGCCTGCAGGGATGAGTGAACATGTTGCAGAGGAAAACAACACTCTGCACTCAACTCAAATACAAGAATGGGAGCTGCGCCGTGTCTTGCACTTTACCCAGTAGAGGCACTATCTTACAGAAAATATGGGCTTGAGTTGATTCAACTGCCTTTAATGGGATTATTGACTCCACTTTAAAAGGTACAATGTAAGTGAAAGGGTAACCTCTCAGCAAGAAATACACACAATTGGACACTAATCCTGGACACAACAATTCCAAAACAAAATCTAATTGAATGCTTTTTAAGGTTTGTTTACATCTGCCCTGTTGTGAAAGTTGCAATAACACCTGCCGGTTTTTCTTTGATGGTCAGTTGAAAAACAAAATACAAAATGTTTTATTTTTAGATTTTTATTTTTTATCTCAAACTCAGCCGCAATGTATGTAAATGAGCCTCTAATTCATTTGCTAAAAACTATAAAGAGATACGACTCCGAGCTGCAAGGAGTGGTACCAGCTGTGACTGCTGGCCTAATGTAGCGTAGGAGTGTCCCAAAAGCCACTGCAGTCAGCTCGCTGTCTACATACTCTGATATGACAGGCCATTGCTAAGATCCCAGCAGGATATGTCAGGAGTGTGTGTGTGTGTGTGTGTGTGTGTGTGTGTGTGTGTGTGTGTGTGTGTGTGTGTGTGTGTGTGTGTGTGTGTGTGTGTGTGTGTGTGTGTGTGATTGTATTCATCTGAAAGTTTCTCCGTGCGTGACTTGTGGTATCCCAACCTTGGCCTCTTGCTGTTTCTCTGAGCGGGGATAAAAAAACGATACAGCCAATATTCTAGATGACTCTGCAAAGTCCCGCTCCAAATCCCTGATAAGAGCCCGTCATGGATAACTGTAAATCTGACATGGCCCCAAGGCAGTGTGGGGGATGAAGTCTGTGGAGCTGACGCCTGAATAACCCCGCGATAAGTGCGGGGACAGGAACACAAAATCCAGTCAGTTAATTTATTTGTCTCGGCGCTCTCCTTTCATTGCACAAATCATACTGGTGCAATTTCTATGACACTTCAAAAACTGAAATGTGCTTGTCTATACATTTTCTCTGTCAAGCAGGCTAAATGACCCACACAAATAAGGCGCAGTGAGACCTTGTCTCAGCTTGACATGCCTGTCTCATACCCCCGAGGCATTCTAGATACTTGTGCAGGAAAAGAGTCTAACAGTTTATTGACAAATCAACTCTCCACATTGACATTTGTGGACACTAATATATAACTTGCAGCCAGTTTCAAGTTAAACGATTGATCACCTCGAACCTTCAACTTGACACGTCTAAAATGATGCTACACATTCAAGAGTACATTCTGCCTCTTCTCTCCTTTTTCCCCATCGTGCTAAGTCAACTGCATTTGATGCTCCTTAACGATGCTGTGAATGTCCTTGTGCCTGTTTTTTTTTTGTTTTGTTTTCTGTGAGCCACGACGCAGGAATATCTAACTAAGGGTGTATTGATGATAAGTGGAGAATATGGCCAGCCGTATCAGCCCACAAGACATCAATATATCAATACGCGTGTTTGCTATCCTGCGGTTTTTGCCCCTCTGATATACGCACATTCCCTTTTCATACGCAGACATACATGTGCATGCAGATAGAAGCACTTAAAGAGATGTGTTGTATACACCTGACAATTCTGTTCATTCTTTCCCGCTGGATCACAACACACACAAATGCACCACGGAGGCTGTCGTGGCCTGGTCAATACCGCTCTCTCTCTAAATGATGAGGAATGGCCAGCGCTGCAGTAACACTGTGCCGGGAGATTGATCACATGCAGACTACTGGAGATTAAATGGCTTTCTTGTGGCCAGCCAGACTGCCCCTGGATGGTGCATTGTGTAGATGGGAAGCCTGTTCTCTTTGCTCGGTTCACAACAGCTGCACAGCCTGAGGATAGACCAGCTTATGCAGGCAATCAAGCTACAATGCTTTAGTTTTTATGGGAAGGTAGAGGTTTGCGTTGGACTGCATCATTATTTTGCCCACCAAAGTAAAGAGCAAGGAAGTTGTTGATTGGTTTGTGCCTCTGTTGAAAGTTTGAAGGCAAGAGTATGGAGGATGTCCGAATGTTTTCAGTGATACACACTAAGTGCAAGACTTGTGTCAAGGGCCAGGTAGAAGGTTACACTTGGAACAGTTTCCATTCATAGACCATCATAGTCGAGGATGTGACTCCCTCTCGTTGTTGTATGCTCAGGGACATTACAACCATGTGTGACGGGTGTGGTGTGTGGAGGAGGGAGGCCATATATACCAAAATGAACAGATGATTAGGGAGAGGAGTGGTTTGATATGTGTGTGCTGGTCTTCGCTGATAATGAAGCAATTATGCTGGGGAATCATTCATGTTTGTGGCACAAGTAAAATATATTGTAAAATGCAGCACAGCATATGCACACTGTGGTGTGTGTGTGTGTGTGTGTGTGTGTGTGTGTGTGTGTGTGTGTGTGTGTGTGTGTGTGTGTGTGTGTGTTTAATTGAGTGGGGTTATATGTATAATACAGAAATAGATTGCCAGTTAATTAAATGTTGGTAAATGAGGGGAAGTGCCACGAGATGTTTTTATAGACATCAAGGCAATTTAGTTCACATTAAATGGCTGTAATGTGGTTGAAAAGTGTGTGCTCTGTGTCTGAATGAGTTGTGATATCTCGTTTCTCATTGATCAGTATGAACATGCAATTCCTGTCCTGCTTTTATTTAATTTTTCAGACAGTGTTCAGATTATTTACTTGAGTTAATGTCAAAATAGTATAAAAGCACTTCCTGGAAGTATTATCAGCAGAATCTACTTAAAGGGCCAGTGTGTGTAGGATTTGTCAGAATCTACTGTAGCACTGAGGTTGCAGATTCTAAACAAATGATTCTTCTCCCGTGTGCAAAGAGTGTAGGAGAGCTGAGGCAGCCAACAAACTGACTAGCACTAGTACATGTAGAAACTTGGTGGAGCAACAGAGCGGACTCTGTCAAGAAAACATAATTATTAATATTATATTATATTTCTGCCGATAGATCCCACTAAATGTTACAAACAAGCTTTGAAATATCTAAAGTAAAAGTAGCCCTCATGCAGAATGGCTCCTATCATTGTGTATTTACTATATATATTATATTGTTTGATTAACATGTTAACAACATTGTTACACTGCAGCTGGAGTTTGTTAGACAGTATAATGTTTGGTTCTTTAATCAATAATGCATCAAATTCTTTAAACTGTTTGTCGGTAAAATCTGAAACTATGAAAGTATTTCCGCTACAAGATGCAGTGGAGTAGAAGTCTAAATGTAGCATTAATTCTAAACACAATAACTACAAGTTCCTCAGGATTGTACCATACTTGAGAGTCAAAGCTTTAAGTCAACATTCAGTATGTGTACTTATTGACATAACTGAGGTACTGTTTGTTGGCACTTGGCATATGGAGGTGTGTTTGATTGTTGCTTGACAGTGATATACATACATCTGATGCCTTCGGAAAACCCAGAGGTTACACCGCAGGCAGGAAAACTACAAAGACCAACATTCTAGAATCCCCTTCAGGCCATTTAAACTACAATTACCCAAATCCTCTGCCATCTTCTTCTGTCAAAAATATGCACTCAGTTGCTGTCATCAGACCT
This sequence comes from Myoxocephalus aenaeus, assembly GCA_038501785.1. Classification (NCBI taxonomy): domain Eukaryota; kingdom Metazoa; phylum Chordata; class Actinopteri; order Perciformes; family Cottidae; genus Myoxocephalus; species Myoxocephalus aenaeus. The sequence continues at coordinate 4,253,427 of JBAMJR010000154.1, forward strand.
TCAGAAGCACAGAGCTACAAGGGTTACGCACAGGAACAAACACTCACACACACACACACACACACACATACACATCGCCAGTGTTTGTGTGTGCGTGTGTATGTGTGTCTATCTACCATCTCTCATTAGGCAAAAACATAGAAAAAAGTGAGCTCCATGCTGCGAATGGGGGGGGGGGGGGGGGGAATCTTAGTACGTCTCCCAATGCTAATGAGAGGAGCCTGCTTCAACAGACTGCTTTGTCTTTCTGTGTATTCATCTGAGCATGTTTGTGTGTGTCCGCTTTTGTTTTATTGCAAAGGTAGGGCAAAATCTAAGCACAGTTATTTTTACATATCATTAGTAGCCCAGTGCAGCCCCATCACCCTGACAACTACATCCTTTTTTCTCCCTCCTGCTTATCACCATAACAACTAATCTACCATAAATAGTGCTGTCTCCCTGTCTGCCTCCCTCTTTCTCGGTTTCTCTCCATCACTCTTTATTCCGTTCGATCTGTTCTTCGTTTCTCTGCCTCTTTCCACTCCTCTTGTTGCCACAGCACCTCCTCCCTCATCCTCCGCTGCCTCCACTCGTGTCTCGTTGTTCTGCTCCGAGTTCATCTTTCTGTGCCGCTGCAGATGTGGGTGGTTCTGGTGACTGCACAATAACCTTTCTCCTGCTTCACGTTGTCAAGAGCCTGAGCTCGGATGGCGATCAATAAAAAAAGGCAGCTATAACAAGTTATCCCGCAAACTCCCCGATCCTTTATTGATTTTGTACTTTTTCCAAATGAATATATATTTTAAAGGCATACTTCTTTGCACATACATATGGCTCTATACGTTTACTGTTTGATATTTCTATCAGATTTGGTGGATTTTTGCCGTGACCGGATTAGGTCTTCCCCATGCCTTTGTGCTTGACCTGAATGTGTTATTGACGGTGAGCCTGGCCTGACAACTTGATTGGCCTCCTCCGCTCCAGGATTAACTTGCCAGCCTGGCAGGCTTTTATAATCAAAGATCAAGCCATTGGTCTGTTTCGTTGAGTAGCTCTGGGATTGACTTAACAGCCTGATGTGCTAATGCAGAGTTATCCCAAGGTTGAGCACCATAGGAAGGACACACATGCTGTTTTGCAGTCGATGTAGATTCACAATCTTTATAGAGGCACAGGACATTTATAAAGGTGATAGCGAACACTTATCTTTGGTGGGAAAGCATTCCTGAAACAAAAGCAAAACCTCTCTTCCAGTTTAATTCATTTTGCATTTTAATTCTTCTCTCTGCCTCGATTGTTTCCCTTCGCCTGTCTTTTAATCACTGTTTGAAATCACTAATTATTCTGGTTTATTCTGTTCCCCTCCCCCCGCCCTCTCATTTCCCTGACTCAATATTTTCATCAGCGGCATATGAGAGGTCACCTTTGTGCACCTCTGCCCTAATTTCCTGTGTTTTTCTTTGTTCACATCCTCTGTGTTTCTCTCCTTTTCTCTTTCCTTTCCCTTTCGCTGCAAAGCCTCAAGGGAAGCCCTCCTGGATCCCTTCTTACATAACTGCCCCCCCCCCCCCCCCCCCCCCCCCACACACACACACACACTCACTCCCCTGGATAAGTGTATGTGTGTAAAAAGCAACGCGAGTGTTGGAGGCAGAGGGAATATTGATAACAGCAATGCTCACGTAATATTAGCTTTATCCCTCTAATGGACAGACACTTCAGAGTGATGCAAAACAAAAGCCTGATTAACATCTCCTCCGTTCACAGCCTGGGATTGTTCCCTCAAGATTGACTGGCAACCATAAGGAAAATCCTGAAGACACAAACAAGAGCGAGAGAGAGAGAGAGAGAGAGGCTTGAATGGTGTTTGGGGCATACCGCTTGAAATGTGACTTGATACGGTATTCTCTCAGGCTTTATTGGGAGACAGCTCTTACCACACATCTTGAATTCCTATAGAGTCCGTTTCCGAGCTGGTTCCCATACACACGCTTCAGTGGTTCGCTGTATACGATGTTGTAGGCTGTGACGTCGGGACTCTTTTGAAGCTAAACATGCCTACGCTCTCCCTCGCTGTCTCTCTCTCTCTCTGTCCCTCTCTCTGCCTTCATTAAGAGGTTGTCTTAAGCTACACAGCTTAACGCTATTTACATTTTCATTATTCTAACGTTACCGGGAAGAAATGGCATGAAATCCAGTAGTGTTCAGGACATTAGACAAGCTTCATTCTCACAGCAAATGGATTTACATAAATAAGGAGGTTGATACATGGAAGCGGAGAGAAAGAAGAGGCGAAGAAGAGAAGAGACGAGGCAACAAAAGATGAAGGAGAGAAGTGAGAGAACCTCTAGGATAGATCAAGAGGACAAGTTGTGATGCAGAGGCAGCAGGGGAGAGAGAGAGAGAGAGAGAGAGAGAGAGAGAGAGATGTACAGTAAAGTGGTAAATGAGAGGGGGTTGTGTCAGGTCCTCCAGCTGTATGAAGTGAGCTCTGAGGGACTGACTGAGTCCCTCATTACTGGAACAGACCTCATTGTGTTTACCATACTCTGGACCAGAAGGATTAAACTCTTTTCATGTGTATTGTGTGTGCATCATACGGTATCTTGGTTTTAGCCCTTTTTTCCTTGGTTGATATCATTTATTTCTTTTTTTTACGTCCTCCGTGAAGACTACTTACTTGCTTACTGTTTTATGTGGTGGATTTACCACGTCATAGACTGTTTCACCAACTTAGTTCTACTTTAGTTTAAATGCATCTTCTCTCGCTGTAGATAATATTGATTGCATTGGGTTTTCTCCAATAATCGTTTGGTTTATAAAACATCTGAAAAAGGTGAGAAATGTCTTTCCCAGTTTCCCACAGCCCAAGGCGATGTCTTCTAATGTGTTATTTTATCCGGCCAACACTCTCAAACCTAAGGCTGACCCGAATCCATCGAAGCTTTGAAGCTTCCACCGTTGCCATGGTAATCAACTTGGATGATGATAACAAATTATCCAAGCAAATCAGTGTTTGCTTGGATAATTTGTTCTCTTCATCCCCCAATTGGACAATAATGGCAAAGTAAAATACAATGTTCTTTCCGTTGAAGCTTCAAATATCCTCAAATATTTCTCACTGGAGCTTGAAAGCTCAAAAAATGACATTCAAGACAGCCCTACTGAAATAAGTTTAAACTATTTAATGTAATATTATCTACATCTGTGAATCTTTACAATGAGGAGCTTGAATCAGTAAATGTTTTTTTGCTTCTAAAATGACAAGTAATCTATTCTCAAAATAGAGTGTGTAGTCTCTTGATAGATTAATAATTGCAGTTTTAGATTAAATCAATGTATATTTTGTTGACGCTTATTACTTCTGTGGGTTCACCTCGGGTTGAACGGGAGACTTACTCATTCAGATGTCTCTTTTTTGGAGCACTGATTTAGCATAATGTTTGCTCACATTCATGTGTGTTTGCTTTTGTGCAAATATTCATAAATGTGGCAATCAGGCTAATGTTGTATTTGTGTGTGTGTGTGTGTGTGTGTGTGTGTGTGTGTGTGTGTGTGTGTGTGTGTGTGTGTGTGTGTGTGTGTGTGTGTGTGTGTATCTTTCTGTCAAGTCCTAGTGGTTCCTTCAGAATGCTAATGATAGATTAGCCTCAGAGCTTCCTCAAGCTTCACCGATTTTCCTCTGGGAGTCTCAGCCAATCATGGAGGACATTTCATCCTTTCAACCCTCTCTGTGCACATTTCCAACCACTTTCACCTCGAGACCCTCTCTTCAAACCAGGAATAAAGGCCGAACAATAACAGAAAAGGACTCAAGTTTCCCTTTCTTTCTTCCCTCGGTTTCTTTTCATTTACATTTTCTGTTTAAAAACCTTTTGAATCTCTCTCTCACACACACTTGTTGGTGTTGTGTGTTGCGTGAACTGTTCACCTGTGCGCTCAGGGCTTTCTGAGGAGTCCAAAGTGAACTTGGAGCTGCAGTGGGAAGAACATTTTTCAAAAGAACCACCATCTATCATATCAGTAACAGCTCATTTCCTCAAAGAATGCAGATTTTATCCAGCTGCTACATACTACGGCCTCCTTGTAATGTATGCTTTATATAGTGACGTAATAACGAACCGTTATTATCATCTTCCCCAGGAGAATCAGGCGATTGTTCAGTTTGTGTGAGTGAGTGAGTGAGTGAGTCTGTCCATGGCTAGTTGCAGTGACTCCCACTTTCTCGTAACACCTTTTGTTCCCTGTTTTATAGTGCCATTGACTACCTTCTTACTCATTACTTTCGGCATTAACCTTACGTTTACATTCGTATTATCGAGAAAAAAATAGACTTGAAGCCCAAATACACTCGCTGACACGCCTGTGATTGGGATCTGAGACATGCTCCTTCACAGAGCCGGTGCATATATCTGGATTGATATGAGTAAGGTAAGGGCGGCTGTAGCTCAGGGGGATGAGTGGTCGTCCCACAACCACAAGGTAGCCAGCTTGATCCCCAGTCCCCCCATAGCTCACATGTCAAAGTGTCCCTGAGCAAGACACTGAACCCTAAATTGCTCCCCGGGCGCCTCACAGGGCTGCCCACTGCTCCCTAAGACATTAAGGCTGGGTTAAATGCAGAGGACACATTTCATGTATGTAATATGATGAATAAAAAGGATTTCTATTTCTATTTTTTTCTATTCTATCCATGAGGGTGTATCTGTTGTGTGAGATGTGCAAGTGAAAAACATATCTCATACACTTGCTGTCCAGATTGAGGTTAGACCATTTTTTTGTTGTATTTAATCAATCAAACTCTACAGCAGTGGTCGTTGCAGACACACCTGGCAGAGATCTGCACGCTACTGAGTGCACCTTTCTAGTTGTAATACTAACAAGATCTTTTATATATCAAGACAAGATCTTGAATAAGATACATCTACAACTTCAAAATGCCCCACCATCTCAAGTATACCATCTGTCTGTTGGTCCAATGGACTGGCAATCCCTTGTATCCTCTTGTTAAATGTTTAAATATGGGGAATGGGTGAGTTAATTATGAAGAAAACATACTACTCTAACTCAAGGGCTTCCACCGTAATTGACACATCACCCAGTCTAATGAAAGGTAAACAGCAAGAGCACACAGTCGGGAGGCGAACCACTGTGTGCTCAAGAGCTGAGTACACAGGCTTTGCATCCACTCTTCAAACTTTGCTCTGTTCGAGTATGGGGGTCAAAGGTCTCCCTCTTTACACACTGGAAGATTGAGACGAGAGTGTGTGTGTTTGTGCAAGGTCTGCGGTTTGTGTCTCTCCTCTCAGGCCAGTTTTACAATCAGAGACCGCAAGCCTCTGTTTCCTGATTGTGCAACTGATGATATCTGATAATTCTGTTTCAAACTTGAAATTTGATTTGCTCATCCCTGTTTTGGGTTTGGTTTTTGTCCCAAAACACAGCAATCAAATTAACTGAGCGAATCACTCTGTGTCGTAGCTCACTGTGATTCTGAGTTGATCTAAATGTACTCAACTCATCTATTATCAGGACATTTGCCTAATGTTGCCATCCATCATATGGCTGAAACACACATGCAGACACACACATTTCAAGCTCATCATTGATGTGCATGAAAGAGAGAGAGAGAGAGAGAGAGAGAGAGAGAGAGAGAGAGAGAGAGAGAGAGAGAATAGGTGGAAAAGTGGAGTGTAATGTTCAAGGTGAAAAGGTGAAGGACACCACCTCTCCCAAAAGGGCCCTCGTGCCCCTGATCATGTATTCAGTCCACTTCTGTGTCCCTCTCCATCGCCTGCTCCTTCAGGTTTCATTCATCACTAATTGAACCCAGAGGTTTCAGCCGAATTAGCTGAATTGTTTTGAAGTAGCTGAATGCCTGCTTTTCGCTAATGGGATGGTGTTTGCGGGCAGATGTTTTATTGAAAAGGAGGAGGTTTTAATTCACTCTGAATTTTTGATAAGTGGTGTTGTACTTAGATTATAGGAAAACTGATTTCCCCCCTCTAATGGATGGGAGAGCGGTTGGAACAACTTCACAACAAACACCAAATGCTCTGGAGCTTAAGTACATTCCCTGCTTCCCATAGAATGGGACATTTCCATTTCAGAAAAATTGTAAGAGACAGTAATGACCATAATTGCCTGCCAAGGCTCATTCACATCCACAGCTCAATAAGCTACCGTACTGTTCTTATCTGCTTCCCTCTAGTGAATACTGACTTAATTCTGGTGCTTTCTGTCTCGCGTTCACTCTGTTTGGAGAGTTTTAATGTCCTAATGTTGATTTAGGATACAGCCACAACTTCCATTTCATCGCAGCGAAAAAGGCTTTGCACAATAACCTTCAAGTTTGTTTCCCTGACCTGGCGTCTCCAGCCGGCATCCTCATCTCTGTCAGCACATACACACACAGCTTCTCTGTCCTCAGTCTCCCTCCTGTCCAGCACATATCTTTTCCTGCAGTTCTAACCATATCATAAGGCCTCCTGCCCTCTCCTGTAATGTCCACTTTAGCATCCAGTCCTCCCACCGCCAGCCCGACTGCTCTGTGTCTGTGATCCCTGGTGCATCATTGGCATGACTGAGCAAAGGCGCAGCTGTTACGGAGCCAGGCAGAGCGGGTACGGGCACAGGTCCAGGTTTGCCGGCAGCTGGATTAGCAGTGCAGCCATTAGCATCTGAACTCTGTAATGTGACAATATGACAGGGATTATGCCATCTGAGGGCGAGTGGCAGGAGCTGACAAGGAGAGAGGGGAAAGCAGGGGAAGTGGGGTAAAAGGCAAAACTGGGAAGCAGGCGGGTGGGAAGGTGTATGTACTGCATGATTATTGGATGCTGAGTAGAGAAAAAGGGTGCTAAAAGAGGGAGCGGTCTGAAGAGTGCAGAGTGGACAGAAAAATGAGAGATGCGGGTGCGAGACGAAACAAGATTATGCATTACAAAAGAATCCTGAATTAATGAAAGAAAACAATTGAATGAGTGCACATGTAAGAAAAGGAAATATTCTCGCAAACGACTGCAGATTTGAATTTTAAATACTTTTTTGGAAAGAGATCAATCTTGTATTTTACCGAAGACAACAGCAATACAGCAACAAATGGTATTTCACCATTTACTTGTCACACACAACTTTGTCATATTATTCATATATATGAATAATATGTCCTCCCTTGGGTGTAACACAGGCCAGATGAGATATGTTATCCCAGCAGTGTGTTCTGGGTCTGGGATGTGCGCTTAACACCTCTAAAGGCAGGCGTCCAGGAGGCATGAGCTGACCCTTTTGACGTGAAGGAGCAGTGGCTCTACTCCAAGCTGCCTCCAGATGTCTGAGCTCCTCACCCTATCTATATTTATCTATGTCTATACTATCTGTATTTATGATACGATTTATGACGGGTTGTGTGTTTTGTAACAAGGAAAGTGACATTTTGTAACAAGGAAAGTGAAATTGTGCCATAAAGTCTGTCTCTCGGTGCTGCACTCTGATAAAAGTACATTTTGACTCCGTAGCCTAAGTTTATTCAGATATTGCATTGTAGCCCACAATAGGAAAGAGAGTCTGGGCAGAGAGCTCTGATGTTGTTCCTGAGATCCATTCTCCTGGGAATTAAATCCCCAAAGTCTTCTACCTCTACCTTTTCCATTCGCTCCTCCTTTTGCCCATATCTTTTCAAGAATATGTATGTCTTCTTCTGTTCAAAAGCTTTCAGTTGGACCAACTACATCTATCGTCACAGCCATGTTGTGCTCTCTTTCTCAGCTGGTTTGATAGTACTCTTCATTGTTGTCATTCTCAAACACCACCTTTGCTGTCTCACATTGGACCTGGTGGGCTCCGGTCCGACTACACATTGGGGTTTAAGCCTGCCATTGTTCCCCTGTTTCAGCCCGGCATTCTCCTCCCCTGCCGCTACCTATTTTGCAAGACCACCATCGCTGCATTCTGGGCTTTGGGCCTCCCAAGACCATTGTGATTTGTTTTGAGAAATACAATCAATCCAGAGTTTTTTTCGTACACAAATATGAATTTGTATAGCAGGACCTTTCTTTAGTGCTGACGCAGCGCTCTGTGGAGATAGGTCTGACTACGGGGTCCAACCCATCCTTGATGCAGGTGTGCTTATACATGATCCCTGCAACGTGACTGGTTTATTTATTTTATGTTTGTCAGCAAGTGGAGTTTTGAATCCAAGTTAATAATGCAAAACAAAAAAACAACTTATTTAGCATCCAAGAAATGCAGCCTAAAATGCTTCATGATGAAATTACAGGTGAAGACATAAAACAGAAACATAACGAATAAATGCAAACAATTCCAAAGCACAACATTTTGTAAAACACGGCAAAAAAGACACAGTGATGCATATAAAGCACAAATAAAAGCTGAATATCAATAAAAAAGAAACAAACCGATAAAATATTTTAAATGTTCTCACAAAACAAAATAATCTAGTGAGGTAAAATAGCACCATAAGAGCTATTTATGATTCAGTGAAGAGCAATGTGCTTTCCAAAGAAATAAAGACTTAACTTTAAACGTGGTCTGATTTATCTACTTATGCAAATGTGAATCTTAAAATAAAGTCTCCTGGCAGGCGGGCTGTTATTAGGAGTATACATACTGAAAGCTGATACACACTTCTTTATCTTTGTGGCATGATTAAAAGGTCAAGCTAGACACACTGTGTACTGAGGGAATGCTAAAAGTGAGTAATATCTATGCATATATTGCCTATGCAAATGGTAAATCAAGGTTGTTATTTATTTTTATGATAGCAGGAGAGAGAGGGATCCAGAATGAGAAGTGTGCAGTGCACATCTACAGGTTAGATAATCACATCAATATGTATATATAAAGTGGTGTTGTAGTAATTTTATGATTAATATTGGTAAGTAAACGTAAAGACACTTCTAACGGACAGTGTGTCAATACGAGAGGGGAAATGAAAGGAGAGTTGAACTCAATTATAAACCTGGTCAGAAATAAATGAGTCCTGTCAAACAGAGATAGAGCGTGAAGGGTTGGGAGAGGCAGGGGCGGTTTTGGGCAGCCGCCCGGGGCGGCACTTTTTCATGACACGTGGGGGGCGGCACGACCACTTAAAAAAAAAAAATATATATATATATATATATATATATTTTTTTTAATAATATATATATATATTAAAATATATATATATATATATATATATATATATATATATATATATATATATATATATATATATATATATATATATATATATATATCTGGGCCGCGAAGCGGTTTTCCATTATCTATCATATCACTCTGTGGGGAATTGGCAGATTGGCGCCCCCTGCAGCTGCAGGCGCCCCTGCTTGCTAAGAAGGCTCCGTCTACTAGTGATGTGTCGGTCGAACGAAACGGCTCTGAGAGCTCTTTGACGAGAACGACGGGACCGTTTTTTTTCTCTCTCTCTCTCTCTCTCGCTCGCTCTCTCAAGCCGCATGTGATTGGTCAATATGTGTGGTGTCGTCTCTGTGCCTGCGCTGAGCAGAGGGGCGGGAGTTACAGAGTTCATGTGACGTCACGGAGACTGTGCATTGTAGCAGCTTCAGACCCTTCAGAGAGAATGTTTTCCAAAACAGGGCAGATCATTACGGAGAGAAGAAACAGGATCAGCCCTCACAGCTGAGGCACTTGGTCTTTCTCAATGTAAATCTTCACTGAAGGACAAAAATCTGCATGCTGATTTTTTTCTTTTTGTTTTACACATTTTAATTTATATTTTGTTGTGTGATTCTGTAAGCTTCTGTATGTTGTTTTACTTTAAATCTGTTAAGTATTAAAAAGCTAAAAGTTTAAAATAGTTAAAAGTTAATTTGTAAATAGTTAAACGTTTGTTTTTGCACTTTCTAATTTTTTTTTTTATCACTATAAATAATGTATAAATAAAAGTGTATTTATATAATAAACATTTGATATAGTGCATGTTTTTTTTACATTAGTAATTCATATTGCGCATAATTTTACATTATTGTTGGTAATAAATTAATTTAAGCACCAACAAATCTGAAGAGCCATTTGGGAGCCGAAAGAGCCGGCTCTTTTTAGTGAGCCGAGCCAAAAGAGCCGGTTCCCTAAAAAGAGCCGTAATTCCCATCACTACCGTCTACAGATCATGTGTGAGAAGGGGGAAGGGGAGGGGGCGCGGGGGTATAGTTCACCTCTGGGTCTCCCAAATGGAACGGACAAGGGGGGGAACAGGGGGATCCACTGTAGGCTATAGAGCAATACTCTAATGCAATTAGTGGGCTTAAGTCAGTTATGTTGTAACTTATACTGTGTTGTGCAGAATTGTGTGCATTGATTCTATTAAGTGTGTTATTCAAATGTTCTATTGAATGATTTGTGCAATTGAGGAATTTAGGTTTATAATTAAAAAAAAAATCCCGGCAGGGGGGGGGGGGGGGCGCTCGGAGGGGGTCTTGCCCGGGGCGTAATTACATGTAGAACCGCCACTGGGGAGAGGTCATTGTACTCTGGCTTATCCCGAACCTCCACTGCCTCTTCAACATCATCTCCCTTGAAGGGAACCCATCATCAGCGACCTCCCAGACCGAACCGGCCTCTAGTTGCTGTGGTAACCAAATCTGCCGTTGGCCTCCTTGTCCTCAGTTAAGTGGCCCGGATGGACTTTGGACTTCAAATAACCCACCAAAGTGCTGCTCTTTGGCTGCTGTGTGATCAGAAAACAGGACCAGAATTCCCGTCGGGAGTTCCTAATACACGCAGAGAGAAGTTACACTCGTAACTCCTCATGAAGAGGTACTCAATTATTTCTTGCTCAAAATCCGTTTAAAGGCAGGTTGGGGATCTTCTTACAAAACATTTTCCACATTTTTGTTGAAATTCTCTTTACATCCTGACAACAATCAATGAATCAAATGCTTTGGAAAAACAGCTGTCAGTACTGACAATAGCGTTTTATGTTAATTATTGATACTTTTTGGGGAGTGGCTTTTAAAGGAAAGCCTCGTGCTGCTAGCTACTTTCATTAGAAGAGTGTGAGCAACACTGGGCTAATGCACATTTTTGAATAGATGTCTGATCAGTCTAAAGATTCATTTTTCATCTCGCATTACAAAAAAAAGAGACCAGTATACCTTCATTCATGCCAACTGCTTGATTGAAATTATGAATATACAGCAAAATGCTTTACATACTGTAAGTACATACTAATACATTCACTGACTGTCCCTCATGCTCACATTGGTCATCAATTGAGAGAACTGAGAACCCTCTTTATGCAAGACATAGAGAAAATCAATGTCTTCTTTTCAGAAAAAAAAGCCAGATGGAACATTTACATAATGGATACCTATGTGGAATTACTAAATGCCATTACTTTAACAGCTTGATGAAGCCGTAAATCCATGTCTGAAGATGGCTCGAGATGGTGCAAATGAAGAGAAGATTCTTTGCCACAGTTATGTGTGTCAGGTCAAGTCCAAGCCCAAGATAACCACCTGCCCAATCATTCATCCATCTCCGCACAGACTCGCCCCCAGAGCGAACCCAGTAGGAGCGCGCAGCCGTTGGCCTGCTTCCTTAGATCCCTCCGGGCTGAAGTGCTTGTCACAGGCAGAGCTGCATTTAGATACAATGCTCCATTACATCAATAATAGATAGGAGGATGAAGGAGGAAGACCAAATAGGATGGGACGGCTCACTCAACAGGAGACGACAAGTCGCAATGGCGGAGAAAAGTGTGTTTGTGTGTGTTTTCTTGTGTGTGCACATACAGTATGCAAGTGTGTGTGCACGTGCGCACACGGCACATGAGGGGTAGGATGACGAGCGAGTGAGGGACTGCTGGATACTGAAGGATGTTGACTTAGTGGGTTTCTGCTACGGTGGCACCATTTAGGATCAGACTGACCCAGTTTCCACAGAGCCCATACATTTTAGATAATCCCTGAGGAAACGAGGTTTGCACAGTCCGCCTCCCCGGCATGGTTTTACATTGTAGCGTACAGCAGGTAGAGGCAGGGACGCAAAATGAAGCACTTAAACGTACATGCTGAATCATGCACGGCTGTGTTAAAGAGAGGATATTCATTTCCCTCCCTCTGTTAAACCACCTTCCTTTGCTCTTTCCTCCTCCTCTTCCTCCTCCTCCTCCTCGTCCCGCTCTCCCTCCCTTTCCCTTTTGCACCAGTTGAAGTGGTTCTGTGGCTTTATGCGGCAGCCATTTAAATCATTACCTTTCCCCACATTGATCCAGCCAGAAGGTAATTGGCTCAATCAAGAGAATTAAAAGCCCGGGTAAGATGGAATAATTCAGCTCACAGATCAAAAGAGGTTGGGAAGACGGGAGAAAGAGGAGGGGGAGGGGAATAAGAAGAATGCCGATATTAGCACGGAGGATGAGAAAGTGAACACTAAAAGGGAGGGCAAAAAGAAATTAAAATAAGAAAATTAGCATATGAATGAGACGGAAATATCTGCTGAGTGAAGGATAAAATAGAGGAAAAATATAACATTACGATACATAAAATGATAGAGATGGAGCTGTGATTGCATAGAGAGAGAAAACGACTGAGGTAAATACTAAAGTGAAGATGCATGGGAAGATAGCAGTTTTCTGGGCTTCATATATTTTATGTCAGGACACATTTTCATCTTTGGTAATCAGAACATCCCCTTGACTGTGTTTGACTTAGTGTTGCTGTCTCCTTCTGATTTAGTGTATGAATGCCTTCAGACTCTCAGTTTACCCCAGAGCCTCAATACTCCTTTAGTAATGGCATCCAGCAACATTGTTGTCTTCCTCTCAGCATTCTTACTTCCCATCTTCTGTCTGAATATAAGGCCGGCAGTACTGTAAGTCCATGCATAAGACTGAAGCCTGCAGGCTTTGCTTTGGTTAATCCTTCAATTTGAGAACAGACGGTGGTGATAAGTGTTGCACAGGCTTCAGAAGGCGATAACTTCACTGGTCTGCCGAGGAATCTGCCACCTACTTTCTTTGAGAAAGAAGTGGCATGATTTTGAGGGTGTGCAGATTTCAATTTTTCCACTTGGTGTCGTTCCTGTAGTGAATCATTCTAATCAGTTATGGTAACACTGAACTCATCAGTTTCATTGTTGAGATGGGGCGTCCAGTGAAGCAAGCAACATTATAGGATGAAGTGATCTGATTGGGTTTGAAGTAATCCACAGTCTAGCCACCTTATCTGAACAATTGTATCACTGTTGTTCTTTTTACAATCATTCCCTGCAATGTCAAACTGTCAAACTATGTGCACCTACAACTACAGTAAGACCACATTCAAACAGACTTCAGCCCTGTGGGGAAAAACATGCAACCCCCTCATTCATATACTCGGGCCACTCCGCCAACGCAGAGGACACAATTGCCACAACGCAATGCAGTGTCATCCAGCAAGGCCACTTCTCTATCCCTTATCTATAAAGCTGCCAAAACTATTTTAACTTGCACCTTCCAAATCATTTGGTTAAGTGCCCCACAGGTTAGCTCATGGCCACTGTCATACAGCGGTTACAGCTGATATAGCCAGTTCGACTGACGGTGTCATCGCGAATGCGTAGCACCCACCAACCGGTTCCCTCTCAGGTAAGCCCTGTTCGCCCTGTCAGCACTTAAGCTGCAGTTTGCTCTGTTAGCACTGTTAGCTGCTAGCCGCCGGCTCAGCTGTTGTCATGTTGAGAGCCGTGTGGAGGTCATAAAAATGCTCATAATCATAAAGCACCTCTAAGTAAGTAATAACAAATAATGTCTTGAAAGAACTCTGTAATAACACATATAACTGCTGTTATTTAGTCTGATGCTCTGGCTTTTAGTTTACCATTCCTGTCTATCATCCCTTATACTGAGTTGAATTGCTCGTTATCGTATCGTGAGCAAGTAGTCAGGAGTATTATGAAAAGAAGTGTCAGTTATGCAAGGTTTGTCGTTGACTAGCCTGCTGTTGTGTAAAGCCCAACCATAACCATATACATTTTATCACACTGTGATGCTCATAAGGTTGGGTTTTTAGACCCGCTGTGTGGGCGTTTATGTGGGCGTACAGTATATGAGTTGGGTTCAGGATCCCAGCACTTGTAAGTCACAGATGAGCAAACCTGACACAGGCATTACCCCCGGGCTGATTAGGATGAGGGATGAGGGCATGAAGAGAAAAAAGAACAGGAGGAGGGGGATGTAGCATGAAGGAATCACTCCATGACAATTAATGATGTCAATTCTTGCTGTGACATTTTGAAAAGAAAAAAAGGAGCAGGAGAAGGGTTATGAGAAAATTCTGAGAAAGTGTTTTAGTGTGTCTCTGTGTTTGGCAATTTGGCATGTCAGCAGAGCATATGTGTGTGTGTGTGTGTGTGTGTGTGTGTGTGTGTGTGTGTGTGTGGAGGTGGGATTGGAAAAAGTCACAGTACCTCGATAATCTTTGCTTAAGCCGAAACACTCATTGTTCATTAATTTATTGATGTCGCCAGTAAGGAAGGTCATGGAAATACAACGGCGGTGGAGAAATGCTTACGGGCCCGCTGTTCAAATCAATGGTGGATGGTGAGAAGAAAATGTCTGCCATGCCGTACCTTGAAGCACTGACTCCTCCCGTAGCTTTTTCGGTCATTTTCTGATCTATCCATGCTCCATGCTCCGTAGCACTGTTAAGTAATACGTCTTTGATATTTCCGGTTGTTTCAGTCCACTCGTTAAAGCTCTGGTGTTTTGAAATTGGAAGCCATTTTAACTGGGCAGAAGCTTTCATGTAATTCAGCTACAGTTCCTCCAAGCATATCTGCTCCGGCCTCACATGAGTCTTCCTGTCGACTTAACTGGAATCCCAGTTGTGTATGCCAGCCTGTCACTTCACTGCCTCTTCCTCACCAGTAGAGTCGCATGAGACCGATCCCCCTGCTGCTTTCCCCTGGCTGCTGTACACACTGCAACAGTGAAACTCTGGAGGAGATGTCTGCGCCTTGAAAGCACCACCCGGGCTGAGAGAAGGAGCACAATAGATCGGTGAATACATGGCACACATAAAAAGATGCGATAACACAGTGGAGTGTTAAACGTGGCGCACTCAGGTCTGTTTGTGGATGGCTTCTAATTGATGCTTGTAAATGCATCATCTTCTTCAGATTGTTTGTTTTTAATTCAACCTATTTGTGCGGTGCGCTGTGATGAGTGCGCTCCCTTATTCTCTCTGGCAAATACACACGTGCACACATAATGTGATCTCTCAATGAGATGGCAATGGCATAGAAATATAGAGGGAGAAAGGTTATGATATGTTAAGAAGGTGGCCGGGCAAGCCCAGAGCATGTCATTCCCATCCGTGCTAGCGGGCTCCTTCATCTATTCGTGAACACACAAGCTTACAGCTTCCCTTTAAATACGTCTGTACTAAGGATGCCAGCGTCAGTATGAAGTTGCGTTGAGACACACGTGTAACTTGTCGACGGTAATGGCTCACGAATTATGGGCATGGTTCATACATCGCCCTCGTGTTTACACTGTACCAGGCCCACATTTGCATATGAGATTAGTGAAAGCTGCTTGACCTCTAATCAAGGGCATGATGGGCGGTGGAAGGATGTGATGTGGGATACGAAGCCCTAAAATACGAGTCAATTTCCTGCGGGGCTTATCAGAGCCGTTTGACTGGCGTGTGAGCAGCGAGCGGCCGTCAGTTGTCAGGATTTAAACTTAGGGAGGAAATGAGACACTGGGGTGTGCTCTGAATATCCTACAATGATAGGACAGAAGAGAGAGAGAGAGAGATGGGAGAGAAACCCCACATATGAAAAACTTTACGTCATTGTAGAAAGGAATGCATGATTTCTATTTACATATCATCTAAATAGGAGTGGAGGGTCTAATCTGTAGTTCTTCTCAGCTGGAGCGGTATTAGTGCACCACTTTCCCTGGTGTGTTTTGAATAGATCCAGTATGTCACTGGTTGCGGTGGCGGCATCAGACTGTCGGCATGACAGACACATCTTCCTCCCTTCATTAATCTCCGTTTAGTTCTGCACTGCAGACGAGGTAGGGAGGGGGGCATCGAGGGAGCGTCGGACAGGGGGAAAGGCGGACGAGCAAGATTAAAGATATGGCTAGCCATGAAATCGAAAAGGAGATGGGAGATGGGGGAAGAGGGATAAAAGATGGAGAGAAAATGAACTGAATATTGAAAGTTGCCTCTAAGACGAGTGAGGAAGGTGAGGAAAAAGACAGAAAGGTGAGAGCAAAGACGAGCTAAGGAATATAGGTATACATTGGAGAAAATTGAGGCAGGAGGAAATGGCAGGAGGAGGGGAAAGGGGGTCTGCTGTTTGATCTTTAACAGGATTATTTTTCTCTGCTTCCCTTTTATTTATTTGATTTTTCCTCATATTTATTCATATGCAAATGCTGGCCGTGTGCCAGCAGAAACCCATATTGGAGTTCTGCGCCGCACTGAGCCCGCCCTGTGACTGTGCATCTCCGATACACACACACAGCCATACTGGGTAATCCTAAAGAGATTTTTGTGGACCTCTGCAGCTCTGCAGTAGGCTCAGACACAGGCAGGGATGCAGCACACTATAGCGGCTATGGACTCACTGTGGTCTGCATTTTTAGTGAGTTGTTTTGTTTTAACAGCTCGACCTTTCAAAAATGATGTTTGACTATGTGACCATCTGTTTGTTTGCCCTCGCTCTCGCTGTGTGTATGGAGGGAGATGCCGGTCCAGCATTCACTCTCTACAACATCCATCAGCCCATATGGAAAGACACAAAAACAAAGCCAAGGCCAGCCTGGGCCAGGACGATTATTTTGATTCCCTTATTAAAACCGGGGGCTTGGGATTTGTCTGGTAGTTGGCCTCAGGGGTTGATAGAGATTTCCCAGGCTCCTGTTTGATGGGGTTTAAGCCCTCATCGGAGTGGTAGATGCTGGATCCTGTAGTGGATATTGATTTGGCCTTTCCTTTAGATTATACAAGTCTGGCTCTGTTGATTGTCAATACTGCCATCATTGAAGGACAATACATAATCTCTGTGGCCAGCCGGCCAAATAAGATTTAGTTATCTCTATGTCTGTTGGTTTGTGCTACTTCTTATGGTTGATATTTTTAGTATACATAGATCCCTTACTGATGTACCACCAATCCCGTATTTTTGTTTATTGTAGCGTGTGTGTGTGTTTGTATGTTACTTAAACTCAAAACCCTCTCATGTGGCATGTCCAAGGCCGCTTCAGTCAATAAGCAGAGGCACACAGTCCTCTGTGACACGACTATGCTTCAGTTGGAGAATCTGCTTCCTTTGATTATGTGAACCACATACACACATATGTGTACACACACACATGGACACGTATGTACACATATGGGCAACTGTGGCTCAGTGGTGAGCAGGGTCGTCCTTCAATCAGGGGATTGCCGGTTCGATCCCCGGCTCCGCTAGTGCATGTCGATGTGTCCTTGGTAGTCAGAAGACTAGAACAGTGCTATACAAGTACAGGTCTATTTACACACACACACCCCTTCATGGCCTGTAGACCTATATGAGAGGCCACTGGTGTACAGAAAGAAATCCGACATGTTCGAGCTTCACAGCAGCTGACTCCATAAACCAGATGTGTGTGTGTCTGCTTGCACCCTACACTGAGGAGTGTAGCCATTAGAGCAGTATTGCAGATTGTCTGGTAGGGCGCTCAGGGCCACAAAATGCAATTAGATTCTAGTATAAAATATTTATTTCCACAACACCTACTGTGCACCAGAGAGGAGCCTTTACCCACTGTGTGCTTAAATATGAAAATAGTATATATAGTGCATGCCCGAGAGAGCAGCAGATACAATTTCTCAGTGTGGGCTTGTGCGCCGGCTCTGTCTGTAGGCACAGATAAGCGCATGCACTTAAATGTGAGGGCAGGGCATGCTAATAGATGACAACTCGTTTTATTACTTTTTCATATATTTGAATTGAATGCTTTTTATTGCACTTTAAACAACTGGGGTCAAATGGTACAGAGTTAAGTATAGCACTACATTTGTATCTTTATATTTGATTTCACTTCTTTGAAATTGATTGTTGTGCTCTGTTCTAACAAAAGAGTAGGTATAATGTTGGGTTTTCAAACTCCACCCATTAAAAATGACAAAGATATCAGAAAGACAGCGGCTCCCTCGGCTTTAAGTTTCAGCTCATTGTTCAACTTAACAGCTGTCATAGCGTTGTTTTTCGGCTGCAGGCATCTTTTTGTTTTTTTTTACCAAAAAAGCTCGTACAACCCACTGTACACTATCGGCTCAGCACCAAAGCAAAGTTAGCAACTAGCTGGGAAACATGGTAAATGCAATTAACAGCTAAATAACCAGCTATTTCCCTCAGAAGTCAGTGGACACCAAAAACAGAAAAAAAAACTCTGATATTGCTCTGTAACGACTGGATTCGGAAATAAGTAACAGTTTATGTCACGTTATGTCAATTTAAAAGGTGATAATATGTTGATGTTGTGTTCTTCCCCCAAGTGGGGGACGTAGAAAAATAAGTTATTGCAGGTTTACATTCAATTATATTTTCAGTAAAGAAGCTGACCACATCTAATCATGTTGGGGTTCGCGACTGAAATGCTCCGAAGGGACATTTTCTGAGCTGAAATATTTAAATTCCGAAATTCAATAAAGCCATCAATCGACTCAAACTCGACCTTTCTATTGTTAACACAAGCCTGGGTCGCTTAATGTTGGGATACTTAGACATTTAAGCTCAGAAACCACATGAGGAATTTGGCATGTCAGCAGAGCATATGTGTGTGTGTGTGTGTGTGTGTGTGTGTGTGTGTGTGTGTGTGTGTGTGTGTGTGTGTGTGCTCCAACCCTTAAAGGACCAGGGATGAATGGATTGTGGCTTTTACTCCTCTGAAGCTGCCGTCCTCTCGGCTGTGTCCAGGACAACAACCATACAGCTGCCTCCTCTTCATCTCTGGATGCTGATCAGGCTTTTTCAGTGATCTTTTGTGCGGGGATCAGTGAAGTTCACAAACTGGTTCTGGTCTGCTCTCTCACTGTGGCTCAGCAACCACGTGTCTGTGGGTGGATGAGTAGGTGGAGGCCAAATGTTACGGAATGAGAAGTATGGATAATGTACGGAGCCAAACTCTCGATAACATATAATAATCTTATTCACACAGAGCACCAGAGACAAAACGTGTGTGTAAATAGCTCTGAGTATAATTTTGTCATTTGAAATCACCAGATTGTTAGAATTGGACTTGTTGTACTTACACAAGGCATGACTCTAGATTTAGTTTTTTGATATCTATTTTTTGTCAGCAAGAAATAAGCATATGTGTATGTACACTACTTTGTGTACATACACGTGTGTGTGTGTGTGTGTGTGTGTGTGTGTGTGTGTGTGTGTGTGTGTGTGTGTCCTGCACTGGGAGGATTACTGTAGATTTACAAGGCCTGGTAACAATGAGCAGACCCACCCCAGGGACCCATACTCAATCACTATCACAATGAAACGCTGCTAATTCCTATTTAAAGCTGCCACACAGGCGCTGCCCTCCATGCTCTCCAGGCCCACGAAGAACAGGAAGCTCCGAGACAGAGCGAGGACGATTCCACGTTATGTTAAGTCTGTGTAGTTTCTGTTAATTTCTGTCTGAGTTCATCTCTTAGGTCTCCATGATTCACTCCTCTCCCATTGTTTCCTTTGAGGTAACTTCATGAGACAAATGTGTGTGCCACTGGAGAGCAGTTCATGTTACCATCTGTGCCATTTGTCTTAGAAGTGCCCACCCAGAGGTCCCGTCCGCTCTAGACCGCTCCTTATTGGCTAGCCGTTGAATAATTCAGCAGTTTCAGACGTAAAGGGGATTGCTTTAATTCCTGGCTAGCAGGTTAATGTCGGGAGTTTGCTGTTGCATTAAACGCAGGCAGTAATTTATAATGTCAGCACAAGCATAGCAAATAAGCACACAATGGTGCGTGTTGTTAAGTGTGTTGCATTCATGGCTGAAGGTGCCGTGCCTGTGTATTTATTCTCCGCCTATGCTATTGCCCCACGAGCTCTGCTGTAGGTGTGCGTCAGTGGAGTGTTATGAAATACAGACTGTAAGATTGAGTTGCGGTGTTGTGTTTGCTGGTTTAGCAGGCTGCTGCCACTTCCCCTCCTGGCTGCTGCACAAGCACATTCATTTAGAGATGAGCTTTAATTGGACACGGAATCAGGGACAGAAATCTCAAGCTGCATTAATATTTCAGAAGAACGCATCGGACAAGTCGGCCCATCTGACTGTCCGCTCTCTTTTCGATTTATCTTGACTCTTCCCCTTGCGCTGTCCTGTCTTTTCACATGCATGCAGGTTAAACCGAAGCATGCACCCTTCAGTATATACACGCACGCACAAGCTGTGCCGGTTTCTGAGAAGCCGTAAAGCTTTCTTTTCCTTCGGCCATTAAGGGGGATGAATTATTGGCACCGAATCACTCGAGGAATCCATTTTACTTAGGCACACATGCGAAAGCTGGCAAGCAAACACGCATGCACATATACAGAGCCTTTAAACTGGGGCGCTAACGTAATGGGGGTAATGATTTTTGCATTATTAATGAACCAGGCTTCATACTCATCCTAATTGAAAATGTTCTTTCATCTTCAACACTTGCTCATTTATCCTCTCCTTCAATGCAAGTGGTGTAATACATATAGTGTAGATAGCACATGCACACTTATGGTACGCGCATGCATAACCGGGACACATTTAAACACACAAACACACGCAGGACCTTTTGCTGCCGTTGTATTGTCACTTGGTGTTCTTGTTGTACTCTGCTCTATAAACTAACGAAAACGACAGTACGTAAAGTAGATTGTAGGAATGAAGGTGAGCGGGGGTTGAATGAGGGTCAGGGACGTTGGGATGAGAAGGGCTGAGTTTGAAAGGTGGGATTAAATGAGTGTCATGCACAAGGGGAAGAACGGAGGATCGAACGCGGATCGATGATGGGTATAAGCCGGAAGGTGTCATGGAAAGAAACCCAGGGAGTTAAACACGGTGGGGGCATCATACTGTAGATTCATCCCCCCCCAGTGGTGCCTGTAATGACAGATAGAAGGAGCTGAGGACAAAATGGGGTTTTGCAGTAGGGATGTATTTAAAGGTTATTAAATCAGCATCATACTGTGCGTGCCACATTGCACATCCGAGTGTTGTAAAGCCTCGTTGCCGTCTGTGAAAGAAGCGTCTCTGTGTTTTTATGTTGTTTTACAAGTTGTCACTCTCCGACTGTCTCTTACCCCGTTAACACACCGCCAGCACCTCAGCAACAACATACGGAAGGAGCGGGAAATACATTGAGAAGTAAAGAGACAGGGAGTGGATGAGGTGAAATGGGAGAAATCAATTAGGGGCATGTGCCGCCAGAACACCAGCGACACTTCAACAGATGTGAACTGGTGAATAGACCTCACACTCACTTTGCATCAGTCCTTCATGGCAGTTTGCTTTCTTTCGAGGGCATACAAGTAAAAACTAGTTTGAATAAGAATCACTCGAGCTGTGTGTGTGTGTGTGTGTGTGTGTGTGTGTGTGTGTGTGTGTGTTCATGATCAAGGGCACGGTGCCTGGGTCTAAGCCTAGGGCAGTAGTGTCATTAACATCTCTGGCCCCGAGTGCCGCCCTCACTGGAGATGTCCCTTTACTGACTGGAGCGATGGGATGGGTCATTGCTTCCATCCCTCGCCCAGCCTCTCGCTCACTGTCAATTCTCCTGCTATCACCTTGATTTAGCATCACATTTCTTATTCAACCGTGGCCACAATTTTATTTATTTATTTCAGTTTTTCTTTTGGGACAGATTTCCTCTTGTATTGGGTTCTATTTGTTTTAGAGGTCAGAGTAAAGAAAAGAAAAAACAACCAAAAAGAAGGAAGGTTAAATAAACATAAAACTTATTATTTCACTTTGCCTCCAATGTTCACGACACCCTCATTTCTTATTTAAAACATAAAATGACTCAAAATTGAACCTAACATAACAGAAAATTGCATTTTCTTCTTTCCAGAAACAGATGGCAGACAAAAGATACAAATGCAGACTTCAGCGATTAAATCTAGAACAAAAAAACATGACTTACAGTAAAATGCAGTCAGACTGAGATGCTTAATGTTGTAGATTAATAAATCAGCCTCATGTATTATGAAATAAGGTAAATAATGAATACATGTACATTGATAACCAAAGTAACATGCTGATTTATCTTCAACTAACCTGACAGCCAAGTGAGTCCATTGCTAATATATCCATTAATATTATATACCAGGGGTCACTAATAGGCGGACCACTATCCGGTTCCAGACCCAGGGGACGTTGTTTTTGGACCTAACAGTAAGACCAGAGCCTTTAGGCAAGAATGGACAGACTCTTATACGTTCAGTCTTCCCACAGTCAGTTCACAACCAGTATGTGTCATGTGTTTGGAGACCGTGACGATTATTAAAATGTGAAGCTCCACTACGAGACAAAGCACAACTCTTTTGCACAAACGTACCAACTCGCATCCGAAATGAAGGCACTGAAAATATACAATCTAAGAGCCCAATATGATCAGAATCCAAACATATTATTTCACTGCCCAACAATGATGTGAAGAGAGAAGCGAATAGAGCTGAAACATGTGATTTCAATAACCACAGATAAAGTCCCTGCACTCACAATTCTCTTAATAGAAGATGCAACAAATATAATATTGTGTTTTGCGTTACATCACTTGAATGAACTGAATGTAATGCAATTCAGTTCAATTCATTTTTTTTAAATGAAGTACTTTTTTTAAAGCTTTCCGTTATGTAATTTATTCTTAAATGCAGCCCTTATTTTACTTGAAATGAGAGAAGAACATGTATTTATTATTAGATTATATATTATTTATAATACATCCAGTTCAATTTGAAATATATTATTCAATTAAGCTTTCTTTATTTGATTTGACAGTCAGTTGTTGACTACATACAGACGTGAATACAACTGCTAGGCTACTTAAATATAAATAGGACTAATGGGACTACATTTTCTCTAAATGGACCTCATTGGATTGTATTTGAATACCCCTGTTATATACTGTGGTCTGCATCAGAAATAGTCATGTGTAATACCCCTGTTATACTGTTCAGCACCATGGAGAGAGTCACTGTGGAGGTTAAAGGGTGCACAGGCATCGGCGAAGTTTACCAGAACACCAGTCTTAACCAATAGTGGTGGTATCGTTTACTTAAGACCCCATTTCCTCTGTGTGTCCCTGTCTGCAGTTAGATTGTGTATTTTGGAGTTTTCCCCCCAAGGCTGTAAGGTAATAGAGGTCACGAGAAATGCTCATTCGCAAACCCTGAGGATACAAAACCCCATGGCACACTAAACTTTTGAAGAGACAGCTCAGTTTCAGAATGTAATTTTAATTTTTCTTCAGAATGGAGGGGAGGAGGGGTTGTGTCTGGATGTATCAATGCCGTCTGTTCACTGAGTGCCTGCGTCTGCATGATTCTTTAACAGAGCAGATTTGATCAAGTTTGGACATCAAGATAATGTGCAGCATCCTAATACAGTCCCGGTCTTGGAACGCGTATGAAGTCAATCGGACATTGATTTCTTCCGACCGTTCCTTAACCTTAATCAAGTGGCTATCGGTGTTACCATGGCGACGAGGGTCCCCCTTTTTTTCTCGACGGAACGCTTTCACAACAGCAGTCATGTTCATTCAGCTTACAGAATGGACCGATAGACCAAAAGATCAAAGGGGTGATGCTTCCAAGACGAACAAGACAACGTGCTCAGCTGAACCAAGTCAAGAAGAAAATACGCTTGTCTTGCTCCTGGATTCACAGTGAATGCGATGGGAGATGAAGTGTGTATTTTATGCCTGACAACTCTGGCAGCTGACAGTATGAGTGATCTTTCCTTTTCCAAAGAGGAGAATGGCAGAAAAAGTTTCAGAATCACTGCCTTAACTGGGCCACTTAGTTTGTTTTGCTTCATCTCACCAGTTTTTGAAATGCTGTCCTGGCGATAGTGCAGCAGCACCACGCTGCGTCAGATGAGATGAAGCTTACAGGTGTCCTTCTGGAGGGAATAGACCAACAACATATATATTCTTGTTAAATTTCAAAGGACTTGCTGTGTGGACCATTTTCTGTCCAATACTGAATTCCCACTGTACTGCGGTCCTTGTCACTGTTAACTTCACGGCGGGCCTGAGGGTGTACAGATCCACGTGCTTCCCCCAATACACCAAGCAGCAACCAACTGCTGCTGTTTACCAGACAGCCAACAACTTCTCCAGGAGGGCTCTCTGTCTAGTTTTTTCTTCTTCATATAAATGTAAGCAGGCCTTAGGGAATGACTTTTTGAAAGATGTGAAGTTTACGGAGGCAGCTGAAGCAGAATAGCCACAATAATCCTCCCTCTTCCAGCCTTTTGGATTACCTGACTATTGAGAGCACAATCTCTGTGAGTGCAATTTAATGCCCTTGTTTTGTCTCCTTCATCCCCCCCCCGCCCCCACCTCCTTCTTTTTTTTATGTGTGTGTCTCAGGCCACGAGAGGGAATAGGCAGAGGAGCATGGGTGATAATGACTTGTCAAATTAGAAGCGATGGAACCTGCAGCGAGTGTAAACACAATTCGGAATGTTCAGATGACATTTTTCCAAGCTGCATTTCTACTGGGGGAGATTAGCCGAGTGACAGCTCAGCCTGAATCTCCTGGATCACAGCTGCGCACACACACACACACACACACACACACACACACACACACACACACACACACACACACACACACACACACACACACACACTTTGCATTTGGCCATCTCATGATTTGAAATGCTTCTCCTTTTTCCCAGACATGGTCCAAGGGGCTTGGCTCAGCCAGTCATGCTGCGTATGGATTCATGTGTGTGTGGCCGCCCCACACCCCGTCAGCATGATGGATGGTGTTCACACACAACCTTGACTTTATAACTTACAGGGACTTTATTTGCATGTGTTTCCATTACCAGTAAAACTGCACATGATGTAGGAGAGCCGTAGACTTTTTCGTTGTTAAGATATTAGGGGCTCCTTAGTGTTCCATTTTACGCATGGCCGTCCTCCTCGGTGCAGCATAAACTGCCATGTGCGGTGCTGCTCATTTCCCAACTTCGCCTATAAAATAAAGAGCCATTTACAAGGAACAATGTCCCGGTCTACCACGTCTCCCTCTCTGCTGCAACCACTATTGGAGAGATACTATTGAGAGTCCCGAGCGCATCAATTTGGGCCTCAAATGACTTTCTCCAGCTGGCCAAATCCTGACAAGCTTTCTGTTCTCCTTAAAAAAAGAGCCCTTTATCATGAAGAGAAAGGAAGAAAGGATGAGCAAGGGAAAGAGAGAGCAAGAGAGAGAGAGAGAGTCAAGTCAAAAAGCTACTGTCTCAGTGACACCCTTTCTCACACAACAGGGGACATTTCTGTTCTATAACGGGTTCTGATTAATTTGAAGTCAATTGGAGAGTTATTAAAAGGATCTGAGTGAGCGGTGCTGAACTTGGTCAAGGGCAACAAACGCACCCTGGTTTCTATATGAAACAATAGAAAGTGGCCTGTCACCTTCAGGCAAACTTCAAAGTTTCCATGATTTATCAACTATGCCTATCAACTACTTTTAATACTGTACTGTATGTGTAGATTTACGGATTCCATCCTGTTTTGCTTTTTGTACGTATTTAAGCCTCAAATACATTTGCCTGCAGTTTCCTTCTGAGCACCTGCTTATATTCTGTGGGGCGAAGCTCATCGCTCAGGATTTGCTTCATTTTTAGGTATTGTTTTTGGTTTATCTCCGAAAGCTTTATGTTGCCTTTGAAATTACTCCAATATGTATGCAAATGTCAACATCCACGGCCACAAATTAGATTTACTTCATTTCCCTATTGTTCCCATATCCTTCTGTGGTCCTCAGGTGCAGGTTCAGTAGTTTAATGTAACACTGCTATGCATTACAGCGCAATTTACATCGTGAGCACTACAAATAACGTCAGGAATGAACATTAATAAAGCAAGATGCAGAGAAATGGAGGCTCAGATTTAATTCCCATATAGTAGGATATGATGAGTTACCACACTGATGTGAGGAGACAAACAAGTAGGGCCAGCATATATTGTCTGTGCAGAATTTATTGGGGATTAATGAACGGCCTCAATTTATAGGGAATGTATAGAGTTATCAACTTTGTTTTGTCTTTGAGATACTTATGTGATCTTAGGCCAAGCCAGGATTACATCAGAGATATACAGTAGTTTTAGTTACATGTACTGTAAACCCAGAAAGAGGAAAAGAAGAGTTCTTCTAAGTGGTTAAGTGTACAAGATTTGTTGTTTCAGACACAAGGCAGAATCTGTAGCATAATTATATTGTAGTAAATCAGATACAGTGGCATTAACACATTTCCAAAAGGTTGTGGTAATAGGACACTTCCAAAACAAGTACAAGAATGTTCGCTTGACATAATCAGAGCAAAACAGGCAGGTATAATCAGAGGTCAACCCGATTTCATAGCTCCGTCACCAATGACAATATCATTATGTTCTATGTTGATATTAATGTATTTTGTAACTTCTATTATTAGTCTTTGCCTTTCTTCTATTTAGGGGACTTCACTAAGTGCTGAAACTAGAGTTCTCATAATGTGGGTCTTTGGGGGAAAACAGGAAGTATAATGTTGGGTTGGAGTCATTTGGTTATGTCGGGGACTGCGCCTTAAACCGTTTTTTAAGCTTTGTTTGTTAAATTCTTTTGGCAAATTGGCACCATTGCAATGTGCACGCATATCACTGGATCACATTGAAGAAACCTTAAAATGTGATGATTCAGGCAAGTTTAAGATTTTTTCATTCACAACGGACACTGGGCCTTGGGAAGTGTACTGTAAATTACACTGTGTGTTACGACTCGGAGAAGGTGGAGGATTTTGACAATTATTTCTAAAAAGCCTTAATTGCCTCCATGAGCTGCTGACTGCGTTGATAAGCAGGCCAAATCAGCCGGCTAACGTATAGTAACTTACTTCCCATTGTTGAAGAACACCAGCACACACCTGTCCCTTTCATCGCACTCGGTAGCGTTGCCTCATTTCTCTCATTCCCCGCGGGGATGCACCCCACCGTTGGAAAACCTCTGGTGTAAAATATTTGATGTTCTGCGAATAACTTCATTTTCTGTAAGTTATGATATAAAGTTAGAATCGACTACACGCAGGAGAAGAGGAAACTCTCTACAAACAAAATAACAAGGCTGTGAAAGAAGCAAATTACTCAATACTTCTTTGAACAGTCAGCGAAAGCAGCCAGAGTTGGGATACAATAAGCATTGCAGTGGGGACATAATCCAGGTCTGGCACTGGGCTGTGTGGCAGCCGGCCTGGCAGAGATGCTGCTTGTTTACTTTGCATATGCAGCCATCCCATCTCATCTCATCACAGTCACACCTGTCTCCATCTCTTTTTGTTTCTCTATGTCTGCTCTTCCAATCCCCAATTATAAATATATATATATATATATATATATATATATATATATATATATATATATATATATTGCGTGTGTATACTTATCCGTATACTTTAAACTAAGGTGCCATGGAAGCAGTGACAATGTTAATAGTTTGGTACATATTTGCAGCAGTTGTTCATTCATATTTATTCTCAGAGCAACTACTGGTCAGACATTGGTTTCTGAAATTAAATCTTGTATTGGTCAAGTATACATGCTTTTATGTACATAAAATGTATGTTCCCCCATACAGTCCCAACTAAATAACAGATAAATACCATAAATAACAGGAAGCAAGCAGGAAGCTGAAGAAAGATAAAATAGAAAATAGGGACAACATATTGTTTTGAAGTAAAATCCATACCTGTATTATTATATTGGTTTTCCAGTCATGACAGACGGAGAAAGGCAAAGAGGAAGGTAGATTTATACAAGGTAGAATACTTTTCCCTGTCCAGCAGTTTTTGGATGGACAGCCGAGCTAATGTACCACCATCTTTAGAGAGAAATGATCAGTACGGGTCCACATTTGCATATAAACGAGAAATGGTTAACTGTCAGTGAGAGTGAATGATTTGGAGACAGAGAAATATGAAGTGGCACAGCACAGACGGAGAGATTAAAAAGTCACAGATCAAGTTACTTAGAGGAGTACAAAGACACGGAGAGACCATTAATGCACAATCATGCTTCAATAAAACATATAATGTTGAATACATTCATAAATCATTTTAATTCATGAAATATTGCAAAGATAACCTTTCAGTTGGTGTATTGTATGTAGATTGTGAAAAAAATCACAAATGATCTATAATTTATTCATTTTTTAATAAATTATAGATCATTTGTGATTCTTTTTTTCTTTCAACGTTCATGCAGAAAAGCTCTGGTATTATTTTTAATTCAGGTCGTGTCAGCTCCGGTTTCACCAGATCTAGGCCCCACTGGACCAGAGCAGACCAGAACAAAGCCAGGCTACATTAACATGGTCTGTCATGGGATTCCAGACAACAAAAGGATGACACAGAAACGTAGTTTCTTATCAAGTTGTAATCTTGCAGCAAATTTCATTTCAACTTCAAAGGCCGCAGTCTGTAACTCAGCTTACTTAATTCAATGTGTTGTTTTTCTGAACTGACTCCAGTGGATGAAAACACTCAAAATGCATGCAGAGTTCACCCATGTTAGATGCTTTAAACACCTACCACTATTGAGGCCAACAAGTCTTATCATTGAAAGGCTTGAAGTCGCAGACACAGACTCACAGTTGAACTGGTGGCTAAAAAGAAAAAGCCAGTGATTCACAGAGACACAGCGGTCCTACCAATCACGTTGTGGTCAACTATGCTGAACTTTTATTCTCTCATCTGGAGACTAAAGTAGCGAGAGACCAACAGAGAGGGAATTATAGGCAGGAAATTAGGTGGTTACTATAATATAACTGTTAAAGGCCCATGAGCTTATTTGAAGATGTACAACAAAAGTATGTTTTGTTGTACATTTACTTCTCTATATATCAAATTGTCACATGTTATCTCAGTATATAAGACTTACATCCGCAAAGTGTAAGGATCAGGAGAATAAGATGTAATTAGCCTAAAGATTATGAGTGGTGTTTTTCATCTTATTCCAGGGCAGCACAGTGAACCGTTTACTATAGATTCTGCACAATTACCTTCAGGGGTCACATTTCCATAGTTGACAATTTTTTTCATGTAAAAATATATATATTTTACAGTGTAGTAAATCAAAATGGATTTTTTGTTTCGTTACTGTTCTAAATAGCGGTTAGAAAGCACCAATTTTGGATTAAAAAGAAGATTTCCAAGCTCGAGAGTCGGCTGCATAGGGAGATAGAGATCGAGTCATGTACACAGCGGAGGGGTGAGGAGGGGAAAAAGGGAATTAGAGAGACAGAAAGTTATTAAAGAGTCCTTATCTACATATAGATCATTGAATGTCTTCCTGGCCTGCGAGGAACCATGCCGCCCACCCAACATCTGATAATTACACTTCATTAGGAGAGCAGGTAGTGATTAGAGAAGAGAGGCCGACTACTGAAGACGACATGAGAGAGAGTGAGAGGCATGTGAGAAGGAAAGCCAGGCACACTTGAGTGATATACCGTTGTGAAAGGATAATGGGGTTTTGATTATAGGGGGGGGGGAAGAAAAGCAGGAGTTGACTGAGATGACACGTAGCATGCTCTGTGATTGTGTACATTTAGGGGTCGGGTTGCTGGTTTGTAGTTCCACATGAATGTGGGTCAATTCATCGTAGCTCAGCGGTCCATATTTATGGCCTTGGTTTAATGTCACAGGAGGACAGACAGATCTGCCTCGACTCTGAATATAATAAGGTTTCTGTGACGCACACACAAACACACACACACACACACACACACACACACACACACACACACACACACACACACACACACACACACACACACATACACACACACACACACACACACACACACACACACACACACACACACACACACACACACACACACACACACACACACATGTCCTGCAGCTTGACATCTCCCCCTTGCTATTGGACCAGCTGTACCTGTGCCCGATACATAATGTGATGTAGCAGTGTTAGGGCAGCAGCCGGGAAAGGAGCGCTGCAGCTTATCGTGCCGCAGTAAGATTCATCGGGGCAGAGGCCAATTTCCCTCAGTCTGACAGGCAGCCGTGTGGGAATGTGTCCATATGGAAACATCCTTTACACTGCGGGCTTGTCCGAGAGTGGCTGTACAGAATCGCTACTAAAGGTGTGTTGTCCCAGAGGTGCAGGAAGAGCTCCTGTATTTGTGTGTGTAGATGTGTGTGTGTGTGCTGTCAGCAGAGGGAGAGTGAGGGGTGAGGACTGCAGTATTCCTCCAGCGGAAAGCATTGATTTTCCTGCCCAGCGTGGGAATGTGGAGAAATGTCAGCCTCTAATTGAGTTGATAAAACCGTTTTGAGTTTCAGACATAAATATGGTTTCCTCCCCACAAAAGGCCACCGCATTAAACAACTCCAATTTAGGGGTCTGTGAGGAATGAAAGGTCTCTCCTGGTGTGTGTTCACATGTGCATGCAGACAGCACGTGTCGGCAAATCTGCATGGTGAAAGAAACTGACAGGCGCGCCGCGGCTGAATAAAGTGCTCTTTCATTGTGAATCAGGATACAAGCTCGTTAGAATAAACAGTTTTTGTTGTGGCGGGGAGGGCAGAAATGGAGAGTGTGCGAGAGAGAGAGACAGAGGTCATATCCATTAGAGGTGTAGAGGCTGAATAAAGAAAAGGCTGAATGAAGCCTCCGCTGTCCCTGCTGATTAGCAGATTGATATGCAGAGAGAGCCGAGGATTTACCTGCTGCCTTCAATGGGAACTCACTCACTAATGTCGGGGGAAGAGCAGTTGTTTTCTGATGATTATCTCCTATTTAATGCGTTGGGATCTGGCAGGAGTGTGTTTGGTTATCGGCAAGTATGAAAACTAAATTATTGACATTAATAAAATTGGATTATTAACGTTTCATTATTAATAACGCGGCACCACCCTGGGATGAGGGACCAATCAATAACCAAACTATATAAAAAGTTAAAAAAATTGGTGTTCACTCGAAATGCCAATACTCAAAGTCAAAGGTTGAGTTAGAGCACAGGCCACAACATCCAGCAATGATAACAATACACATGCACAAAGTTACCACAGACAACTGCTCTTTAAAGTAGAAGAGAGTTTATTTACTTCTAACAATATTGATCAAGTCAATATTATTATAAAGCAACAACAACTGCTGTACTGTTAATCCCGTACTACCTAAGATCAACAAACAAGTGCGTGTCCGTGGGCGTAAGGGGGGGGAGAAGCGAGAGAAAAAGAAAAACGGAGCAGTGAGGCACGCGATAGAGGCCACGCGAACACGAGCACAACAGCACAACGTATATACAGAATGTGTGTATGAGTAGGCGTACGTGTGTGTGGGTTAGTTTAACAATAAGGAGGAAGAACAACACTCAAAACAAGGCAAATCCTCACCGCCGCTGTAAATTACAGCAACCGTTACTTTATCACACAGAAACCCGACTGGCGAACTGAAATTCGGCATTTAACTAATAAAGTACAGTTTACCCAATAAACACTATTATGGCCGCATGGAACAGCCCTCTTTCAACGGCATTGAAACAACACAATTACCGCAGCAGCAACACAACACTAATGTTTGCACAGCACTAACAGAACGTGGTGGTTCGTAAAAGGTGTTACCAACACACTATGACCTATTTTGACCTTTGGTAGGTTGCCCAGAAAACACCTACTAACCTTACTTGAGATTGCTTAATAGCTGATCGCATGTTTCTTCGAATTTTCTATCTTCAATTCGGGACTCGGAGCCTCACTGAGCTGCGTGGCGTTAAATCTTTCGTGCACGGTGAGATTTTAGCGTGGTTTAACCCAAATCAGGCTGTTGAAATGCCCCGTTCCTTTGTTTCAACCACATGGTGCCAAGTCCCAACAAATGCTGAACTAGTCAAAACAGATAGATGCCCAACATGAAAGTGACTCATGCAGTTTTTTTTTATTTTCCTCCTTGTTTTTGTGTGATATTTGAATAATTTAGGCCACTCAATTGCCAAAAACAAGTATTACCCATTGCACCACTAAGGTGCTTCACAGTTGTGTAATCAAGTCTAAAGTTGTGAGGAGTGCATGTGAAGACACATGAGAGTGCATGTGTGCCTGTTTGCCTCTATAGGGGCCCTGCTCTCATTAATAGGAATGATAATTAGACAGGGTTTCACACATTGTGTCCTGCATACAGACGCACACACACACACACACACACACACACACACACACACACACACACACACACACACACACACACATTCATAAGCGCACACACATTTGCGGCTTAGCCTACTGGTAATTAACAGACATAATTAGGCAGACAACCGTTCATATAGGGAATGCACGTTCATGCACACACGCACACGCACACACACACGCACACACAGACACACATTACTTCCCTGGTAATTAAGAGTATTAATTACAAGCATAGCTGTCCCTGTGAGGCTCTCTATCACTCACAGACTGGCACGCAGCATGGTTCTTATTACTTTATCTCACCACACCATCACCACTTCTCTCTCTGAGTCTCTCTGGTTACACATGCACATATATGTACCCAGTAATATACACCATCTGGATAAACAAATGGTAGCTAATTAGTCAGAGATTGATCGCTGGCTACAGGTTAACCTCTGGTCCTCTTCCCTCCCCTTACCCCAAGTCATTGACACAAATCAAAGACACTGGCACAGCCCCTGGCCAGGCACCCTGGTCTGTTCTAGTTCTAGCCAGCAGCTCAATTCCCAAGCTACCCTCTGGCCAGAAGTTGCCCTATGGCCATAGGTTGACCGGCGATCAGTCTCTGAGTAATTAGCGACCATTTGTTTAACCAGAAGGTGTAAATTACCATGTACATGAGGAGAGGGGGCATTGTGCAGTACAATTGCAATCCTCCAAAAGCAAAAGATGTGGAATTCCATGCATAATAGTACATCATGAAAAACTGCATACTTGCACACTGTTATAGAGCATATTGCCTCATAACTAATAAAGCCATTAAAGTGAGTGTTTTTCTAATAAATAAAAAAAGAGGATTATTGTGGGTGGTTTATAACCTGATAATCCTCCTCCCACTCATATGTTCTTGTAAAGTAACAGAAAGATGCATAACATCTGTATATTGTTTTCGCTGTCGATTTTATATTTCTATGTCCTGCAATCACACTGCCACCAATTGTGTATGCGCTCATACGTATTTTATGATTTCTTAATCGTTCTTTAAATCACACCCTGGCAATGTGTTGATGTACGTCTCCCTCGCTCTTTCTGCTTCTCCGTAGTGGACGGCTGCACAGATTGGTCAGTGGACTACCTGAAGTACCGGGTACTGCAGGGTGAGCCGGTGCGGCTGAAGTGCGCTCTGTTCTATGGTTACATCCGGGCCAACTACAGCCAGGCACAGAGTGTGGGCCTCAGCCTCATGTGGTACCGCAGCTCTGGCCTGGGCCACAGCGACTTCGAGGAGCCCATCTCTTTCGACGGCGTGCGGATGAGCAAGGAGGAGGATGCCATCTGGTTCAGACCTGCCGACCTCCAGGACGTGGGCCTCTACTCCTGCGTGTTACGGTAGGATGGAGAGAAAAGAGATAACACTGGGGATGAAGCATTTAAATGTTTAGTTGCACAAGTTAAAGTAAAAGACATCGTTTGGCATTTTGAAAAAAAAATGCTTATTTGCTGTCATGCTGAGAGTTAGATGAGAATAATTATACCCGTCTATGCATTAAGTATAGTGCTGGATTATCATTGCTCAGCATACAAAACTGGAAGCAGAGGGAATCCGCTAGTGTACCAGAAAAACTAAGACCTACCAATTGGCTCTTTGTATCCGTACACGAACAGAAATGTACAAAAATACCTGTAAATACAAGACACGTGGTCTTGGCGTCTATATTTCATTATCAGACAGAACGCAAAGAAGCATATTTCCCAAAATGTGGAACTATTCCTTTTAACCAGGAAAAGAGAATTATATTTCTGCCAAAAAACCCGACCCGTTTAAGTGGCATCATCTCCATGATGATTGTAATTGAGTGATTCCACATATTTATATTAAAGTGAACTACAGCATAAGCCATGTGAAGTGGTGGGGAGAGCTATAAAGACAAAGAGATAAAAACACAAACACCCACACATGCTCACTCTTTAGTGGGCCATTATTGAGAGACTCCTTCTAATACAAGATGCATAATTATGTGGCAGTAACTTATTAACCTTTACATTGGAGAACATCCCTCAATAAACGGCTCATTGCAGCTCCTCATTTCAGATAATTTTTAATAAACCCCGTGAAAGGCCTCTTAAGGACCCAGAAAGGCTTGCCGGATACATCGAGTGTGACCTGGGGAGTGTGTTTGTGTGCAATGATACCCCAGCTTATACTGCAATTTATTACTGCACTCTGTAGAACCGATCTGGCACAAACAGTGATGTTTCACTGTAAATTAATATTGTATTGACAATTTATTCTAACAAGGCTTGGTTCCTGTTCAAATGTCGTTTTAAATTCAGAGCATACATTCCACTCTGTAGAGCACTACAGTTGTAAAAAGTGCCCGTAGCTCTTGTGTTTCTGTTGCTCGTGTTGAGCTGGGGGGCGGGTGGGGGGATTTAAAACTTCTTAGATACCCTAATCAGAACACTGCGAGAGATTTGCCTGGGAGCTGAAATCAATTTTTCTTTTTTGTTCGAGAGTAAGCTTTTGAGTCACACAATTTAGCATATATGACCTAAACACTCTAGCCCGAAACTCCCTTCAGGCAAAGAGAGGAAAAATAGGCCTTTGTCTTTTCTTCGGAGTTCATACAGTATGCAGTAGACCTTGATATGACACCTAACACTATAACAAGCCTCATTGGCATCAGGGATGGACATATAACCATATGACAATATGAATCAATGCCTTTTTGACATACAAAACATTGGAAATGTACGTGAGCTTTGTAAACGTAGGCTTTATTCATCCTGCTTTATTGCGGGACTGATTGATTTGGTATTTGATTTACCTAAAATTTATTATGCACCCAATAAACAGGCAGCTCTGATTATATTTCAAAACGTTAATGAGTTTCTCGGTTTATAAAATGTCATTATTAATACATGCAATTAAAAGCACATTACATGCCACTGGAACTGTATAGAATGTCAGAATGAATATGCAGAGTATTTGTCACATTAGTATGCTCATGTTATTTCAATGTAAATTAGTCCCGAGACCTAATTCAGTGGCGTCAATGACCTCCGCTTCTAAGTGTTGCATTTTTTCATGGATGGTTGAATAATAGTAAAACAGCCTCTGTGGTAAATATAAGTTTATGCACTTGCACATGTTTTGTTCAGCAAGATAATCTTCACAAATGAATAACACGTCTATGATTTTGAAAGCGTGAATGCAGTCGCCAGAAGTAAAAAGCTACTGTTATGCTTTAAGTGAACTCCACCTCGGTGGCGTGAGCATGAGCACACACACACACACACACACACACACACACACACACACACACACACACACACACACACACACACACACACACACACAACGCTGTGAAGGCAGACTAGTTGGCATGACGATGTTTTGTGGTCTCATTAAGCCACTTGTTAGCAAACTCCTTTTTTAAGACATGTAACTGCTTCAAAGTCTACCAGAGGGGCTCGTACTGACATATTTTATATCGTAGCATAAAACATTAGAATCAACCACAGACCATTTCAGACATAAAAAAACATATTCATAAAACTCATGGAACTAGAGGCGAGGGAACCGGAGGTGCAAAAGGCTGACTCACTTTGGGGTTTTAGGATTGATTCCTGCACCACTAATACAGCTTACAGCTCTGTGGGTCCACAAAAATTAAAACAAAAAGCACTTGACCGTTACATTTTCCAGCCGGCCACCTTCGGTTCTTTTGAGTGAGGCCAATGGGGACGTGTCCTTAAACTTGCATTCTCTCTCCTGACAAGCAGGGGGCGACTCCTCCGGTTGCAAAAATAAGTCACATTTTATGGAGTCTGTAAGAAATTGACCTTATTTCTCACTTGATTTATTACTTCAGTAACAATTTTAAACATGAGTGTATGATCTCAATCTCTAGTTTCAATATTCTTCAATAAAGTATGATGTTCATTTACTAAATGATGGCCCCATTTAGACTAAAAATAGACAATACATGTATGTTTTAGGGCGGGCTTACTATCATTGACAGGTCGCTGCCACTACCAGAGCTGTATACGACGTCTCTGCGTCACTCCTCCGCATTCCAAATATGGTAGCTTCTGTTCATTGCTTGCAAGAACTAAAATAACGATTTCCCCCGCCCCCTACAGGTCAGCCCCGCCCTCTTTCATAACTACTGAATCGTTTGTCATTGACTCTTGTGGGAGGTATCATTGGTCTCAGCAGAGAGTTACAATGGTGTGGGCTATGCCCACCTCCTCTTCCAACTCATGAATCGCTTGTCAACACTGCTTGTTCCTTGAGAAGATGATGTCGACACAACATCATATGATATGTGATCCATATTTTAAGCACAATGAATGTGATGGGTCAGATTGAGATGCGTGTGATTCCTTTAGTCCGTATATGAAGCATGGAGAATGCTTTCCAGACAATTTGGTGGCAGTGATAAGCAGCAATAAGCTATGTATAAGCTCTAGGCGTGTTGTGTAATGTCTATAAATGTACGTAAATGCCCCAATGGTAAGTTCAACTTTTTACCGAAGCCCTCCGGATGCTTTACTCAGACATAGATACTGGGTGCTGCATGAGTGTGTGCATGTATGTGAGTAGTTATCTTTGTCCTTCTCTGTCTGGAAATGTATGTCTAATCGCCAGTTTTCATGTGAAGGTGACTTCATTTACATATAGCAATCTCGATGTGCTTTCTACTGCTCTCCCTCTCTTTCACCCCTTTGCTCTTTCTCTCTTTCCTCTGCATGTCATCTCACTTAACGCCTGTAACATCGATTCATACCATCAATACGTCTTCCTCTCTCTCTCCGCCTCTCACGCTGCCACAGTCCCACTACATTTCACCTGATAAATTATGTTATAATGGTTCTAGTAACACGTCTGTGTTCTGGATAATGTGAAACCATGTGTATTTCCTTCCCATGATTGCGTTATCCAACATGGGGCATAATAATGTGTGGAGAATTACAGCTAACGTGAGCCACAGACTAATATTCAAAGCAGCTACACTCAAATAGAATGTGACAGACGTGAAAGACACCACAGGAATGTGCATCGACCCCCGGCTGTCCATCAATCAGGCGCCAACCCCTGACACCTACCCACAATGCTACAGGGTGCCTGTTGTGAATATTTAACATGTAAAGATGTCTTCTTTTGGCTCCCCGGGGAGTTTAATGGCTCAGGTGCATGACTGTGAGAGGTCATCTCTGATCGTCCTCCCGTTATATCAACAAGCGGCGGGGGTTGACTTTGTAGGTGTGTTAATTTGCCCACCCGTGCACGCGTGTGTGTGTGTGTTGGTACATGTGTGTTTGCATGGTCGAATTTGTTCTGTGGACAAATATACTGTCCAAGTGTACTCTGTAAGCCTACTGCACCGCGTCTTCCCACTTCTATTCCCTCCAGTAGGGAGGCATTGAGTCGATAATGTTAGATATCAGCACCAAGAGGGCAGTGCTCTGTTGCAATATCTTGCATCTTACTTTTGCCTCCTACAGCATTTTCCAGATGCCCTTTTAGTCATCTTCTATGTTGTAGAAGTATACAGTATCTTGTTTTTTTTCTCATTCCAAGTAGCTATTCTCCTTCTGCTCCTCTCGTTGCTATCTCTACCCAGTCGTCCAGGACTGGGTAGAGATAGCGACGAGTGTGTGTGTGTGTGTGTGTGTGTGTGTGTGTGTGTGTGTGTGTGTGTGTGTGTGTGTGTGTGTACATCTGTGTTTTATGGTCCCAGGGGGTCAGAGGTGTTTATACGAGAGAGGTGACTCCCTTATTGCTTCCATAACCTGAGTAGATCATATGAAACCCTGTCATTTACAGTGAATGGGAGCATCTGGCGAGCCGTAAATGTAATGTAATGAAATGAAATGAAAGCTCATATGGCTAGTGTGCGCGCAGATTCACATTCGACCGACCGAGTGAGGGACCGTTTCAGATCACAGCCAGGCTGGAGGATAGAAACACAGACAGAGATGCCTCATTAAAGCGCGCAGACTTTTGGTCGGGGGCTGTTTTTTATGGTGTGGACCATTCAGCTATTTCAAATTACAGTGTGCCTCCAATTTTGTGGCAGTAGTTTGGTGACGACCCTTTCTTGTTTCAACGTGACAGTGCCCCCTTCCACAGAGCCAAGGGAATGCTTTCGCCCTTCCTCCCCCTCATCCGTTTCTAAAAACTCTGATAATTGCCTCCATTACCTCCAGACTCGACTACTGCAACAGCATTCTTCATTTCTTCATAGCATGTTGTCCAGAGTCCCGAATAGACTCCAGTACAATCCAGAACTCTGCTGCTCGCCTGCTCACTCACTCCCACTCCCGTGACCACATTACCCCTGTCCTGAAGCGCCTCTACTGGCTTCCAGATTCAATTGAAACTCCTTTTCGCTCACGAAGCCCCGCTAAACCGCCTGCCTCCCCCACCGTGTCCACCGCCAAGCTCCTTCTCGCAGCATCCATTACTCTGATGTCAACCTCATGTCCCCTCCGTGTGCAGCTTCTCCATAGCTGTCCCCTGTTTCTGTATCTTCCCATACACATCCATGGCTGTATCAAGCA
The DNA here is from genome assembly GCA_038501785.1 of Myoxocephalus aenaeus. NCBI lineage: Eukaryota > Metazoa > Chordata > Actinopteri > Perciformes > Cottidae > Myoxocephalus > Myoxocephalus aenaeus. The sequence continues at coordinate 4,292,377 of JBAMJR010000154.1, forward strand.
TGCTATGTTCAAGAAGTCCCTCAAAACTCACCTTTTAAAGTTTGACCTATGCTACCTCGGGCCTTTACTGTGTTTTAGTTCTCAATTATTTTATTTTTTTATCAAATGTGACTAACCTCACTTATGCTCTTCTGGCTGAAAGTGAGCAAATCCATGCAGGAAGGCTTCAGGACTTCTAAAAAGCAATCAAGTTGGCAGATTCTTTTTCTTCTTTCTTGTATTGCATTGTACTTTTCTGCAAACCACAGGATGCGTTGGATGATTCTGAACCGAAAACACATTTCATGAATACGTCTCATTCAGCCTTGTGTCACGCTTGCAGAAAGGCACAATGGCACGTGGTTATCGCTGTGAAACAAAACTACTTGGTTACGTTCAGAAAATAGATTATGGTTTGTGTTAAATTAACAACGTAAGGCACAGAACAACTAACCTGTGCAGGAGGTCTTACTTGGCGTTAAATAACATGCGTAACAACATGCACACGTTATGTAACAAGCGTAATCCAAAGCATATGATTTGTGGTTTTAAACAGCACACTGTCATCTGTCTCCTGGGTGAAAGACCTGTGTTTGTTTGAACTGCCCACCACCCGTCCCGCCTGCTCTCAGTGGACATTTTCTAGTGGTATATGCATTATTATACAATCATACCACGTAACTTTCCACCACGGTTGCTCTATTTACTACTTTGCTTGCTCTGACTGAATACAAAAACGTTGCCATTCATCGTATCCATAGTTTGCAGAAATGTACAATGGCAAAAAAAATTATGTTGACTGTAATCTTCCAAAAAGAGTGTAGGCTGTAATGGGACCGAAGTTTGGTGGGAACCTCTCGTCACAGTCACCTCTTGGGAGGGTGTCAGTGGGGATGGAATTAAAATGATACGGCCATGATGATGATGATTATGACAATCATGATGATAACGACATGAGAGAGAGAGAGAGAGAGAGAGAGAGAGAGAGAGAGAGAGAGAGAGAGAGAGAGAGAGAGAGACATCCTTCACCTCTGCCAGCTTGTGTGCATCAGAGGTGAAGTGTGTTGACGGTTGCTCGGAGACGAAGCGGGGACTAACTCCTTGTGATGACCAAGCAGCGTTCTCCCCCTTCATGTCACGAGGCCCTTTCAGTGTTTGCCTCTTCTTTGATTAGCATGCACACGTCCCGGCTGACTCCCCCCATAAATCCAATAGTGGTCGTGAGTGTGAGTCATTGACTCGGTAAAGCTGCTGAACACGTTGTTATTGCTAACCCCACACACACAGGGGAGGAGGAGGAGGAGGAGGAGGAGGAGGAGGAGGAGGAGGAGGAGGAGGGATCAAAATAACTTGAGGGGTATCCAAGGGAGTAAACATAATGTTCAACTCATTTGAGTGTGTGTAGTAGTGTCAATGCTCCTCATATTGTACATCGTTAATGTAACAATATGACATATGTATTAGACAAGTAAATGTGAATCTTAACCTCCTTGTATTGTCTTTCTCCGCCCACAGGAACTCCACGTACTGCATGAAGGTGTCCATGTCTCTGACTGTGGCGGAGAACGACACAAACCTGTGCTACAACTCCAACATGAGACGAACTGAGAAGGCTGAGCTCAGCAAGAGCAAAGACATCCTCTGTCCCGACATCGATGACTATGTAGAACCTGGCAAAGAGCCGGACATCACCTGGTTCAAGGTGGGCTCAGCACTCTGACGAGTTTGTGGTTATACTGATCTCAACTGCCGCATGATATGCATATCGTTAGAATACTTGCCTCAAGGTTCATTAGTTTGTCTGTGTGTGTCTTGAATACTGTTATTTGTTGTGTGCTCGGGAAAAGTAATACGGCAATCATCTGTCTTCGTGATCATACAACCGAGAAATATTCTTGAACGGTTCATTGGTTTGTTTTCATCTAATTTCTTGACTGTTTATGTTGAAACGCCTTGTTGGAAACGTGGTGCAGGATCACTTAGGCAGATTACGTATGGATGCAAATGATCACACAAGAGCGCCGTCGAAGGAGAACGATGCCTGAGCAGAGGGCATCCACAGGGACGGCTTTCTCGATGAACACGGAGCTCGTATGAGGAGAACATTGTGCGATGTCACTCTATGCCCTGCGGAATGAGCGCATGTCCTCCAAATGCTCCTCGTCCGTGATCCGGTCCTTGCTTCTCCCAGGTCAGGCCAGGCCTGTGGTCAACAAAGTGCATCCCGGTGAAGGGCTTCAAGCCAGTCTAATCACAGGCAGATCCGCAGTAGATTAGCAGGCCGGGCTCGACCTCTAGGTTTTCCGAGAATTCAATTACGGTCTGGGTAATGACTGGGAGTGCTGGAACCTAGAGTTATTTGGACCACTGCAGAGCCACAGTGATTGAATTCGAAGGTTGCCGAGAGCAATGGTGGAATAGAATCCGCCGAGCCATCGATGTCCCTGCCAGAGCACCGGGGGGGCTGCAGAGAGGGCCGTGTCACGGAGACACTCGTGGTGCCTGCACACACACATATAATCACACACGCTCACAGACGCAGCACAAACACACTTATTTCGCCAGCAGAGACCCGCGTAAATAACATTCTCTGTCCTCCGTGGCTCGACAACAGTATTGAATGGAGAATATTTAGTTCAGTGCAATAAATCTTGATCAGATAAAGAGGATGATGGCTAAGCTTTGTCGTTTCACTGTACAGAGTATTTATGCAGCCCCACCACTTCATCCACCTAACGCTCAGTGACGTTCAAAAGCTTTTGTGTCCAGCTCAGACCACTTGAAATGGATTTAATTCATTATGAAGCAGAGGGAAGGTCTTGCATTTTATACTGTCAGGCTTGGCCAGAATATTTAATTCCCGATCATGTGCAGCACACTCCCTTCCCATCTGTCTCCTGCCAGTCATTTTGTATTCCACTTTTCCAGTGATTTATCAAAAGTCGGCTTTATGTAGAGGACACAATTTAACCTGCCTGTCCTTTTCTAATGTACAGGAGTGCCGTCCAAAGCAGTGGCGTGCCAGTATCATCCAGAAGAGAGACACACTGTCGATCCAGGAGGTAAAGGAAGATGACATTGGGAATTACACCTGTGAAGTCCAGTTTGGTGGCTTTGTGGTGAGGAGGACGACTGAACTCACAGTCACTGGTAAGTCGTCAAGAAAAGCACGAGACATAACGATGGCGTGTTTTTGTGTGTGTGGAGGGGCTATTTTACAAACTCTACTGTTAATGTTGGAACAATCAATAGAGGAGCAGTCACAGGTGCTAGACGAAAAGGAATGAATGGTAACAAAAAACACACACACACACACACACACACGCACCACTGAGAACTGCAGTGATGTCCTGCTGCTGTGTTAATTGCTGGGGGAGGTTGAAAGCTGTGGCCTGGCCTCTATCCCTTCTTCTAACTCAGCACTTCCCAGCCAACCAAGCGGTGTTGAAATATTTAAGGCTATAGGCTAAACCCCTTCACACAGAGCACTAAAGAGCCAGGACCAAGGTCAGTAGATTTACTGCTCTCTCTCTCTCTCTCTCTCTCTCTCTCTCTCTCTCTCTCTCTCTCTCTCTCTCGCTCTCTCTCTCTCTTTGCCTTGCACAGCTGCGAGGTGGGCGCATGACAAATACAAGCATTCATTCCATTCCTTCTCTCTCAGTGGAGTGTGCTCCAGGGTGAGACGTGGGGATCGGGTGCTCTGAGCACTGCCAGGTCAACCGCTCTGATTTGGGTTGATGAAAAGGTCAAATCCGGTTTGTTAAGTTTTTCCCTTTTCCTTTGTCTCAAACCAGCCAAGCTAGTCCCGCCCATTGTATATCAGTGCGTACCTATTATTCTGTGCCCAGTAGCATCACAGCATCCAAATTAAAGCCTAGAATTGCTGCTGTGCTTAGTGATGCTGCAGCAAATCAAATGAGCTTTGCTTGACCTCCAATTTGTCATAATTACATGGAAATCAACAATATGAGAAATAAGGGTATAATAGTCTACATTTACATAACAACTCATAAATTCCTCCATCGCATCGTTTCTGCTTAGAATGGTGTGTGTTGTGATGTATATAGTTAAAATTAATGGATTAATGGTGGAAACCTTCAAAATATTTGGTTAATTAGTCATTGTGTCTTGTTGGGTGTATGGTTATGTGTCTTTTTTATAACTCTGTGTGTGTGTGTGTGTGTGTGTGTGTGTGTGTGTGTGTGTGTGTGTGTGTGTGTGTGTGTGTGTGTGTGTGTGTGTGTGTTCGTGTATGATGTTAGTCCACAGCAGTGGTGTTAGCGTTTGATGAGTATCTTGTGTGGTGTTTATTTGTGTGGCTGGTCATTGCTCTTGTTTGATTTGAGGGTGATAGCAGTTCTAGATACACATGTTATTTGCTATCTAGCAAACAGGAAGATACACCACCGCAACGTCAGCATGGTGTTCACTATTGGGTGAGACTAAAGTGTGATCCCGGAGGTGCGGCCTCCTCATTGGCTACTCTCATGATTGATGGGCCAGCATTTTACCCACAGGGGGTAAAATGCTGGCCCATCAATAAAAATGAGGCAGATACAAGGAGGAAGATGCACTAGATTGTATTTTATCACCATTACCATCACAGTGGAGTACTTCAAACGCTCAGTGTCCACCATTCCCTGCAAAGTACCTAAAATAGAAATTCCTCAGGACATGCATGCATGGGCAAAATAAGGTGAGGCAAGGCAAGTTTATTAATATAGTTCATTTCATACACAGAGGCAGCTCAAGGTGCTTTACATAAAGAAGTGTTAAAGAAAGACAGGTGAGAGAGAGAGATAGCAGTGCATAAAACTTATTTTTACTGTAAAAGACACTGATAGTAAGAATAGAGAAGAGTATAAAATATAAAAAGTAAAAAAATAAAATAAAATAATGTATTTTATTTTCTTTGGATAGCCCAATATCTCAAATCACAAATTTGCCTCAGAGGGCTTTGCAATCTGTAAAGCGTACGACATCCTCTGTCCAACCCTCGCATCGGAAAAGGAACAACTCTGGTGCAAATTCTTCTGGCAGTTTGTTCCAACGGAGGACAGCATAATAACTAAAAGCAGCTTCATCCTGTTTATGTTTTTACTTTGGGAAATGTTCCCAATTGCAGAGCAAAACTGACCTGTTTCAGATGGTTGGGAGGGGTCCTTTAAAAATGTATTCCTAGACCATTACTAATTACCTGTTAAAAAATGTAATCAGGAACCCTAATCCAAGTATTACAATATTGAAGGAACGTTTCCTCAATAGAAAATGTGCAAAATAAAAACAGGAGAAAAGAAAAATGCTGAAATTTGGAAATGATTCGGTCTGTATAGCAGGAAAGGGGAACACAATCACAGAACATTGCATGTCGTGCCTCTCCGGCTGTAGAAATGTGCTCATCATCGAAGCACTTTAATCATTTGGCACATTCGTGTTGCTGGAAAAAATTCTAAAATTGTAATCCCCTTTTTTACGAAATGTATTAGTAATCCGATTACGTCTTTTTTTTCTTCTTGTAACTGTAACCGTACAGCTTTGAATTTGTATCCTAATTAAATGAAATGATTCATCCACAGTAACGTTATTATATACTTGACTGGTAGCCAGTGCAGAGCACTGAGATTGGCTGTAATGTGTTTTCTTATTCTTTGTGAGAACAAGAGCAGCAACACCTTTAATGAGCTGAGGTGGCCTCAGTTATTTCTTGCAGAGACCTGAGAAAAGACCATTAAACAGTCTAACCTACTTGAGATGAAGGCGTGATTTAGTTTTTCTAGATCCTGTTTAGACGCGTAACCTCAAAGTCTTCTTGTCATATTACGCTGACTTTGTTATTGACATATATAATTATCTACATTTTAACAGCCATATGGCTGTTAAAATTGAGATCCGGATCAATAATAATGTAAAATTGCCTGATTTACTATATTCAGTGTGAGAAGCCACCAGCAGTAAGTCCATTCGGTTCTTAATCAGTTTTGGGTGCGGTACTACAGTTTAAAGAGTTCATTTGCCCAATTCACATGAGAGAAAAAATAAACATTTCCCTCCCTGTGTTTTGAGATGTACAGTATATGCAAATGTGTATGTCTGGCATATTAACTTTGTTATTGTGAAATTGACATACAGTATTTAATGTGTGGGGTAGCAGTAGTGTGTAGCATGCCGTGAACTTACATTTACGTTGAGATCGGTCGACCAATGACAGTTCTCTCTACAGTCAGAGCTTGCGCAAGAAGGTGGAACGTGAGGGAGATACCATTTCCAAAACTTGTAAGGGGGTCATAACTATTTTCCCGCACGTAGCAAAATCCCGGACGTTTTTGGAATCCCTGCCGGACGCTTTTTTTAGGTCTCGAAAAGAGGACATGTCCGGGAAAAAGAGGACGTCTGGTCACCCTATAAATATACACAGTTCACATTAATGATAGAGAGAGGGAGAAGGAGAGAGCGGAAAGAGGGAGAGAAAGAGGCGAAAAAGAATGAAAGAACTACCGGTAAAGTGAAAGACATTTTACTTCCATATATGAGCTCTGCATGTTGCCTCTAGGCAGTGGGAGGTGAATATCCAATAAACCTGGCTAAACAATGGAAGCCAGAACAATAGACAATATGTAGCTGGTAGCAACAAGCGTGTGGGGTTAAATCAGCCCTGTGAACAAGAGTGAGTCAGAGATAGAGGGAGGAAAAAAGAAATAAGTAATTTTACTCTTGATTTATTTTTCTCCTAGTGAACCTATTTCCCATTGTTCTGTATTCTCACTGTTCTTATTAAACCACCCATAGTTTATTTAATGCCTTATATATGCAGTATGTGCACTGCACACCCATATATCGCCACATAGAAGCACCCACACACATACCTTTGTCACATCTTTGCCATAATGAAACGTCAATAACGGATCAAAATAGAAGAAGTAATTTGATTTGACACCCAGGGTACAATGCTCTACAGCTTTAATGCAGCAGTTTGATGTGGGGTTCCCACAATTGCAGTACATTTCTTAAAAGAAGACAATGTTCCCATGTGAATTGAGTCCCACGTTGAGCGAGTGTGACTGACCCCGGATCAAATATTTATTCGCAAGCATGCTACCAGCTGAACAGCCTCAATAGCTATGGAGAGAAACATTGTTTTACAGCATCACGATAGGTGCATGTCTTTGTCACCAATTCTGCGTCTTCGACTATGCTGCTTCTGCCGTAAAAGATAATATGGCTACTAGTGCTACATTTTCAAAGCATTTGCCTTATAATCATACCACTCTTTCAAGCTGTAGTATCCTGGTAGAATTAGATAAACTCACTCTGACTGTGGGCTCATTTCCTTTAATAAACCTACACCATCATCCCCTCAAGTGGGCGTGAGATTATCCACATTTTATCACATCCTGTTAAAACCGGCATGGCCTGGACGGCAAGCATGAAAGGCCAAACTACGCCTGGGCTCCGAGTGCTAATGTTGTAGTTTATTTGATAGGTCAAGAGCATGAAGGAGGTCATTAAGTTTAACTGATCTTAAACATAACGCAATACACAATGGCCTTTGCTTTGACCCTGCCTTGCTGCAAATTGTGTGCGCGTGTGTGTGTCTACTGTTCTGAATCGGCTGCACTGTGCGACGGCCTCTATTAGAAGCAGGAGAGGAGCTGCTTTCTGAACTGAGGTCAGTCTTGTAATGGAGGTTAACTATGGGCATAAACATAGGCTCACCCACATCAGGCTGATCCAGGAGCCCCGTAAGTAAGCCCCGGCGCTTCCCGGGGTTAATTGAAATGTAAAAAAAACAGCGACCCCCCTTGCCTCGTTTTATGTTCCCTCCAATTTATGTCAGGGTGAATATGCATGTGCTTATCTAATTCTGAACATGCAGACACGGCACAGGTACAGACTGTGGTACATCGAGAAAGAAAACACCATTATCAACAGATGGAAAGATTATGTTTTCTCTTTCTTCTCCACAGACCTTCACCTCAACCCCCTCCCTTCCATCTGTAAAGAGAGTGCATTTTTGTGTACTCTTATAATTGATTCATAGCTGCAGCAGGTTCGCTATTTTCCCCAAGCTCCTCTGTGGAATACAGAGCGCGGTCAGATTAGTCTACTCTTGTGTTTACCCCTTTCTATTATCTGAGACATGAGAAGCAACGCCTCGACCGATACGACCCGGCTATGATTAATTGATGCATGCGTGTACAGTGTAGGCCACTCCATGTGCTGCATGCCAGCTCGTGTGTGTTGTCTTCTCCGGGTTTATAAATGCATACCCACGAGTGTTTGGTGCGATACCTGTCTGTTTTTTAGGAGTACATCTGAATCATTTCTATTCAATTTTTATGGTTCTCCTCGGCCTCATTCCAGCTCTGTGGTGGTAATGCTACAATTGTATAACACCAGATAAAAGCCCTGTTCGGCTGATGTATGCAGCTCCCTCTGCGTTCTTTTGGAAGCAAAATATTATACAGAGAGAGCGGGAAAGGATAAATAGAACAAGGGAGGGAAAGTGACTGATAACAAAGAAGAGAGAGGAGAACAGATAGAAAGAATGAAAAAGATAGAGAGGTTTCCGCTCCTGTATCTTACTGTATCTGTATTCTTTGCTGGTATTTCCCAGCAGAAACAGTGTGTCCAGGACTATAAACAGACTATTATCCTAGTGTTTATCACAGCGCGCATTACCGTTTGCCTCTGTCGGACTTACTGTAATGGAGTCGTTTGGTTTGATCGATGCCTCGGGCGTGGGGGTTCTATCTACCGCTCCCATTATACCTGTCTGCTTCCCCTCACTGTGGAAACGTCTGTCTGCACATTCAGCATAGTCTGCAAAGCATGGTGATTGAGGTTACGACCAATGTAAATGTACCATTTGGCACAGTGAATCGCAGGTTGCAGAGGGCAAGAGGAAATGGAGGGGAGGAGAGGAATCATCTAACTTACGCCGCGTCTTGTAGTATATCCACGGTGCGAGGGGCGCTGCTTGGGAAACACGCTTTATGTACAGGGAGTAAATGTTTATATGTGTGGAAATATGAAGTCGTTGTGGGTGTTTGGTTTTGCACGTGGCATTCCATCTTCAGCATGCAACCATTACGTTTAAGATTCATCCTTCAAGGTTCACAGTAACTTCATTGACCTTGGCTCTCCGGGCTACAACTCACATTTGAGATAGGACAGCGTGCTCGCTGTGTGTGTGTGTGTGTGTGTGTGTGTGTGTGTGTGTGTGTGTGTGTGTGTGCGTGTTGGAGAAAGTGTGTGTAATGAGGAGTTGAGATGTGGGGAGGTGATCCAGCACATGGTCTCATCGCAGTAAAAGGCTCCTTGCAGGTCTAGTGCTATAGGGTCACCTTCAGATACATGAACACTTCACAACCATATAAAATGTTACTGCCTGTGTGCGTGTGAGCGTGTTTTCTTGAAGATTTATATATTTATTTTTAGCGATAGCTTGACTTTTACCCTGGCCAGCTGGCCGTAATCTCAGCACAGCGGATGTCGGCTCCGGCGGGAGAGGACGGAGGCAGAGGGCAGTCAGCAGAGACACGAGCGGTGAGGACTGTGGCATCCACACCTCCTCCGTCTGTTCTCCTTCCCCATCCATCAGGCCGAAGGTGGATAGATGGATTAGCGCCGATATTATCCCGGAGAGCGGGGTTGAAGAGGAACGAGTGGGGCGAGATAAGAGTTGCGGGGTGACAAAATGAGATGGGTTTGCTCTCGACTGTGCGCTCCAGTCTTGCGTGAATGCATGGTGCCTGTGTGCGCGGCCTGCCGTGGTCACGCTAAACACTCAGCCTCGGCTACGTGTCCTTGGGGAAGAGATGATCAAAATCACACCTGAGATAAGTGTTAGGTCCAGAAGTTGACTTTTCTTGACTCCACCTACACACAGCTATATGCATCTGTGTATTCTCACACACACACACACACACACACACACACACACACACGTATATCAATTACACCCATGAAGGGCCGGTGCACACACTGTGAAAGCACTTTTAAATGTGTGAGATGTGCAGTATAACATGCAGTCTGTCCTGCTATTACAACAGAGAGAGCTTGTGTAAATCCACAGGTCTTTGTAATGCCTTTACTGAGCAGCTAAGATACTCTTGAAACGAGTACAACCAGTGTATGGTGGAGCAGAATGGCTCATTAGTTTAAGGTCAACTATCACTATCAATTACTTCTCTCTCTCTCTCTCTCTCTCTCTCTCTCTCTCTCTCTCTCTCTCTCTCCCTCTCTCTCCGTCTACCTCACCCCTAACCTCCCCACCCCCCTCGTCTCTCAAGTGTTCCCCAGCTCACTTCATCACTATTCACCAGCTGTCCTAGATTCTAAGAAGGCCAGGGTTCACATTGTTTTAATTCAATTAAAATTGACATCAATCTGAGTGTGACGAATTAAATTTACATCGCCCACAATTAATCTTGCCTGACCTACCCCACTCCGCCCACGTACACCCCCTCAACCGCCCAGTCTCTGGTTGTTATCGTTATCTAAGCGTACAGGGCTGGTAACAGAGCCGGAGTGGTGACAATGAAATTATAATTTTGTCCTTTTAAGTCAATAATTAAAGTATTTTTCAGTGGCTGGCAATGCACATCTGGAGAAAAAAAGTGAAATTCAGTCTCAAATTCAGTCTCATCCTAAAACAATCTGCTACTGTACAATTTACAGTTATGTAGCAGCTAAATAAGTACTTATCATTACTTATCATAGCTTTGTGGGTGACACTCAACTCTGCATTTCACTATTTCCTGATAACAGGAGCACTTTAAACTGTTTAGAGGACATCAATCTCTCTACGGCACAAAACATCCTTCAGTCACTTACTGACAAAGTCAAAAGCCTCAAAGCTATTATTGATGCAGACCTATATTTATGTTCACACATCAGCATAACAATACAATCTAAGTACTATTTCAAAAATAGGATGCTTTGTCTTCATGTCTGACTACTGCTATGAGTTTCCTCTTTCAGGAGGAAACTCAGCAGTATATCATAGCATCCTATTTTTGAAATAGTACTTAGGTTTCACTTCATTAGTGTCCCAAAATGTAATTGTATCACTCCAGTTCTTAAACATTTCCAACGACTACATGTTCACAGTAGAACTGATGGTTCAAAAAGCTCTTAAAGGAGTAGTTCAGCATTTTGGGAAATACACTTTTTTGCTTTCTTGACAAGATGAGAAGTCTCAAAAAATAACCCCCAGGCAATGGCCGCTCACAAAACCACAAAGGGTTGCTTTCAAACAAGATTTCCTATAACATTTTAACGGTTGAGGGTAGCTGTTTCCCCCTTTTTACAGTATTTGTGCTAAGCTAAGCTAAGGTTTTACAGGTGACAGGAATAGAAAGGAAATAGCACTTTGAATTCCTTTTGTAAGACAATTTAATTTGAACTTAAATGATGAAATATGTATTCTTGAGATCTGCAGTAAAATGGCCATCTAATGTTTCTTCATTTAGTCTAATTATGACCTTATTGAAGCTTTCCAAAATGCATTTGTTTCTGTATATTAAAAAAGATCTTTACAACAATAGTTATCTGGGTTATTCTTGAACCAAAAAACAAATAATTAACATAATAACAGTGGTGAGAGCAAGGGAACGGATTATTTCTTACACGTGGAAAACCAGAATTTGAGCCTCTCTTCATCTTCCGTGAGCATCAAAGTCTTTTGCTGCTTAAAATGTACGTAACTCTCCTGGAATATATCAAATACAAATATTACTCTGCTGTTATGTTGAAGTTGCTTTGACTGTGATTGTCATGACTGCTGCCCATATGAGCCTGAAACCCTGCAGGTGTAAGCCCGCCACTGGCTGGTGAAGCAGTGCATCCAGCGTGGTGAACAGAAAAACAAAGCTTTGTTGTCATGCCCTCTCCTCCTGACGTAAATCACCCATGTTAGTGCAGCGTTTTGCTTTTCATCCTCTGTCTCTGGAGACGACTAATTTCTCTCTCCTAGGTTAGAGCTGCTCTTATATAGTCTCATAAAACACAGCAGTAGCTCCAGTTGCACTAATGGCCTCCTCAGTGTGTGGTTTAATATGAACTACAAGCGGGGAAGTTTTGTGGGTGAGCTCGTTGCTTACATTATACTGTTACCACCTTACTTACATTAGTGCTTTCTGCTCCTCGCTCTCTGCCGGGGGTTTCTCTCTTTTATGTGTTGTAATGAAGTTACAATAGCATGTTGGCCATGCTGACACTGATCATGTTATGGCCTTTGTTTTTCTCATCTTCCTCCAATCCCCAGTCCAGTGATAATTGGCCTCTCCATTACTCTCCTCTCCTCTCCTCTCTTCCTCTCCTCTCCTCTCCTCTAACAGGCAGCAACCACCTAACTTTGGGTTGGTATACTTGCTGTCTCAACAGAACAAAGTTTGCTCTGTTATAATCAGAGTGCCATCTGCAATACGGTGGCCATGACGGGATAGAAAAAGGCTGAAGGTCAATTAGGGGGCCCTAAATAACCCTCTCATTATACAGTGTCCTGAAGAAAAGAGCACTCTAGAAAACCCTCCGTCCAATTAAAAGATAAGACGGTGACCATTAACAACCACAGGGGACGGGGACAGGGAATAGAGAGATTGTCACACATTTGATTTTTGCCACAGAGCGACAATGGACACTGTATTCGGAAATCATTTAAGAGTTCAAATTAATAAAGCGTTATAATAAGTAATTTGTGTGCATATTGTGGATTCTGTTTCTTTAGAAAGGAGGTGAGGATTGTTTTTTCCTGTCAACACAAACCGAACTAAACCAGGCGACTACACATGAGGTTCAAATGTGTGACATCATCTGTCTCTTTTTCTGCATGTCTCCGTTTCCCTGTATCCCCTCAACTCCCCTGGAGTTATTGAGGCTTCATAAGGCTGTCCTTGTCACTCAATACGCTAAACCTCCCACTAACATTAGTGTGTCCCTCTGTGTGTGCATGAGCACTGCTGTCCTGTAAGTGCATGTCTGTGTGCACACGTTAATTTGTGTAATCCTTCCCACTCTCTTGAGGTACTGTCTATGTCCTTCTCCCTCACGGGCAATTTGAACCCAACAGCGGCCTCTTGGAGAGTGCCGGTTGTGTCAAAATAAGGGCTTATTCCAGGTCCTTCCAGTGAGTCCGTTACTAAACGCCTTAACTGTCATTAGCATTTTGTGTTGCCGCCACTTTCCCTGGTACACAATGGAAATTATGTCCTTACAGCAGCGTTGCTGCTTCTCTTCCTCACCCTTTCTCTCCTCCTCTGGCATCCCTGCAGTTAGAGAGGCTGTCCAGGAAGCCAGTGTCAGCATATACAGTTTGCTTTCACTGAAAATGTGTGTGTGTGTGTGTGTGTGTGTGTGTGTGTGTGTGTGTGTGTGTGTGTGTGTGTGTGTGTGTGTGCATCTGTACGTGCACACCTGTGTGTGGACTGTATGTACACATCCATCCATGCATGCCTGCCCACTTTTGATAACAAAAACTGAATGCCAGTGTTTCTGTTCCACCTGTTTCTCCCTAAAGCCAGTTGCCACTTTGGACACACAAAGTGTTAGTCTTTCCGCTTCTCTCGGCCAAAGAAGAGCATGGAAATATGCATGAGATAATGTTAAAGGGTAATTTCTGCAATGCTAAACGGTTTTAATCCCTTTTTTTTTTTGTCCGTAACTAACACGGACAACTATTTTTATAAAAATTGGTCCAGTATTGATGCTGCAGACGGCAAAAATGTAATTGCTCGGGGCAACCCCTCACAATCTGTCATCCACTACAAGTGTGTTTTGCCACTGACGGGCTCATATAGTGATAACAAGTGTCTGACAACATCATGGAATGGACCCCACAGAGAGACCAAAAAAAAAAGGATTGTCTTTTGCTCTCTATTTGGTATTGCGTCATGGGATTTGCTGACGTAAGTGAGAGTTGGAGAGACGAGTGCCTCGGTGTTGAAGTCAGAGTACATAAAGTGTCGCTACGTGTTATCTAAAATATATTCAATATCATGGTTGAATATTTAGCTGATTTTGACAATGTGGATGCAACGCAACGAGAGACACGCATATAAAAAACTCACTAATTACTATCTGAGCATACCATTGGCAAAAAAAGGCACTCTTACCAGACGTACATTGATGATGCAGCCGATTACATTGCACCCTGTTTAGCGTCTGCCGTCTGCAGTTTTCTCCATCAATACTGGAACAATTTAAAAAAATTGTCCCCACTAGACAGACACAAACACATAAATAAAAAGGTTCCCAGTTGAAAAACACAGTGGTTACTCTCTATCGAGTGCCAGCAGCACCCACAGAGCCGTTCTCTTTGCTTTAGCAGTGACTATGTGACAGGTAGTCGATGTTGTGGCTGAGATCATGTCGTTGATTAGTGTTACAACATTCATCGTATTATTAGATCAGACAACAGGACATGTCTCATGTGACTCATCTGCTGTCTGCATGACCTCCTCTGCTTCTTGATGTGTCCATCTCAAGATCAGATACCCACGGTACCTTAATCACAGGTGTGTGGAGCAAAACGAAAAGCAAATTGTGCAATGCTGGAGGAGGTTGAGTCAGCCTGCATTACTGACTTGCCAGTTTGCTGCAGAGTGATGTGCGTTTCAGGAGTGTCATACATATTTCCCTCCTCTTGTATACTCACCTATTCCTCCACTGTCATTCTTCAGCTTTGGCCTCCTTCATTCTCCTCCTCCTGTCTCTCCGACTTCTTTTGTTGTTGCTCAAGATAGACCGGAGAGACAGGTAATTACCGTATGCGAGGGCTCTGTCCTCTCATTTTCTTTATATTCTCTCCCACAAACTCCTTACACTTCTCCCCCTCTCTCCATGTGTCTCTGTAGTTATTTTTAAGTCCCTTTTAATCACCCATTTTGAGAGAGAATAGAGAAACTACCAGGTCTTGTAGTTCCGCTAAAAGATTACTGTTGAATGAATGTTATCTTCCTTCTATGCCAGTGGTGTTTTGAGTACCAGTGTGGCGCAGTGTGAGGGTTGGGTCCATTCCTGCAGTTGTTGTTTAGCAGTGCACTGGAGCAGGCTTTATGCTGATTAACTGCATCACATCTGATGGATTCCCAGCGACCCCTCCACCCCTCAGTATAGCTCTTGGAGCCTTTCCGAGGAAAACGGCTTCCCTTTTTAATTAGACAAGAATGTGAAATCTATTAGTGAATGCAGAGAATGCTTTGTGTTGAAGCAGGGATGGTCGAGTTCCGTTAGTGTTGAGCTAACTACATCCATTTCCCCTGCCATTACTGTATTCACAAGCAGCTGATATGTGCTCTCTCTCTCTCTCTCTCTCTCTCTCTCTCTCTCTCTCTCTCTCTCTCTCTCTCGCCTATCAGAAGAAAGCATCTTCGGGTTTACTGTAACAAATACAGTTTATAAAAGGACCAGCTCAAACCCGCTTATTGGTATATACAGATTTTAACCATATTAAAGGTCTGGACAGCAAAACACATGAGATTTTTGCAAATTGGATACAAACCACATTTGGAGGTGGTTTGCAATGAGATTCGGCATGGTCGCTCAAATCGTATTTCAAAGTGTGGAGGTGCTGAGCAGAATCCATGCTGCTACGAGCAGAGCGCTATGGAGGACAATATGGAGGAGTCTGTAGACAGAAGCCAAAGTGAATCGTCTGCTGGGACCTTCACTTTCTCTCAGCTTTCACTTTCTGCTGCTACCGGCCTCCTCCATCACTGAGTTGGTCTGAAGAGATGGAGGAGTGCTACACCGCGACTTGACAGCGTGATTGTTTTGAGGGCTAATACTTTCCTCTGGGAAGTTTAGCATTGCCAGCGCAGCATAGCTACGTACTGAAGCTTACGCACATAGGTTGGTGATGTCTGGACGCACAATTCCAATCTGATCACCTGTAAATAACAATGTGGAAAATGGGTCTTAAAGATCTGATTTGAGAAACAAATTGGCCTGCAGTCTGAACGTAGCCTTTGACTTGTCGTAGCAGGGGAAATCACAGGTGTTACTAATAACATTTATGATGGCTCCATTCAATTGAAGTGTCCCAGTAGGCCATGACAATGTGACAGTGATCCAGCATGCACAATACCAGGGAAACCGTGAAAGATTATCCAGCGAGAATATAGTCATCATTAATGGTATTATTTACACCTCTGCTTTTGCTATTGTGACGTGTCAAAATGTCACGGCTCCTCACTTAAGAAACTTGTGTTTTTGTTACTTGACGTTGCCACTGCTGTGAGTCTGTGTTTTCAACATTCACAAACGTTATTCATACAATGCTTGAAGTGGAAGGATCAGGGCTAGCTAGTTTGTATATCTGTCCTATTGTTTAAAACCAAAGCTGACAGTGAATTTCTGCCCCCCAAAAATGTAAACACATAAATGGGCCACAACGTTGCACTATATAAATGATTCAAAGATGAGGAACGATTATCAGATTCAGTGTCCTGGTATCGTTAATACTTACTAGTTCACCATATGTGTATTCATCCCCGGTAGAAAATAGTCCCCAACCAATGCAAAACAATGCGAAAAACTCGCACCCAACTGTTTTGAGAAATTCGATAGCCTCTTTTAAAAGTGAATCTATACATTTTGGCTCCATGTGTTACGTCTTTAGTGGGAACAATTGGACTTAGACACAAGGGCCACAGACAAGGTGGGAAAATCAGAAATGATTGAAAGACAGAGTAACAGGTTGTTGGTATTGGGCAACAACAAAAACTCAGAAAAACAACAGCCTTACCTTTTCACATGCCGTTTCGAATGCATGCACATAAACAGTACACAAATACACACTCATGCAGATTATTCAACAATGTATGTTGATAAGGCTCGATGACTTTGATGAATAAAAGAGAAGAGAGGTCTTCATATTCATGTTATATTTATGTTGAGGGACAAACAGAACGAAGGAACAGAGAAGAACAGAGCCTCCGTGCTACAGCGCTGTCTCTGACCCAACCACTCAGCACACACAGCCTCAGTGTTTATTACTTTCATGGTTAAGAAAATCTGTTTATTTTTTAATGCAGAGGCCGAACTTTTCCCTGGGAAATGTTTGTTGTATGATTAATTAATCTTGCTTGTAGAGAGGAATACTTGTTTAACAATCAGTTGTGGTTCATATGAGGATGTCCTTATTTCTGAAAAGTAAACACGTTTCACAGTTTTTTCTTGACTCGATGTTTGTGCTTCGTAACTCAGCAGATGCAGCCGGGGCCTCACATCGCGTCTCCCTAAATGCTTTGCTGTGCAACTCTGCACCGTCTTCCACGCGCCTTTGTCTCGTGGCATCTGGGGCGTCGCACTGGGATAACATGTTACATAATTAGCACCAAATTAACACTCAATTAGGCAACCCGTGTTGAGAGGGTGGGGACAGGCTGTCTTCTGAGGCTTTAGAAATCACATCAGAGCTTCAAACACCACCTGGCCTACTGAGAACATACTGTTGCATATAAACTTATAGCTCGTGCCCTTTTGGTGTATACGATGCAATATCCGATTACAACGCAGAATGCCGTAGCTTGGCTACAATATTTAGGAATCCCTGATGAAAGGAAGGTTCCGGGGTTGAATTGTTCCAATAAATTGAGCTTCATGTTGTTTCAGCAAAAAGCTTTGATATATAAACTGAGCCGCTACAAAGCGGGGCTGTTTGTGATACTTCTCTTGAGAGTAGAGTGATGAAGAGAAAGTTTTGATGAAGTTCAACTTGAAAGTGATCTTTTGCAGTTGGAGCCATCTGCGATATAATTCTGCATTATTAGGCCAACCATGAAGAAGTAAGACTGTCAGTTTTTTTTCTTCTTTTTTTTCTGGAAGCTACCTCACTGACGAGCAAAATAACTTCAATACCCCTTTTCTATTTTACACATGTAAAATGTGTCTCTTTTCTCTCCCACACTCCCTTAAGCAAAACATTACAGACAGAATTAACATCCAATCACTTGTCCCCGATTATTCCTGTGCAGCTGCTTTTACTTACTGAAAAGCCACACAGGAGCATACACAAATACAACAAAAGCCTCATACTGTATGTAAACTTTTTCTCTTTCTCTCAGCTTTTTCTCTGCGTCATCCCTTCGCCGTCATAAATTCAACCCGCCCTCACTGCTCTCCTCCTCTCTCTTTACTTCTCAAACTTCCTCTGTCTTGTCCCCTCCCTCTTTGTTTTGCACACACACTTACACACTCCAGCGCACACACGCATTCACACCTCTGTTGGGGTGGGGCTCTTTATTTCATTAACAGCCGCTTGCACGCCAAAATTCATTATGCCAACCTTCTGTTCTCGCGCATCCAAGCATGCCAGCTAACGTGCGGAACAAATTTCTCTCCCCCCCTCACTTCACCCTTCCTCCCTCTCTCTCCTCCCCCACTCCTGCTAATAAGTATGTTTAGGATGTGATTCACCTGCATCAAAGGCTCCCTGTGAAGGGGCCCGCTTTGTATCGCTGGACCACGATTAGTCATTACTGTCAAAGCCCTTGTGTTCCCCCTCCACCGCTATGCTTTGAAGCTAACAGGTGGTTGTCTCCGCAATGCAAATAACGCAGATATCGTTCCATCTTCTTGTGTCTCCGAGCTCTTAGAGAATGAGAAAGTACTGTGCTGATGGTGCTTCTGTGTGAAACATATCTGTATGGAGTGGCCGCCGAGTATTCCTTATTATATTCCCTTTTATCTTAGCTGGAGAATTAGTTGTCTGTGACACACATTTCGCATGCACATTAATGCACTAAAAAATGTTAAGCCGGCTAATACTTTGTTACTTCATATGGCGTCATTAATGATGAAAGCCATGTGCTTTATTCTATTGCATCCGTCAATTACTTGATTTGTTACGTTTGTTCTAATTGTTAAAGGTTCGCTAAACATTCATATTCAGAGCCTCATATAGCAGCAAACATTGATTGTTTATGTAAAGATATAATGGAAGAATGTCTATCTGAGCAGAGGATGAAGTCATTCTGTGTCTCTGAGTGTGTTGTTATCCGAGCTTCTCTGTGCTTTGGTGAGCTAGCCGGGCCGGTCATGCGTTCCTTTTTAGTGCATGTGAGCGTTCCCCCACTGGTTAGCCCCTTTGTTCTTAATATCAAAATAAAGTCTATGTATACTAAAAAAAATCTGTCAATGAACCCATTCCTCTTGCTTATCCATACTGTGAAGTGATCCTTAAAAATTCTGATCACAAAATGATGGAGCAATGATTACAGAATTTTAAAATAAAAGCTTTTTTGTTCCTTCTGAATCTCAAGTGTTCCGCCACGTCCACAAAGACTGCCCCAAAGAACTGCCCACTATACTCTGTTCATGTGTCAATGCCACAAACCCTGTTTCCATGGAAATTGATAGGGTGGCACCTTAGGTTTGGCTGTGTTGTGACAAGTTATTCCAAGTGGAATAAAAAGGGGCTTTGTCTTGAAGCAAAGCGCTGGCTTAGGAGGGCTTTACGGCCCTTTGGGACTTGCTTTATTCATGAGACACACTGCCATGGAATAAAAAAGCCAAACATGACTTCCATCAGATCTCAAGTCTCCAGTGTTTATTTATTTTTTTCCAGTTCCAGGACAATATTTATATATCCTTTTTTGTCCATTTGTTCTTTTTTTCACAATAGTCCAGACATAGTGCATGAAATGTTCGATGATGAATCACTAAATTTGGAGGGGTTTCAGAATTATACTGCTGCGACTAATAAAGACACTACTGTTGCAGTAAAGGTCAAAGTAAAGGGACATATACTACTTGGACACATACATAGCTCTTCATACTTATGTTCATGATCATTTCCTTTCCTGTTTTTCCTCTCTGTCATCTTTCAGTGTGTCTATACCAACCTGCACTACTCTACCGATATTATAGTTTGCTTCCTTTACAAACATTTTGTCTCGCCTTTTTGTATCTGGCCCACGCAACAGCGTGATAGCGTGTGTGTGCTGGTGTGTGTGGCTTTCTGTAGTGTTGTAATTGCTGGTTGATTTGTGGTCAGAGGGGGTCAGACATCCTGCAGGGAACATGTCAGGCTTTTAAAAGCGGAGAAAGAGAGCCCAGCCCTGCCCCCGTTTAACCTTGACCACCTCCACGGAGGTCAAAGCACTCAATCAGCTCCATCACTTTTATTAGCTTAGGATTCAATGTAAAATACTGGCAAGAGTGTAGCTGTTGGTTTAGTCTTATTATTTGTATGCGCCTGCAAATATATGAGGAGGCTGACTTCTGTGTAATCCTTTTAATTACTGTAGACAATAGTTTAAATGGAGCAGAACAGGAAATAGGGATTTCCTAAGATGTTTAAGTCAAAGATGTAGGGCGGAATAGTACAAATTGTGATCCTGGGATATAATGGCAATCATCAACTTCATTTTTCCAGGACAAATACGTGCGGAAACCCAGGCTTTTTAGCATGTGTGTGCTCACTCACTGAAGTTGTCATATGAGACAAAGCTCAAACCCCATTAATGCTAACACACACAAGTCTGACATGTACATACTTGTATTACAGTTTATAACTGCATCAACTTTTCAGCTGCAGTGGTAGCTTCAAATTATTTTTCCTGCTAAAATGGCAGCTTACTTGTCCACTGTGTAGCAAAATATTTTTTATGATTAATGTGTGCAAATCAAAGTGCAAAATCTGTGGACAAAAACATGAGCTTGCAGCCTCAATTGGCCTGATTGGTCCCCCAGTCAGAGTGTTAGAGCAGCATTCAATCGGTGGAGCACGGAGTGGAGAAGATAGCCCGAACATTACAACTAATTAAAGTCCAGGAACAATCGTCTTGTGCCTCAATCCATGGGGAGAAAAAAACACATCAAACGTTCTGTATGTGACAGATGTTCCTTTACTGTAATACCCTCAGGTCAGCATGATAAAGATGGTCATCAGCTCCCACATAACCACCGGGGCACATTAAAACCAGTAAGATGATAATGGGAAAAACATTCAATCCAACGATTCCCTGCGGTTGGCAATGTCTTTTTTTACACTTCAAACATAGTGTACATGTACGATGAATTGTTGCTTTGTTAAAAGATATAACTCACAATCTCAGAAATATGAAAGGATGAAAAATAATAAATTGTATTAGAAGTATTGTTTGCAATTCAAACTTAATTTATAGCAAGATATCCTAGTTTGTCCAGGAAAAGAATCAGAAGGAATTCTCACTGGACTCAAAGGATGCATTTACTTTTCTCGGCCGCTCTGTTTCACTTTAACCAGAATTTATTTATGTTTTTATCACAAACACAACACTAAGAGAACATGACATTGGAAGTCAGCTCTGCTGCTTGTGGCTAAATGGCCCCTCCTGTAGCTGTTCCCACAACCACGGTGTCATAATGAGAGATTAGGAGTCGGGCCATGGAGGAAGTGCAGGAGGAAGTGATGGATTCGGTCCAGATGGTCACCAGTGCAGGCAGGACAGCAGGAGCTCTGTTAACACTTTTCAGCACTACTGCATACAGGCACGCAGCAACAACTGTGACAATGCTAACAATATACCCCACCGCTCCTCACTGTGTGCTGTTTATTGTATTTCCTAATAATGTCATCAAGATATGACAGCGCTTCATCAGCTAATAATAGACTCTACATGTCTTTGGCGGATTTGTGGGGAATTTATTGGCGAATCGCAATCTGAACATTTCCGCGGATGCTGTGGCAATCACATTATTAACATTACATATTTACTCCCCCTCATGTATTACAATATGCGCTCAACTTTCTTTACACACGTGCAATTCCAGTGAAAAGAAGTGGTGCTTCTGACTTGTCCAGAGAACTTCTGGCATCCGTGCTTCTGCGTCTCGGAGTAGAGGAATGCCGCGATGGAGGCCTTCCCCCGTTCACTCCAGGATCAGCAGAGTCTAATGGCTCCTCATCAATTCCTCCTGTCAAGGGAAGTGTGTGTCATGACTCCTGTAACTACTTCTGACACGAGTGATGAAGCACTTGTTAAAGTTGCGAGATTCTGCTGGAGTTTGAAACCTTTTCGATATAAATCTGTGTAGCGGAGATGGACAGGGACAGTGAGTGAGGGGCAAACAGAGGAGGGGATGAGTGAAAAGGCGAGACAAAGAGCGCCTGTGGTTTAGACGTGACAGATCGGAGAGAGTGGAGAGGGAGGGGGGAGAGAGAAGCTAATGATCTCCATCTGTCTTAGAAGGCTGGGAGAGAAGAGCATCGTTAGGCTTTTGGAATAAGGCATGCAAATAAACACAGGATTTGCAAATCTCACCCTGGCACTTGAGTCAGCTGGTAAAACTTAGCTTTGAAACAGTTTAGACCATCAGTTGTGTCATGCTAATGACAGTAACAATATTTTTTTTTAACTGTATGCCAGAGTCTATTTTGGTATATATGTTGTCATATGTATGTGAGTATCTATGTTAATGTATATTCGTGCATTTAGTTTTAAGTGTGCATCTTGATCTTAGATGAGACTGCTAAATTTCTAATTGGAATTTGGCACGGACTCGACACTCTCTATAGTGGCGCTTACATCAAGGATAGGGAGTGTGAGACCATTAGTGTGGCCACTCATGCCAGAACAAAGTATATGTTATTGTCTGGCTGGAGAAGAATACTTTCTCTTCTGCTTTGTCTGTTAGTTATTAAAAAAATAAAAAATTGGATATATGTCAAAAAATCTGAAACAGTTGCGCTCATACACACACTCACACACAGATAAAAAAGATACAAATATAATATAATGTGTTAAAATTGCAGGAAAAGTGTGATGTGATGAAATAAATCTTGCAACACCACAGATATAAGGTACCTCAGCTCCTGCTACTCCCCGCAAGTAGTCTAGGAATGTGGATCAGTAAAATAAACCTAAATCTTTTGCATACTTACCTGTCCAGAAGAATAAGAACCGTTAGGACCATAAAATAGAGATGCAGTACATAGTCTGTCAGAGGCGAAGCAGTATTTAACATCGTATTAGTCTCCATTTCAGATGATAAGCATGGCGTTGTATTGCAATGACTCCATCGGGTAGAGCTCTTTGCATTTCATCAGCTACTGCATTTGAACTTGAGGTTGACATTGACGTAGCGTCTTGCAGTGAGCAATATAATTCCGCTTTTTATGATAAAAATATAAAGTGTCATTAGTGTTGAGTGGTCTACCGCACACCATGCCTGTTATCAGGACATGCAGGATAAAAATACAGCTGGCAAACAAAATAGACAAGTTCATTTTGCATGTGTTCCTTTAGCACAGAGGTATTAAACACTGATGAGAATCAACAGTGTGTTTGATGTGAACTCCCGAGGTTGCCGTGGAGATGGTTTGAGCGGGAGCTGGCGGAGCAGATGGCAGTGAGGTGACCCTGCAGGTTGCCTTTCTGTTCCTCTGTTGCTTCATGTAAATCTCAGCCCTATATGCATCACCTCAGATGTAACCTAATGGTACTACCAGTGTGTTTACACTCCTGGTAGAAAAGAAAGAGACACACGTACACACGGCCTTCCAGTGGGATGGTGCACTGTGCGTGCTGGTTGTAATGTGCCAGGACTGTGTTAATCCTGTCCCTCAGGTGGGAATCCACCTGCTTTGGCTCCCCCCCGCAGTTGACTGGGTTAGCCTCGTCTTCCTGCTCTGACCGAGTAACAGAATGAACACCGGGCCGCTTGGGCTTCCCTCTGAATCGCCCACAGAGATCTGCATTGATTAGAGCGCTAATCCCCTTTCATTGCCCGCTGCAGGACGAGCTGCAGGATGCTTTATTGGTCAGTATCTGCCTTGTCTGAAAATGTTTTTTACGCCCCCCCGTCTGCCTATCTGCATAAGCTCCACACAGGTGTATTTATTGTACATTTTAGTCCTTCATTTAGCTTCTGTATCCGCCGCTGGGTTCCGTTATCTGCGGCTGACAGGAGGGTGTGTCTGCTGTCTGAGTGTGCGTCGTGTCTGCCTGTTAGTCCGTGGGTGTTTGCAGGGATCAGGAGCCTGTGCTTCGGGACCACGCGCGAACGTTTGCGTGCGCTCCACCAGGTAGCCAGGGTGTGTGCTGATGTCGCACACCGCCAGATGTTTAGCAGCCGCCTGCATTATTGAGCGTGTACACGATGTCTGTGAGCTGAGCCCTAATGGAAGAACAGTGTAGTGTACACTCAGCCCATTGGAAAGCATAACAGTTCACGATGATATTCTCCGAGACGCACAGCACGGACCGCACAAAGAAGGTAGAGTCAGAAAAGAAATGGAGCGGTGTACTGAAAGGTACGAAAGAGTGTTCTGGGACACGGACAAAAGGATGACAGTGCGGGAGAAAGTGTCACGTGAGATAGAAAAAAAGGAAATATCAATATTGGCTACAGTGACAGAGGTGAAGAACAGAGCGCAGTCAGAGATAGACTGTTGAGCTCAGAGAAGGCAGGAAGCAGACTGCGCTCAGCTCGCCCACCCGGATTGTTGATATGTCAATACTTCATCAGCAGTAGTTGAGGCTGGAGCCTCACAGACTTGGACTGTAAAGACTCCGTCAAGTCCTTCTTTCCATCCTCCTCGCCTCCTCCCCCCCACCTTTCTGCCATCTCTCATCACGCCTCATCCACTCTTCATCTCTCTGTTTTCTTTCCACGATGTTCAACGCTTGCTCATGAAACAAACGCAGACGTACGCAAACTGCTCGTGGTACGCCCTCCCATTTATCCATACCCATTTCAACCTTGAATTACATCACAGGTGCACGCGTGCTCCGTCTTTACATGTCCTCACAGACGCACAACGCTGTGAAGATCAGAAACGTAGGCTTTCGCTCACGTCTTGTTCCTGTCTTTCTTTTGCCCTCTGTTTAGCAATTGTAGTTGCCATTCAGATAAAGATGCATGACTGCACACTCTCAGACACACGCGTCCCGGGGTTTAGAACATGCAGACATGCATCCCACAGCTCCTTGGATGTGTAGTACAGTCAAGCTTTCTTCCTCATCGCATTCAACTGAAGGCAGACAGATGCCTCCTGTTTGAGAAGAGCTGCCCCAAAGTGCCCCATCATCGGCTGTCCACTGACTTCCTTAAATTCTCGCAAATCCTGTGCATCACAGCCTCCTTTCCAATTGAAAAAAGAAAAATCTACCGTTTTTATTTTATTCTTGAGAAGCTTAGCTTCTTTAGATATGATTTAACAATTACAACGTGAAATACAATATAATTATGACGGATTAAGGAAATCATAAACTGCTTCACCCAGATATTTCCTTATTTATTAATTTCTGTCATCTGCCTCTGGCTGCAGATTGCAGGTGATGTGTGTTCAGGTTGCTCTGATCTGCTCCATCCAGACAATACGATTTAATGCGTCACTGTGATTGCCACAGCTGTTTCAGAGCGACGAGATCAGCAATGTGAGATCTGAGAGTTTCTTTATCAGTCACCAGACCGTCCGATCCATATTGACCTTCACCCAGCTGTTTTGCACACAAGATGCCCAGAGTCCACCTCTGCAGCCTCTGCACATGGTTGGATATGCTACAGAGAGTAAGGAGAGATGAATGCCAGTGTGTGTGTGTGTGTGTGTGTGTGTGTGTGTGTGTGTGTGTGTGTGTGTGTGTGTGTGTGTGTGTGTGTGTGTGTGCGTGCGTGCGTGCGTGTGTGTGTGTGTGTGTGCGTGCGTGCGTGTGTGTGTGTGTGTGTGTGCGCTGTATTTGTGTATACATGTGTACAAGAAAGAAGCGAGACAGAAAGACTACATTTGTTGCACAGGGTTTGCCGTTACTGTACCCACCTTTAGTGTAATGACTTTAATTTCATTTCATTAAATCTGGAGTCAAAGTCATTATTGTCATTTTTCACCTCAACTATGAAGCACAGGGGAGACTGTAACGTCTCGAGGACACCTCTGTCTCTCCTCTCTCCTCCACATCCTCTGCTCACTATTCTGTAAACAATACACCCATAAAATGCTCCTCATTCATTTCAAACACTATTCGCATTCCCCGACTGCTTAATTGAACCTCTTACTGTGAATGCAATGCAAGTTATTCTATCAACCTGCGTAAAATGTAATCCTTGTTGAGAGTCTGAAAAAAACAAAAACAAATTAAGACCGTCTTAATGGGGTTGCTTTTTAAGTCGAGAATAATACTGCGTTATACCGGGCACATACTTCCTGAGGGTTTGTTTTGCGCAGCCACTTGAAGTTTGACTCCAGGTGATTCTTTGGCTAATTGATGTTGAGTTATACACTCACCTAAAGGATTATTAGGAACACCATACTAATACTGTGTTTGACCCCCTTTCGCCTTCAGAACTGCCTTAATTCTACGTGGCATTGATTCAACAAGGTGCTGAAAGCATTCTTTAGAAATGTTGGCCCATATTGATAGGATAGCATCTTGCAGTTGATGGAGATTTGTGGGATGCACATCCAGGGCACGAAGCTCCCGTTCCACCACATCCCAAAGATGCTCTATTGGGTTGAGATCTGGTGACTGTGGGGGCCATTTTAGTACAGTGAACTCATTGTCATGTTCAAGAAACCAATTTGAAATGATTCGAGCTTTGTGACATGGTGCATTATCCTGCTGGAAGTAGCCATCAGAGGATGGGTACATGGTGGCCATAAAGGGATGGACATGGTCAGAAACAATGCTCAGGTAGGCCGTGGCATTTAAACGATGCCCAATTGGCACTAAGGGGCCTAAAGTGTGCCAAGAAAACATCCCCCACACCATTACACCACCACCACCAGCCTGCACAGTGGTAACAAGGCATGATGGATCCATGTTCTCATTCTGTTTACGCCAAATTCTGACTCTACCATCTGAATGTCTCAACAGAAATCGAGACTCATCAGACCAGGCAACATTTTTCCAGTTTTCAACTGTTCAATTTTGGTGAGCTCTTGCAAATTGTAGCCTCTTTTTCCTATTTGTAGTGGAGATGAGTGGTACCCGGTGGGGTCTTCTGCTGTTGTAGCCCATCCGCCTCAAGGTTGTGCGTGTTGTGGCTTCACAAATGCTTTGCTGCATACCTCGGTTGTAACGAGTGGTTATTTCAGTCAAAGTTGCTCTTCTATCAGCTTGAATCAGTCGGCCCATTCTCCTCTGACCTCTAGCATCAACAAGGCATTTTCGCCCACAGGACTGCCGCATACTGGATGTTTTTCCCTTTTCACACCATTCTTTGTAAACCCTAGAAATGGTTGTGCGTGAAAATCCCAGTAACTGAGCAGATTGTGAAATACTCAGACCGGCCCGTCTGGCATCAAAAACCATGCCACGCTCAAAATTGCTTAAATCACCTTTCTTTCCCATTGTGACATTCAGTTTGGAGTTCAGGAGATTGTCTTGACCAGGACCACACCCCTAAATGCATTGAAGCAACTGCCATGTGATTGGTTGATTAGATAATTGCATTAATGAGAAATTGAACAGGTGTTCCTAATAATCCTTTAGGTGAGTGTAGATAAAAGGCCTGTTAAAAGTTCGGAAGGGAGGGGGAGCCTGCAGACGGCCCTCCCGTAGGAGGAGACAGCAGATTATTGGATGTAGCAACGGCGTTTAAAAGGGGCCGAGCTCTGTGGTCGCACGCACACGTCCGCCCACATACACATGTCCACACGCGCACACCCTGCTGAGAGGGCAGACTCACAGTAAACCTGCAGCAATCAATAACACATTTTCTCAGCCTGTTCCCTTCCTGTCTCAGTCCCTATCGCCGTGTCACTCTCTCGCGTCGTCTTTGGCTTTCTCGAACAGTTTCCTCTTCTTTTTGTCAAAATTCATCTTCATCTTTGGTCGCCATGTAGTACTTATTAGGTAATGATTTGTTAAATGTCGTTAGTTAACATGCTCTGCAAATGAGCGCGGAAGTGACACAAAGGCACAAAGATTCCTCTTTCTTCTTCGTTCACAATGATATGGATTATTGAGGCCTCACAGCTGGAATTCTTCTTTGAACAGCTTGATCACTGGCGTGTTTAATCGTCAGATCGGCTCCTAGAGAGTGGCTTAGTCGCACAAGCTCCACGGCCCGCTTGTCCAGAAGGGACCAATTGTTCTCACTTTTTTTGTAATGATGGCCATTGGACAGTGCACTACTGACTATGAAACATGAACCTGTCTAGTCGTATTCGCTGGGAAAAGAATGCACGCTCCCGTGGCTTTTGATGTTGAAGTATTTCAGCTTAGCCAGAGGCAGGACTCTTAGAGCGCACAACAGTGGTGGACAGTGGGAGAGCGTGATGTGGTTTAGGATGAATGTAAGTGCTTTTATTAGCTTCCGCTGGATGACACCATCCAGCGCTCTGCTCCGCTTCTCTCATGTGGGAAACGGCCGGGCCTGGAATTGAATTCTGTATACTCTGAGGTGACTTTATAAGGGAATCATACAGGGTGGTTATTGCACCATCAGGAATGTAATGAAACTGGCTCAAAGGTGACAACAGTACAGAGAAAGGTCACTGTTAATATATGGTGATCGCCTGCTGTAGAATATAGGAGTCTGCCAGCCGTAGAGGAGAACCGAGGCTTCTCTAGTCAAGCTTAGCGGTCTTGGGAGACTCACAAGGACTCTGTTTGCTCAAGTCTCCGTCCGCCTATTTTTACCTTTTCTTTTCTAGCTTGACTGCCTTTGTCGGTCGAAAATACTGAAAACCTTCAGGAATTTCCTGAGACCAAAGGAAAACGCAGGCCTCTGTTCACAACCGTACTGTGTGTGTGTGTGTGTGTGTGTGTGTGTGTGTGTGTGTGTGTGTGTGTGTGTGTGTGTGTGTGTGTGTGTGTGTGTGTGTGTGCGTGTGCGTGCGTGTGTGATTTATACAGTTTTTTTCCCCCTACTTTCACCAATTCTCTTTTGCAAATCTTGCCATGATTTATTTGAATAAAATCTAATTTAAATTCATCACAATGTAAATATTCATCTCTTACTGTAGATTGTTGCTTATGTCACCTGGTGTCACGCAAATAATATTAACTCAAAACATATTAAAACCATAAATGCAGACAGATATCAAGTCAATTACCAATCAATTACTTTGTGAAATATGTATTTATTTATTTCACTGATAGTTATACCATGTATTAAAAATACAATCATCCTAACACCCAGCAATTTGAATGGCTAACCAAAAAAGCCCAGTGATCCAAGTTTCTCGGCTCCATGCTTAATTCATTAATTTGCTGTTTCCCTACAGTCAGTCACCCAGAATAATCCATCTGGAAAGTCCAGTGAGCTTTTCCGCTACCAAGCAGAAATGGGATTGTGGATGACTTATCACAAAGCTTATATCTGCAGTCCCACTCTGTGTTAATGTATCCACATGTAGGCTTGCGCACACACCAACACACACACACATACAACGCTTGCTTTAGTCTCTCCTACCCACATTGAAGCATAGCATCTCAGCCTTTGAAATGTTGAGAACACAAAGCCAGCCTTGCTCGCAATTACTTTGCAAAAAAACGCACTGCATGCTATATCTTTCACACAATTAGACATAAGCAGGGGCTCGGTCATTTTCCACTCCATATGTTTCAAGTGGCTTCACATTACACGCCTAGCATACATCCCAAGTTAAAGGAATACAGGCCAACTGTGAGAGTTTACAGAGACACTTTGTGTCACCCTCTGAAATTAATTCAGCCTGGTTTGCTGCAGAGAATAGACAATGCCTCTGCCCTGAGGATACTCAGACATCAATATTTTATAGTGAATCATTGATCCCAGAGCATAAAATTTGCTCAAGCATACCATACTGGCCATTCTGGTCCTCCAGAGACACATATTCACACAGGAGACATTAATTGACTCTGCTCACAGACAACCATGTCATACAGTACATGTCGTAGCCAGACAGGATCAGTGAGGAGGAACTCGCGAGAGTTGACAACTTTCACCAATTATCTTACCAGCAAAGCCACCAAAGCAAACAAAGAACCAAAGGCTGGCTCTAAAATTGAATATAGAAGGTCTTACAAAGGATTCAGTCAGGAGTTATTTGAAGAGGAGACTAAGATTTGAGCTGAATGTAGTGAAGATGATCCGGATAAAGCCCTTCATGTGTTTATGGAAATGTTTATGGACATTGAAGATAAACATGCACTCTTAAGAAAGTAGACTGTTAGATAACATGGTGCACCATGGATTGATGATGAGCTGAGAAACTCGATGGCGCAGCATAATGATGCCAAAAAAGATAGAACTGGAATGTTGTTGTTATCTAAGAAATGATGTGACCAAACTTAATGAATGTAAAGAAAAAAAGAAGAAACATTGTAAGGGCTATGAATGATGATCCATTTTAAGAAGCCTTAAAATGGTATTTAAAGAAATTAACTGCATGAACAAAAAGTACATGATTGAAATGAAGGTTCAAAATCTGAATACCTTCCCTACATGGAATTCACTCGCATAAGAGATGTTGGTGTGTAATGTGTTGCTTCAGTGTATATGATATACATCATTGTATGGGGTTTCTGTGTCGGACCCCAGCTGACGTCATGTCAGCAACTAATATGGATCCAAACATATCTTTTTTTAGAAATAGGATAAAGAAAATCATACATTTATTTTCTAGCGATGCTGTCACTTCTAACAGCTCATGTTTAATTACCTGTTAATGTCTACGGTTGAACATCAAATTGGCGTGGATGGAACAGCACCTTTCATGGACGTCATTGGATGTGAACGTGTGAATGAGAGGTAAATTGAAAAGCATTTTGTCCGTTCAGGTAGAAAAACGCTTGTGTGAGTGCATTCCATTTACCATTTTCCAAGTACGCAGGAAATAAAATTGTTCAGCGCCTAACCTGCAGTCGGTAAAAACGTGCAACCGTCACATGAATGCAGCATAATAGTCTCACAGCGCGAATCTGACACATTTTTCTGGGGACAAGAGTACATTTGTTAGTTTTATTTAGATTCAATAAAAATAAAAAATACTTGTGATTCACATGTCTTTTGAAGTATCATAGAATACTTCAGGGATGAAAATAAAACCTGACTAAGATTTAATCTATTGCATGGTCTTCGATAAAAATAAAAAAAAGACATAATACATCCATTACTTCTTCCACAATGCTTTAACGATCATTTATTAAGTTAACAGCTCACCAGATATATTTGCATGTTTAATTACCTGTTTATGTCGGCAGTTGCTTAATTCCTGACTTAATGGCAATCAGACACTCTTTCCTTTGTTAGGAGGTGCTCGCAATCCTCCGTCTTTCAAATGCTGCCCCCCCCCCCCCCCCCCCCCCCCCCCCCTCCCAGAACCGTGATAATTGATGTATTTCCCATAAAGAAGTGGTAATTAAGATAATGAGATTTTCAGAAGCAAGTGTAGCATGCCAAAACGTTGGGGAGCGTGTTTCTAGACTGGTTGACTTTGGCTTTATAAATGTTCCTGTTGTATTCTCTTCATTTCACCAGCGCTCCTGTTCTTCTGCTGCTGGCTGCCTCCTATCTGTGTTCTCCTCACCACATCTGCTTCTCCTCTCGTCTCCCATAGACAGCTTGTCCTCATTTGTTTGCCTAGTGCATAATTGGCTATAGGATCACCCATTGTGTAATTATGTATAGCAGTTTGATATGTAATTAAAATTGTATCAGTATCCAATGTAATTTGTGCTGTGTGATTACCTATTAACAGTGCAAACAGTTGTGCCTAAAAGCCCGTGACCGCCCCTCTCATTGACGTCATTGTGCGTCTCTGTCAGTATTTATATACCAGCATGTTGGACGTCTGACCCAAAACCTCCATTCAGATCAACACATAATAAACACTTCGGTCTTCTCACATGAACGCTTCCTCCTGACAGCTTGGAAAATTGTTAAATATGTTATCCTGCAGCCTTGAACCAAGCACTTTAAAAGACCACGCATTTTACATCAGACAAGACCACGCATTTTACATCAGACAAGACCACGCACTTTGCTTCAGACGAGACCACTCACTTGACTGCACATCACAGTTAGCTCAGCAACATTGCATGGCTTGTTCCTCCCAAATACACATACCAAAACAGAGCAGGGCTTTCAAAGCGCTTGTTAGAGCGCCCTTATAATAAGGCTAAAGAAGAGGGCTTGTGAGGACACTCTAATGGAACATCTTAATGAAAGCACCAGGCTACAAACTGGCCTGAAAAAGCCGCCTCTGCAAATTCACCACTACATAATTAGACACGCCTGAAAGGTCTGCTGTTGGGAGTAGCCTCTGTTTTATTCAATAAAGGTTTTTATTTTTTTCATCATAGCTGGTTTAGGAAGTGCAGAATTAGTGTTTGCCTCCTTAGTACATCCGATTGTGAGCAAGTGTGTGTGTGATGGTCAAAGCCAGGTCCTCTCTGACCCACTATGAACATGCATTGAGTTATCCCCATGAATAAATGCATTAAAATCACTGCACACAGATGTACCTGAAAGCCTACGCACTATATGTCAAACCTGTTACTCCCTCTATAGCCTTATTAACACTGTATTATAATAGGATAATAATAGGACGAGTTCTGAACTCAAGAAGAAATTCAAAGGTCTACAATTATATCAAAAAAGTCATGCTTGCCAGCAGAGAATTGTAGGTTATAATGAGCTTAACATGCCCCAATTTTCCCTCATGATGTAATGCCATGGCAACAAAGAATAGCGTCGTACGTTTGAGTGTATATCAGCGAATATACCAAGCTCGAACAGTGTTAAAATCAGCAGAGAGAGAATGTGTGTTTGACTTGACCTTTTAAAGTAAAGGTGGGCACAAATAGCACTGTAATTATACAACTGTTGAAGTATAAGTCTACAAGAACAGGCCAGTGTGACTGGGTTCACTAGATCCTGCTGTGCTGATCCTCTGTCATCGTATAGTTAAGGACAGAGGTCCAGAGCAATGTCAGCACAACTCCCCAACAAGTCAAAAAAAATGTCTTCAACGAAACAAAAGCTGTATTACATTGTTGGTAACTGAACAGAGAATCCCATTTAACAAGAAAGCACAGTGGCTTGACAAAATGAAGAAATGGCACAGTGAAACGAGAGCCTTGCACCCTGGCACAAAAGGTGTCACTTTCAGATTAGAGGCACTGATCCGAGTGTTCATTGGCCAAGCAGCTGCTGCTAGAAATATTCATTGAGTCTCCCGCAGTCCAGCAATAAACCCATGTGCTCCATTTTGAAGTTTGTTCTCTTAGCAATAACTTTCACACGTCAGTGACTTACTGTCACGACTCATTGTCATGGTAATGACATTACGCTTTTGGTGAATGCACTCACGGAACAGCCAGCTCTGAAAATGTGGGCACACACAAACATCCTGCCAACACTCAATCACAAGGAAATGTATTCTTACATAACTCAAAAAAGTGATCTGTTCCAGATGAATTTGTAGTTTGGTCTGGATCCAGATCACGGTCTGGACTTTAAGTAGCGCCGCAATAAAGCAAAACGCTTGGTGTGCTGTATCCAAATAAAGTTGTCCCATTTAAAGTAACAAAAACATGTTCATAAGTGAAGGCATCATAAAGATGAAACAACTTTTGTTTGACCAAATTTGTATTTGTATACCTTTTTCCCCATTCATTGGAATGCAGGAGACATTACATATTATGAGAATCAAATAACTGAAATGTTGTGTTGACTTTGCATAACACATCTACATCATTAAGATAATTGCGTATGCATTGACAATGTGCATACATGGAAAGAAATACAAAAAGATATAGTGTGAATAATACAGAAAGAAAATGCACATAGGAGAACCCAAGATAAGCACAGTGGTGTGCTAAGCCCTTTTGCAAAGAAAATTCAATTGCAGTTTTTTACTGTGAGCTCTGTTTTTCTTTTGCTTCTTCTTCTTTTGACAATACTTCGATACAGTTTGTCTCCTGCATGATTTAATCATATAGTTAATAAGTCTCTTTGTCTGACGTGAGAGATCTCGCAGCACTGTTGAAGTGCTTATGAGCAGAGATAAAACGTCCATCTGCTTCACTGCAGCAGCTCAGAGGCCAGTGGTATCACACTTTAAATATGTGTGACTGTGTGTGTGTGAGGCAAGACATTGCTGGGAGAAAAAAGCATACAAATAAAATATAAATATATATAAATAAAAAGTGTGTTTATACAGTGTCTTTCTCGGTGCGATATAATGTACCTAGTGTTAAAGCGGAGCTTTTGTCTCCCCCCTCTGTCAGTGAGAGTAAATACACAAACAGTGTCGACGCGTGTTTACGACGTCGGCCTGCAGGTGAGCTTGCCGCATCTCCCCAGGTGACCCAGGTGACCCAGGTTTTTCCTTTACCTTAAATTTTTCTTACTTTAATCCTTCCACTGAATTTCAAGTTTCTTTATTAATTAACACGTAACAATCCCTCACTCAGCTTTAAGGACGTCCAACATATAGGCACGACCCCTCCGTGTCTCTCCCCTCGTGTTGCTCTTTAGTCATGTATGTACAAGACCCTCTTTCTGTTCTCCTAACCCTCGACCCTGCCGAGCACAGAACACGCAAACGCTTTTAACCACAATAAAGCATCTGCATGTTCTGTCATTCCCCAGAGGGGCGACTTCAGCGGCAGGTCTGACATCCGCCATATGGATGATTAGCATCATTAGAGCATCAGCTGCTCCCTCTCACTCAGACAGACAAACAGACACACACACACTCCACGATGGCTCTTCATACAACTCGCACTCAACACTCATGCAGATTGAATGATGGTTTGTTCTTGGCAAAGCAGTGATTCATTTATGATCAGAAGTAGGTCAGATGAATGGAACCCAAGGTGTAGAGACACCAGAGAGCAATGTGTCTTCACCCAGAGCAAGTTGGGAGAGATAGAGG
The DNA here is from genome assembly GCA_038501785.1 of Myoxocephalus aenaeus. Taxonomy (NCBI): domain Eukaryota; kingdom Metazoa; phylum Chordata; class Actinopteri; order Perciformes; family Cottidae; genus Myoxocephalus; species Myoxocephalus aenaeus. The sequence continues at coordinate 4,327,154 of JBAMJR010000154.1, forward strand.
AATGAGGACAGACAGAGAGGGAATGTTGAAGAGGAGGTAGGAGAAAACTTCTATCTGTGCTCTGTGTTCAAAATATCTGTAAGGCAAGAGGGGGATGCAAAGAAAAACATTGTGAACCAAGTGCAAGAAGTATATTGGGAACGCACTAAAAATAGCTAAATCAGAATAAATCCTCACTATTCTTCTTCAAAGACTGCTTGCCTGTATTGTTCGTTTGTTTGGTATAATACTATATTTAAATAGTCTTTTCCTCCTTTTCAGCTCCTTTGACCGACAAGCCGCCAAAGATCCTGTTTCCCTCGGAAAACAAGATGAACAACATGGAGCTGCAGCTAGGTAAGAGCATCATGGGATTTCCTCCAGCTGCAGTCAGTACTATCTGTGTCATTTCCAAATGACAGGAAATGGATGACTTTACAAATCCTCTCCAACACGCCTCCAGGCGACGAACGCAGATTGATGATGGCACTTTTATTTGCCACAGAAACAGCAAAAGGATCAAACAATTGTTAAATTGTTTCCCATGTATGCAAATAGTGGGTGCTAATGTCCCCAAGGCTGTTTTGTCAACAATGAAGAGCCCATATGGTGCCAGGGTTCCATACGCTGACTCGCCACATGGAAAGGCGGCTGCTTTCAGTTGCCGTTGTTTGTCTTCTTTGACGTGGGGTCACGATGGGCCGACCATGTGTGCATGTGTGCACGCGTGCGTGAGTGAATATATGCGTGTGGTTGTGTTTGGGCAGTTTCTTTTTTTTTCTGAGACAGCATATTGCTTGATTTCTGGGCACAGTCCGCCGTCCACATGGTGCTCGCCTCTCTATGAATGGCTTGCGTGTCTGTCATGGCGAAGCCGAGGTCTGGAAAGCGTGAGGACTGGATGAGTGTGTGACGGAGAGAGAGGAGGGTGGGGACAGAGACAAAGAAGGTGCAATGATTCACCAAGAGGTTACTGCCTTTTGTCTCGTATCTGATGCTGTTGGAATCCAGGTAGTTCATTTAAAATGCCTCCACGGTTGGCCGATCAAGAGTGAAGAATTGGGGCTGTTGATAAACTGACAAGCACGGCCTCACATGTCAGCATACTCACACTCATGCATGAACAGGTTGCACAATGCACCCTTCAGCTATTTGTGTCTTTGTCTTGAAATCACTGGGATTTTAAGGAAAAGCTTTGTTTCGTTCTAGCGAGGTTTCTAGCAATTATTAAACGCCTCTCCTTCAATTCTCTCTCATGTATGGTTTGGTTTTCGTGTGTCGCGGTGTGTGTTAAATGTTTCATGCACTTAACACCGCAGAGTGATTTAGTACTGCAGTTCCATAGCATTTGATACTTGTAAGCGACATGAAAGTGAAACGTCTAAATCGGTGCAGAAGAGATTGAGATAATCCTGACTTTTGGTCCCAGTTTAGCTCAAAAAACTGTGAATCTTGCATTTCCCATAACACATTTTAATAGTGTTTATTTGTGTATGTGTGTAGACGCTTTTCAGATGCCATGTTCCCAGTTTGAAACGCAGGTTATCTCTAAGCCCAAGCCATGGTAACCCAGGCGTTACATTATAAAACTGGCTAATTAGAGACAAATAACAGGCATTGATATGTGAAAGCAGTGGAGTTCCCCTCTAATGGTGTGGTACACGAGGGCTTGACGCTACCATGGCAAAAAGATAGTCAAAGCAAGGCAATGAAGGAGAGAGAAAAATGTGTGTGATGTTGTGCAGTGAGCCTCCGCACTCCCAGAAGAGTGTCTAAAGCCCAGAGACACCGAGGTAAATATTTTACAGCCAGGCTCCATTTTGTGTGCAGAAAAGTTGTCTCTCCCTCCAGACGAGAGTTTCTATTTTGCTTTATTTATTTATTCTCCTCTTCCTTAATATTTGTTGAGTCATGCCCTAAGCAGCTTTATGGAGCAACGTGGCAGATTTATGGTAGCCAGAGCGTGCACAGAGAGAGGCTGGTCCCTTATGGCAAGTGGGAGATAGAGAGAGAGAGAGAGAGAGAGAGAGAGAGAGAGAGAGAGAGAGAGATGGGATCCAGTTGAGGCTTGTGGATGGGCAGTAAAATCAGAGCCGTAAGCAGAGAGATAAATCTGCAACACTGCCAGGAAACACAGCCCCATTTTATCTCCTCTGCTGCCGCAACCAGTGCAGATCTCAGGCAGCCGCCATAACAGCCAGCTTTACACAACACACACACACACACACACACACACACACACACACACACACACACACACACACACACACACATCAATAAAACACATATGTTACATAAACTCTCACCGGAATGTAGCGGGAAGTCATAGAGGACGCAGCAGAGAGGAGAACACAAAGGCAACTAAATTGAAAGCGAGAAACGAGGGTGTTCGTTAAAGCATGAGGATTGGGTGTTTAGGGGGAGAAACAGATGATAAGGGAAATGACAGCGACAGAGGGGTATGCATATCTCTGCCACTGTGTTATTTTCAGCTGAGGGGCAAAAATCCCACAGCTACAGATTATGTCACTCTGGACTGCACCACCACATAGCTGCTCGTGTGCAGCTGTCGTCAGAGCTACACGGCTTCAGGGCCTCAGGAGTCCTCAGGTACGTGTGACTGTGCTCAGAGTGAAAGACGGTTTCCATCGCAAATATTGCTTTCTGACAGATTGACATTTTCAAAGAGACAAAATCAAGTTTGTGTACGATGGTTTGGATCTCTTCAGTGGCCATCTAGTTTCCCTATTTCCAGATTTAGTGCTGTCCCCCAGTGGTTGCAGTTGGTGCAGTCCACTTCTCCAGAATAGGAGCGTGATTCATATTTTGGGGTTTGATTTTGGGTCTGGGTCACAAACACACATGCTTACAGTAACACATAACACAAAATTCCAAATTTAAAACACTCTCACTCGCAGCCTCGCTGACTTGGTGTTTGTTCCCTCGGGATGAATTGTCATGGATTCGCCATCCCAGAGGAAAGTGACGGAGGGAATCAACTCACGCTTTCGCAGCGCTCCACTTTGAGCGTATCCCTCGCTCTCCCTCTTCGTCACATACACACACAGGCACATTTGCAAATGCCCCTGAAGCACCCGGGGGTGGGGGGGGGGAGCAGGTCACTTGCGGCGCAGTTCTCGGTGACTGTGGGATAATTGTAACTGATAGAGGATTTGACTGTCCCCCAAAGCCAGCAGATGGGTGCACTCTAGTGGAAAGGAATTAGAATCAATTATTTCAGAGAGCAGGACCCAACAGCACGGGATGAGTGGCCGGAAGATGATGACTCTTATATCTATTTTACTTCAACATGCACGATGTAGAGACACACACACACACAACCACACATCTGTAATAGACTTCCACTCAAAGATGCTGACATTCCTGGTTGTCTTGGTGTTTTAGCAATATGTTTTTGAAAAGCTCAGAGGAACAGACTGGCAGTGTGGCTGTCCCACTTTGATCCCACTCTCTCCCGCACAATTACCTCCATCTTCTTCCTTCTCAATATGAAAACATCTGCTGGCCAAGACACCAAACAACATCTTTGTTTGCTTCTTTTTTTTTTCATTTCAATGGAATCGCTAAATCCATGCAGGGCTTTCAAGCAGAGTTCAACTTTGGCAAACCTTTGCAAACATTTTGGGCAAAGGAGATCCAGAGAGTGTGAAATGCAAGAATATATCATATTAGCTGTTTCACACCAGCCCAGCTTTTTTGCAATATAGTATGCCAGAGTATAAACTGTCCCAAAAAGATGCTGCATGGTTTTCACTTCGTCATCAGAAGTCTCTTTGATAAAATGGTTAGCAATCAAGCAAGCTAGCCTGCTAACAGACACATAGCCAGCTTAGCTTGCGGGCTGTAAAGTGGCCAGCCAATAGCTTGTGACCAGTGTTGGGCTCCTTACTCCGGGTGTGTAAAAAGTACTATTAATCCTTTAAAAAGTAATATTACTTTACGTATGACTTGGTATTGAACGTGAGTAGTTAGGTTACTCTTTATATGACTATATTACTTTGGCTATGTTACTGATTAACGTGTGACTTCCCAACACTGCACGTCACCTCCTGGCTAAGATGTTAGTCAGTTGTGTGTCACAAAACCTCCAGCACCACCTATTTAATAATGGTGAATAAGTGAGGCACTATTCAGAAGCTGCTGCATTTTGTTTACTATAACCAGCTCTTTCACTTTATATGTGGGTATTTTCCTATTTTTGTTACATGTAGCCATGACTACTGTATGTCTAAGCACGTTAGTTAAAGCAGTCAGGGGTACCAGCAATAAAGACGGGGCATTTATTTAATGTGTATTTGTATAAGGACAAGTAGGCAACATAAACCAATGACACACACCACGGCATTTATAGCCTAAGCTAATTTGCAGTGTGTGTGTGTGTGTGGGTGCGTGTGTGTATATATACTACTATTGTAGCTTTGACTTTTGCCATTTCAACTGAAGATATGCAGTTGAAGCACACTCTATAAACCTATAACAACTCACTTTTCCAGGTTCTTACTCGCTCCCTCCCTTATTTTATTTTTTTGTCTGTTCCTATATCCTTTTATCCCACACCTCTCTTCTCTCTTCACTGCTTCACATATTGACCTCTGCTTGCTTGGAGATTTGAGGATTTGTCATTGCGGATGTAGGCCTACTGATTTCCCAACAGCTGTTGAAGTGGTTAACACTTCACTGTCTCTTCTTTTCTCTTCTCATCTCTTCTCTTCTCTTCCCTTCTCTTGAAGAACACCTCGCTGTTTCACCACACATGTCAACCTTCACGTGGAGAAGGGGGGAAATTGCAATTGACATTGCTCTGGAGAGTTGATGAAGGTCAACACAGGGTCACTTCACACAATTATGCTGTTTTACACAAGACCTGCATGAAAGAAAGATATCTGCAAAAGAATGGAACATGTTGGTGATAATGGGGTTGGTGATAGAAAGGATGGTAATTTTACAGAGAATCCATGAAAAGACAAGAGCATGTGACCCTCAGTGCTTTGAAACAGTCACATTGCTCATTTATTGACGTGAAATCGACCAAGTACATGTATCTTTAAGGGAGGGACAGATGGGCCACGAGGCACTTTCCCAATTGTCTGTGTCGTTATGTGTGGATATGTTAATTTCTTGTGATAAATGACATATTTACATTCTAACACAGAAATAAAAATCCAGCCCTTAAAGGTCACACTGCAGATGCAAAGGGAAAAAAGAGTGTCGTCATTCAATTTTGGTTTCAGTTCCACAGTGACCCAGCGTTAAGTAAGCCGTGGCGACCGATATGGTAACTAGTGTGTCAGCGAAACAAAGCTAAATGTTTAAGTTTGTGAACGGTCATCATTAATCACTGAGTCCGGGGCTGAGAGCCGGAGCCTGCTGTATGATAAATGAACTAACAGTGCCTCTACACATGCCGAACAGGAGCGGGAGAGGGAGCAAGGCGGGGGAACGAGAACGAGAAAACACACCAAGGCTGAGACAGAAACAGCACCACGTAGCAGGCAATAAAGACAGACGCACCACCCCGCTGTGCATCGCGTACAGCTGCTTGTTTATTGCCGCCTTGACATTACTCACCACAGCCAGGGAGGCCGGTAAGAAGATGCAAGAGAGGTGTGGACACATTCTGGAGTCAGACCAGGCTCCTGGTTGTTATTCCTCTCCCACCAGGCTGACGTCTGACTGTCAGGCGCTGTCTTTGAGCAGCTGCAGTTTTAGCAGCGTGTCCAGCCCCGTTGGTTTTAATAGACCTTATCAGCGGCCGTTAAGCCGATTCAGCATGTTGGCAGCATAGGCAGTCGCTTAGAAAGAGCTGTCTGAATCAGTGATTTCATCCATTTGGTGCGGTTTCTCCTTAGTTGTTGTTTTGTTTTTCTTCCTTTTACTTCTTTCACTGGCAACACACAACAGCAGTGCAAAGCAAAGCAAAACTTTTACAGCGAGAGTGCCAACTTTACATCAGACACATTCCTCAATTCGTATCCCACTTAGTCTGCAAAGGATTTGACTTGTGTTGCATTTAATTTAAATTAAATATTCTCGTGTATTAAACCAGTGTGCATCCAGGAGGCAGGAAAACTGCTCATGCAGGGTTTTTTTTTGTTTTAAGATTTAGATTGCAGAAGACTCGGCTACATCTTATTAGCACCATGTTGTTAACTAACATAGTTTTTTTTTGTCTGTCTTCCTATCACGCACAGGCAAAATTGCGCATGCATGTTGGCAAGATTGTCTCCTGCAGCCTTTGCTGTATGTTAAGTGCTACTTAGAAGACGCGAGGTGATGTGAGGTGACGCATCAGTGGGTTTTTGTCAGCACTTTCTGTTTGGTGTGTCAGGTCCATGAGGTCCGCCCACAACAAGGGCAACAGATCTGCTTCGTCTCTCTGGCCTGAGCTCAACTTTATGCTTGCCGTCAGAGTGCGTATTCAGTTTTGTCAATCATGTCCTTGTGTGTGTGTGTGTGTGTGTGTGTGTGTGTGTGTGTCAGTATTTATAACACAACCGTTATCCGGGCCGTTCAGAGCAGTTGTGTTAAATCAGTCACCTGTAAGACTTTATCCACCTTTTAAGCCAAAGGATGTCTTTAAAGAGAGATGATTTAGGTAATGGTAGCTTTTACCTCGTCCGCCTTTGATGCTCAGGCTCTCTGACAGGTAATCAAAGAGAAGGAGCATCCCACTCATCCCTGCATTACACTGTGTTTGATACAACAAGGGCAGACAGGAGGATGAGGCAGACATAATGAGACGATCTTCCTTTTTTAGAGAGTCTCTGCTCTGAGATGCCGCCCGTTCATGCTCTTCCTCCGGTCACTGTCACTTCTGTTTGGTCAAGGTGAGGGGATATCATCTAAAAGAGCCACTTGACATACAGACTATAGACAGGGAGTGCAGTGAAAAGTGAGTAAGTGCCCCAATAGGCAGAAAAGGGATGGATGTACAGTAATAAGAAATGATGGAGGAATGATGGAGCTGTGAGGAAAGAAAGAGATGGAGGGAAACAGGGTGGAGGGGGGTCGGGGAGGCTGGCACTGGAATGACATGCATGAACACCAAAGCGAGCAGGGGAAAAGGCGGCTTTGCCATTCACTTTGAAGCTTGCTCCACTTCTGTCTGTCTTACGTAACAGAAAAATGAAGAAAAACAAGTGCCAAAAAAAAAAAAAAAATAAAAAACGAGGCCGGGTGGAGAGAGCGAGAGAAAAAAAAAAGAAGGCAAAAACAGAACTTCCCAACTTCATTTCTCTGATGTTTCCGGCAAGCGAGTAGCTGTATCTGGACTCTGGAGTTAGTCACCGCGCCACACCAAGCTTTGGTGTTGAGTGACGGGTAAAAGAGTTAGCAGAAGAGGGAGATCAGTCAGTGGTGTGAAGAGAGACAAGAAAGGAGGGTTGAGAGGAGGCTGTCGGACAGAAAAAGATAAGGAGACCGAGGAGAGGAATAGAGGAGGAGGGAGGATAAACAGAAAGGAGAGGAGAGGGACCACACTGAGCATTTGAACCCCCGAGAGCTATCTCTACAGCAGCTCTCCATCTCTGTGTTACGTGAGCCGATCTCTCCATCCTCACTGCCGGCAAGTGTTTGGAGACCAGCTGGGGCCCCTCGTCTGCTCTTCATTAACCAAAGACGACCTCCAGCTGGAGGCCACGGCTCCATCCGGCAGCGGGGAGCACTGTTGCACCTTAGCTCACACCTCCATTACAGTTGCCCTCTTTCTGCTGTACTGTTCCTTTTTTTTATGACAATCAATCTTCATGATGTCACCATCGCCCACGGCAGTCAATGTTGCTATGGAGATCAGTAGATCTGCACCGAACTGCTGCCTTCGGGAGAGCATATGCAAGCTCACATCGGTGCGTGTGTGTGTGTGTCTGTGCGCACGGTTCATCTTTAATTGCCATCTGCAATCTGCATCCTGAACACAGTCAGTAATTCGAGAGGCCCAGCGTGGGGTAAATAGCTGAGACTCATTTACAAGTGTGTTAATGGACTTTCTCTATCTTTGTCTTTCTTCTTTCTCTTTCTCTCCCCCGCTCTCTTCATCTGCCAGTCCTCTTCTCTCGCCCTCTCTCTCTCTTTCTCCTTCCACACAGCAGTCACTCACGCATCCTACAGTAGAAACCTATTGCAGAGCAGAGTAGCAGCAGCAGTATAGAAGTGGTTTGTGCACAATTTGCATAATTGTATGAATAAACGCACAGTTTTAGGTGGATAATTATCTTCAATTGTGCCATTACCATAAACATTGTCGTCGGATTGGCTATGATTGTCTCTTGCTGATTTTAAAGAAAAGAAGTTATCAGGCCCAACGTTAGTGTGTGTGTGTGTGTGGGGGGGGGGGGGGGGGGGGGGGGGGGGTGCTTTCAGCATAGCCAGCTGAAAAGAGTTTTGTTTGCTTTTAGTTCACAAAGTTATTCTTCAGAAAACTGCTCAGGATGGAAGAGAAATTGATAAATTTGATTTAAAAAAACATATAACAGATAAGCCTTTTTTTCTAATTTGCCAAGTTAAAGGATAATTTCCTTTAGCTCTTTCAGCCTCGCCTTGTAGTTTCTAATTCTGCACTTTCCTCCTACCGCTTCTTTCCTTCCTTCCTTTACTCCTGTCTCCAGCCCCTGACATGTGTTATTAGTATTAAACAATGGAAGAATAGGCATTTTAAATACCAGCTTTACTTTCCCTAATAACTACCCTCCATGGCAATGATTACCCCCTTGGAAACACAGGAAAAAAAACCTTCTTGGGTTACTAGGCAATAAGTTTGCAGCTGGGCTTGTTTTATGTCTGTGTGGGTGCACACTTACTGTTGCATAGATTTAGTTAGCACATCATTGCAGAGCTTTCTTCTTTCTCTTTTGGCTTGTTTTATGCTTTCCACTTTACTGACAGCGTACACTTGTTTTATAAATGACCAAAGCGAAACGGAAACAGTTCATTACACAATTTCTGTTTTAGTGTTGTTCGTTTACATGGTATTTGGTCGCTGTAATCATTCCTCCTCTTTGTACTGAAGGTGAAACATCCCCTTCATAACACAACGACACTGTCACAGATGAAATATATACAGGCCTCGTTCTGAGCAAAAAAAAGAAGTATTCTAAAGGTCAATCGAGACTTTCACAGTGTGAGTTAGTAAAATCAAGTGGGCGTGCTGACAGAATGTACCTCCGACTGGACGTGTCCCTCGGCTGCCGTGCGGCACAGAAACCCTGTATCCTGTTCTGGGAAACACAAAAAAGGAATTTTGAACGAAAACCTTTGGTAGATATCCACTCAATGCGTCAGACTGCTGAGGCCACATATTGGCTTCATCTGCCAAAGAACTGTGGATTTTGTCTCCTGTCTTGTTAAGAGTGGGGTAGTGTTTGTTAGGAATGTGTCAGCTCACGGCCAATGTGGAGAGGAAAACAATTACAGCTGCTCACGATTACCTCAACTCAGGATATCTGCCAATATCGAATACTAATCCACTTCCAGTGCTCTTTTTACCCAAATAGAACATAATTGGTTTATGTTTTATGCACAGTAGGGTAGCACGCAGCCAGGGATCATGACTGACTGAAGGCAACCTATGAGGAACGTTTTGTAATGACGTTGATGAAGAAACACTTCTGTCATGATTTTATTTTATGTTTGCATTTTGCCTTCTGTTGGTCGTCGTCTATGTGGAGAAACACCTGGGAAAATGAGTGGTGGAGTCAAAGTGAGCATGTTACACCTAACTACAGGACAACTGGAGAAAACTGTCTATAATGTGGATTCCTAACATCTGGCAAGGTCAATATTAGTGTTGATACTGATCCAGATTCAGCCACCGATCAACATATGTGATCCATCCTGTAACTCTGCCATTCCTGCAGGCTAATAACATTCTCCACATGTCACAACAACACATTCAGGCTGTCATTAATTCCACTTAACTGGCAGATCCTGAGCCAACATTGATCTCAGCTACTCAATGTTTATGCAACATTAAGAGTATGGATTGGTTTTGATAAAAGCCAGCTTCCTCGCCGCCGCCTCCTCCAAGAGATCTTAAGGTCCGGACTGCAGACAGCGACAATGGGGGCCAGCTCCCTAACTATCTCTGAACTGAAGCTTTCCGTTGTTCGTGCCTCTTTTCACGTGGATGAGGTTGATATTACCAAACCAGACACAATCGGCATTGCGTTGACTTAAGCCTCGTCTTTTTTTTAATACATGTCTTCCCTCATGCACATGAGAATCATGTGTGTCAGACATGCTAACAGCGCTACCAGGGAACTATTCTGGCTCATGTGTGCAGCCTTCTCTGAATACTGTCTCACTGCATGTACTCTATGTTTCTGCGGCACCTCGGAGACAGACATGCTTGTGCAGTACGGGTTTGCAATTATGCTCCTTGATTCAAACCAAAACAGAAAGTGCTCTATTTAGTATTCTAAATAGACCCTTAACCCAGGTGGGTTAAGGGTCTATTTAGAATACTAAATAGACCCTTAACCCAAGTGCTGCCTCATCTTAATCATCTTAATCATCATCGTTATCACAGTGTTATATAAGAGAACCGTAAAAAGCTTTTTTTGTGATAAGCCCTTACAGTCAAGGAGAGCGTGAAATGTCTTTAAGGGGACATTTTGTATACCAGCATTAGCTGTTTGTTCAGACACTTGACACATCCTTAAAGCCTGCCTTGTGTTTGTGTAACATATAATAATAGTAATGACAATAATACATTGTCTGTGTACTATGAGGTATACTCAAAGGGCTTTGTATGTAATGAGGAACGTTTTTAACCGTATTCTTTGTCAAAAGATAATATATAATATAAAAGCATGTCACTTGAACACTGTGGTTTGTGTCTCATATCCTAACAACAGTCAGCTTTTACTCCCGGTACAAGATTGAATCCCCTTCAAAATCCTTTTAATAGTCAATAAAGCACATAATGACTTGCTAACTGATCAGGCCTTCAGGTCATCATTTATTGCTGTGGTTCGATGTCTGCTTGTGTATATGGTTATGCTACCTATGTACTCATTTTTATGCCTGTATATTTGTATGCTTTAAATGTAAAGCCCCTTGAGTTTAAGTAGAATTGCCATTTGAGGCAGCTACATGGGTCATTCTGGAAGGCACTAATCAACAACATATTGTGTTGGTTTCATTTTTAGGACTTGTGGCCACTTAACGTAGATTTTTAAGACATTTCTCCGGGTCTGATGGTGACCGAAAGACAATGTCACACACTTCTCCCCTCTCTAACTCTCACCTCAGGTTTCTGTCACTGTTTATATCAACACTCATAGGAGATGCTCTTTAAATTCCTGTCGAGCTCCCGCCATCTGTCCAGTGTCGCCTGCTGGCATCAGAGCCTGTCTGTCGGGAGGACGCGCTGGTCTGTGCCTCTAACAGCCAGCAGAGTGTGTTTGAATTGGACTCTTTCACGTTAATCCTCCACATTTTCATTTGTCAGTTGATGGTGTACGGGCTTTATAGATAGGGCTCATCTTTTTTCTTTTATTATTCTTAATGCAAAGTCTGGGTAAAAAGTTAATTTAAAAATACCACTTGCAATGCAAACACTCTGAATTTCAATTATTTATTGATTTTATTTGTTAACTCTATTTTAAATGACTCGCTGAGAGGCACTCTGGCACATAAATTGCAACTCATTTTTCACATTGTTCTCTTTACTTCCTATAACTGTAACCACAGTACACACCATCTTCTTGCAAAAGCTTGTTAAAAATGATTAAAACAAATAATTGACCGCTCTGTTTGGCTGAGAACATTATCGTCTGGGTATTTCTACTTCATTCTCCATCCTCTATCTCTCAGCTCCTTCTTTTGTACTCTTTTGTGCATTTAATTATCAGCTGTGATAGAAGCGTGGCCTTTTCCATATGAGGTAGCGAAGCAGACAATAACTATCAAGCATGAAACTTCATTCTACTCACTTGCTTCTATTTTAATCTCCTTTCTCTCCTTTTCTTACTTAACTTGTCCCTTGTGCAGTGGCTTTCTGTAATCACATGCTATAGAGATAACATGACCTTTTGTGTGTTGGCAGTTTCTGCTTTGACCTTTAAGAGTGAGGCAGACTGAGAACAGCTGTGGATAGAGTGGAGTGTAATGTGGGGCTAAAGTGAACTTGATCACACAGAGTGAGGCTAGAGAGGTCCATTACAAACTCTTTGTCTTCAACTGGAAAATGAGAAGATTAGTCACCTTTACGTATGTGCAAGTGTAGCTGACCTCTGACCTCATCTCTTGTTCTCTTCGCCAGAACAGGCCCCTCCAGATCACGCCTTGTTTCACAAGAAATCTGTCACTTTCACTCGTCCGTGGTGTTCCTCCTCATCACACTATTTGCCGCTCATTGGTTCTGGACTGCTACCTTCATTTTCTCTCACCAGCTCCATCACCCATTCAATGTATCTTTTCTCCCGTTATCAGAGTAAAGTTTGAGTTTTCTTTTTGCCTGCTGAAACCTAAGTGGTGAATAAGTAGTCATTATTTATACTTTTATTTCCAACCCTCATCTGAGAAAAATGTGTCAAAGTTCACTTTTACCTCAGAGTATTAAAAATAGATTGTGTTTTATCCCCTCTGTACTTCTTACTCTTAGAGGTGAATGATGATTAAATTGAAAGTAATTTAAGAGTAATCATATCTCTAATATGCTAGGCCATGCTTTATGATTGTGGTTTATGCTCAGTGGATGTTTGGAGAAGAAAATAAAAAAGTATCTTTTTCTCGCTGCAGCAATTTCAGGTGCTGGGAAATTAAGCCCAAACTGCAGTTCTTCAAAGCGCCACTTGAACCTGGCTCCAAAAGCGAGTCAATCTCTATAAACCCCCATGTTAAAATTACCAATTTTACAGCAGAAATAAACTGAATGTTTACTGCCTGGAAGAGAAACAACTTTTTTGGCAATGGGCGAAAAACCCGGTGGCAATCGAGGGGCCCCCTGTCCACCCTCTCGCTTCGTGCAACTTGTTGCCACTCTAGCTTGCTGTGTCATTTACGGCAGAAAATCAACTCTCACATTCACTCAGTATTCATATTTTTTGAACAAACGTTTTGCAGTTTGAATAATGAAAACTGCTGGGCTTTAGTAAGCTTTTAAAAGATATTTTTGTGACAATTCCAAGTGAGAAATAATTGTCTTGTGATTTAGAGACTCACATGAAATGTAATATTGAGGCTTTTAGCGGGTCAGACCCCCATATTTCACACACTAACTTTTGGTCTCGATAGCTAATATTTGTTATTAGCACGTTTGAATTATACTCACTCAACAGGTTAAGATTTCAAGTCATTTATAGATAAAGGCGTGGCCCCTTTAATGGACAGGTGGATGCCCAACCAGCTGCTAGCTGTCTGCTCTGCTGCGTCACCTGGTCCCGCCTCAGCTCTACCGACAATCCACCGCTTTGCCCATTTTTGAAGTATCCCGGGAGTTATGCTGCGTCATCACCGCCAAGATGGCGGCGGCCAACAGCTCTTCAGAAACCTATGGTTGACGGCACCGAGCTTACATCCACATTGAATTGTGTTTATCCTCTATATATGGGCATTGCATCAGCATGTTGCCGTCTAATGCTGTCTTTGCCTCTTTCTGGATCTCTCTTCTTCTATGTGTGGTTGTTCATGCATGCACTCATGCTATTTCCAATACAACAAAGGTATTTCCTTTTCCCTTTTTTTTGTGAAACACATCACTTTTCCATTAGCCAGATTCCCCATGCTCTGCAGGTAGCTTGGCTTTTCACCTGGTGAGCACACACACAAGGATGGAAAAGACAAATGCAATCAGATGCACACTGCCATGCCTGATAAATGAATCATTGCTATTGTTTGATGGATTGTCCATTTATCCTTCACATCTTTCTCCGCAGCCACATCCTTCAGATCCCCCTGTGGGACTGTGAGCCACTGCCACTATGCCAGCCAATAAAGATACTGTATCGCTGTGACACAATGCAAAAATCAGGGCAGCTAAAATAGCGGACCGAGCTAAAGTTACCAGACAACTTAAGGTGTTTTTCCCACCTTTATTTAATGGGAAGATTCACCGTGAGAAGCCTGCAGCACTCCTCTGCAATATCACCCTGAGCAGCAGTTGGGTTTGAGGGCCTTGCTCAAGGGCACCTCAGTGGTGGTAACGAGGCAAGTGCTGCTAATTCACTTTCCCCGCCCAGATTCATCCTGCCGGTCAGGGGAACCAGCAACCTTCCGGTCACACGCCGGCTTCTCTTACCTTTAGGCCACTATTGCCCTTTTAATTAAGGTTCATATGCCAAATGGTGCACTTTTGGTTAAACTTGCACTCACTGCAGACGAGGATCCAGCTGATTTGTTTATTTGTGATAGTCATACAAAAAGGTATTGTTGTAAGAAATGAAGCTACACTATAATGTAAAAAAACAAGGAAAGATACTTACAGTTTCACATGTCCATTCTACCCAGTGATATCATAACAAGTTGCATAAGAGTGGAGACACATCAAGTGTGCTGTATATGCATGTTACATGGTCACATGAACTCATACACATATCGCCACACACACACAATGTCAATGCATACAGAAAGGGAAAGAATAGTCCCCAGTTGGATGCTGCAACATATCATTTTCATTTTCATTGTTCCAGTTTCTCCACAGTGATGTGGTTTTCTTAGTGGGAATGATTGCAGTGCGGTGGAAAAGTACAGAATGGTAATGATATCCTACAGGAGAAGTTCCAGCCGCGCAGCGATAATCATTTCTACAGGATTAAGTCCTGACCCACATCAGCCCAGCATATTAGCATTCTGAGAGAGTACTGCGGCAAGATTCCACACAGACTAAATGCCTGCAGTTAATATGATGGGAAGGAGGAAGGAAAATAGGAGTGGGAGACAGAGTGAGTGGGTGAAGCAAAGGTTTGAATAGTGTGGAGAAGAGAGTCAGTATGTGTCAGGACTTGCATGTGTCTTGTATGATTTCTGGTGTGCTTTTTAAAATGAACCCTCCCGCTGGCCTGCGTTTGGAGCTGCATGCCGTTGGACTCATTTGCATCCTAACTCAATACAAGAGAGGTGTCTGTGAAATGTCCTGTTCTGCAGTGACATTGGATGGCTGATGCTGATCTGAAATAAACTTCAGAGGAACTTTATTTTGAATTTCATTGATTTTTTTTTTCCTGCTGCAAGCCATTGGCATGTAAATGTGTATCGCCTTGCCACCAGTTTGAGGACCAAAGAGTGTTGTTTTTTTTCCGCCAGAACAAGATCAGTCAAAGGATGACAAAATACAGACAAACAAGCTGAGGTTTTATGTTCAGTAGTGGCCTCAAGCCATTTTTTTTTTTTATCTCAACAAGATCCTGCTTCATGGCATCTTTCACCTGTTTCTACTTTCACCCTTTCATCTTTGCCGTATTCCCAGGTTTCCTAGACTAAAACGCCTCCAGTTGTCATTTGTGTGATCAAAGATTTGATAGCATGACATCTTGTAGTAATTACAAAGTTTAGCATTTACATTTGTGGTGGGTGTGAGCTATCAGAGGGTTTGTTAGAAATAATGAAAACACTGAACCACTCAAAGCTAGTGGGGAGGGGGCATTCATGCAGGCTCTAATAGCTTTGGCCATCATTTGGGTTGATTATGAGGACATAGCTGCTTTGCTAAATTGTCATCCTTTCTTGCACATGCACTCCTCCTCTTGGATCTGTATCAGTGTGCTGCAGCCACAGATTCCCAGCAATCGCCTAAAATCTCTAAATCAGGGTTTGCGAATTCAACAAATGAAGCAAAAGTTGTTCCTCTCCAGGACTTTATGAACTATTGAACAATCTGAGAAGTAAACACCATTCTTTGATATAATTGCTCACAGGTCGCAGATACATAAAGCTTAGAGCGAAGGATCCAAAGTAAGCATTGCTTAGCCTTACAGGCTCACAAAAATAAAAGGTTGAGAAGCGCCCATTTTGCCCTGTCATATTCGCACACAGACACGCACACACACACACACACACTTTCATGCACCTATATATGATACATAATACCAGGCCTTCCTTTCTTAACCCACCCTCTCCTTATTTTGCCTCTTCTTTATTTCCTGCTCCTGACCTCCTCCCCCTCCATCTCTCGGGGCACGACTCAAAGTGCGCTGGTACGGGTGTATAAGCTGCTGGGCTGACGGGGAGGTGGGAACAGGTGGGCAGGGGAGGTCGGTTGATGGGGAATCTCGGGAACACGGGGGTTGCTGCAGGGCAGGGCTTGAGACGACAGGAGAGTTGCTACATGACAGGAGAGGGAAAGCAGACAAGGAAACCGCGAGGAGTTGGCTGGCATCGGGCTCACCAGTGTTCATATGAATGGGACCCTCGTCATTAACGTACCTCCAGCTCCCTGCTCATGAACTGCAGGTTGGCACAAGCTCGATATTTCTAGATATTTCCCTTCTTTTTCATTCATCTTCTCCTATTTGATTTCCACATCTCCGTAAACAAACCTGTAAGTGCTCATGAATACTGCAGATACTGTAGGCCATCCATCAAGTTCAGGTAGATCTGCATTGCAGTGTCAAACCTTCCGTGCGAGTCAGAGGAATTTTCTCTGTCAATCGGCAACTGCTTACTGTATAAACACCAGTGTTGTATAAAGTACCCAAAAGCCGTACTTGAGTCAAAGTAAAGATACCTTACTGGAAAATTACTCCAGTAAAAGTAAAAGTCACCTAATAAAATACTACTTGAGTAAAAGTCTTAAAGTATCTGATATTTTCTGTACTTAAGTATCAAAAGTATTTTTCTGATATAAAATGTACTTAAGTATTGAAAGTAAAAGTACAAGTACATGCTTTTAATAAAAAAGCAATGGGTCCGAATTTTGAGAAGTGCTGTGGCCACCGTGACCAAGGACCAGGAGTTGTGTTGATAAAATAACTGGGTTGGCTGTGATCCATCCATATATGTTCAACATAATATATTGTACCTAAGTATACTTTTGCATCTACTATGAACTTATCATCATAATTCTCCAAAAAGCAATATGACACTATGAAGGAGTTGTAACAGTGTGGTTATAAGTATGCTCATTCCGCCCGGAACAGAAAGAATGAATGACAAATGTAAGTTAAATTAAAAAAATCAAGTCCGGAAAAATATTTTATTGTGAAAAATTACCAGATACATCCGTCTGTGGTAACCTCAGACGGAACCTCTTGACACATGTCAATATGTTACGTTACCCTAAAAATGAAACTTAAGTCTGTTTCAACTCTGCCGGTGTTCTGGATTAAAACCAAGGCAGAGTATCCTGAGATCGCCAAAAAAGCATGAAAACCTGCTTCCATTCCAACATCCTCTTTGTGCAGCGCGTTATAAGTTAAGCAGTAGACTGGACTAAAGGTTTAGTTAGGAGTAGACTGGACATAACGAACACACGTCGGGTGTCGTTGTCTCCTGTCCCTCCGAGGTCGGACCCGGTCCGTGAAAATATTGTCTTCACGTAACCGGTCTGTGGCGCATAAAGGTTTGGGAGCGCTGGACTAGAGGATGTAGAGGGAAAATGCAGAATATTGTGATTCGCAAAACCTGCTTGGTGGAGTCTGTGTTCCACCACAGTCCCGGATGTGTTTTTTTCTTTTTCTTTCTAGAGATAGATTTGATTTTGTAGCGAGTAACGAAGGTTTCAGGGGAAATGTATCGGAGTAAAAGTATCAGTTTTCTTTGCAAAATGTAGTGAAGTAAAAGTAAAAGTAAACAGAAATATAAATAGTAAAGTAGAGTACAGATATCCAAAAAAACTACTTAAGTACAGTAACGAAGTATTTCTACTTCGTTACTATACACCACTGATAAACACAAGTAACTGAACTCTGATAACTGTCTTAGAACCTGGTCTCTGTTTTCCCTCTAAATGAAGCCATAATTACACCGTTCTGTCCATCAAACTCCCAAGGAATGTGTGAGGACATTACACATCCATAAACTAAAATGTTACCCAAAAGCCTTGTGAAATATGTAGATGAAGAATCCGCTTAACGATTCATGCTTGGTTTTGGTGACGCAGTGTTGGCAGGAAGTGTGCAGATGCTGAGCGAGGCCCTTGCTTTAATATCATTTTTATGTCTGTTAAGGAGAGACATATAAGATTTCACGTACAAATTGCCTTTTTATGTGGAAGAGTAATTATTGCAGTGTGTCTGCAGTATTTAAGAAAGTGTCCTTCCCTAATGAAACACATCTAATAAACTTGTCGCACATTAAAAAGTGTAGACACTTTCTTCATTGTAATCTCAGCCGTTTGCGCTCCCAGGTGGACATTGGTGGTCACTTACAGTCAAATAAATGTAACACTATGTCCTGTAAACATATCCACAGTCATTGGAAGGCTGGCTTTATGGAGAGGACTGCACCAGTGCCCACCTGTTGTAGGACTTCACCATTATGAGAAAGTCTTGATAGAATTAAACTGAATCTATAATAAGAAAAATTGTTGTTTATTACTGTTTTGTTTTAGAACATAGCTATAGGGAGAAACGTGTTTGCTTGTCAGGGATTTTAGCAAGCAGTTGGTAAGAATTGAAGAGTTTCATATCTGACTTTCTTTAAAAGCTGGTTCATGACTGCTTGAGGGTCATTTAAAGTTGTCAAATCTGAGACTTTTTTATAATCTCAACTAACATCTGAACCTGCCTCACTTGGACACATATTTGCAGAGGAAATAATTGTTCAGATGTGACCCAAGCATACATTGTATTCTGCACATTTAGCGTTTAGGCGCACACACACAAAGGCACACAGCCATGATTGCTGGCTGTGTGTATTTCTGAGTGTATCTCAGGGCCTCTTGTCTCTGAAATGAATTACCACGCTGCCTCACTGGTAATACCTGTCTCTTTATGGAATCAATTAGAGTCCACCATAAGGCACAGCTTCTGTTGTCACACAGAGAATAATCACTCACACTTTCCCTGAGCCCAGCGGACCATGGATAAATCTAGGCTGCTGTTTAGTTTAGTGTTGGAATGGACCTTATTCATCATTTAAAGATTGCACATTGTGATAAGTGAAGGCGTAAATATGTGTGTTTTCAGCACTGTGCAATTATTTATCTCTGAAGATGGACTTTCCTGGGTTTTAATATTTAGAGTAGATTCACTTTGAGCCACTTATTTAACCCTTCAAATGCTGCCTGTTTACATAATTTATGTGAAATACTATATGTACACACACAGATGATATACACACGCGGTACTGCTGAAATCAGCAAATTACATTTTTTACAGTTGTTCCAGTGCAACAGGTTAGACACCAAAACAATCAAATGTAGGCATTTTATTTAGTATCAAAGTGAATAGCTACATGCTAAAATGCTAGTATGACTTTCCATAGTAAAGATTAACCCAACAATTATAAAAGCTATAAAGGGCTCAGGTTGACTTCATGACAACTTTGTAAAATGCATGATGGGAACTCAGCTGGAATATTAAAAAAATATTTTTATATCAAATGTAAATTAAGTAAAATGAAAAACAGAAGTGAAACTTGAAAGTGTAATTATTATTGTTGCATTTCATCCCAGAACTAAAGAGAAGAATGTCACGATCTCCTCTCGCAGCTCATGTCGAGATATTGGTTATCTGTTAAAAAGCTGTATTGGCAACACACAAAAAATATCAATTACAAAAAATTGTTAGAATGTATATAGCATAATATATGCTATCCCTAGCTAATACATGTATTGAATCTGCCAAAAGCCTGTAAATGAAATGAGTGAGTTAAAACTCTCTTTGAAATTAAACTAATGGTGTGTAACACCCAAGTCATTAATACACACTATTTTAATTACTCTCAAGGTGAGAAACCATTAAATGTATGAAAGAAAATAAATTGCTTTATAAAACAAAGAGTTTGTAGAAGACTTGATGGATGGCTATCAGTTTCAATACATACAGTTAGGTGAATAATACAAAGCTGGTTTTTAATCTACACTGAAAGCTGACTGAATATATAAAATAGTGCGTCTGCTTATGTCACACACTGTCCTTCACACATGCAGTATTTGGACACATTATACTGCCTGGTTGGGTTAACCAGCTGGTTTTAGCTTACAGTCAAACGGTTTGTCCGTTTGCATGCGTGTGTGCACTCACACACTGTTTTAGTGTTCTGGTGAAACTTGAAAGCCTTCTTTCTGCTAAGCCAGGAAAGCACAGTGAACTTTTGTGTTACTATAGAAACCAGATCCCTGTTATATAAAGTAATGGTCCTCAGGGACAAAAGCAGAAAAGTGAAAATAGGATATGATGTATTGCGTTTTGAAGTGTTCAAAATAGGGTCCTGGCAAGTTTGGATCATCAAGAGGATGCTCTGTAAGATTTATGCCAGATAACCTGATATCATTACAGCAACAGCGCAGCAGAACTTAAGGTTATGGTCAAAGTGACAGAAAAAATTGAGTGATGAGTCATCACTTTGTGCAGTGCATCTTATTTAATCTCTTCTGGAGACAAGGGGGCACTGATTGATGCTGAGCTCTCCTCCTGGCATGATGGAGCATATATATATTCTGTAGGTACACACACACACACACACACACACACACACACACACACACACACACACACACACACACACACACACACACACACACACACACACACACATGCAAATACACACACAAATCAAACACAGCCTGCTTCTCACAGGAAATCATTGCAGTAATTAACGCACTAGCCTGCTTCCTAGCTCCCTCGACGCCACTCTGATTGGCTAAAAGTCATCCTGAGAAGCAACTCTGCGCAGTTCCCACAGGTATTTTGCCAGAGTAAAATTATGCCAGCGCTTTGCAAGTAGCAGGGGACATCATCAGCCTGTGTTAGTGTGTAAACATTTCTGTTTTCCCCAGTGACCCCAGTCCCAGTGTCTCCAGCCCACTTGGCACAAGTCATTTGTCAGCCTTGATTTAGATTTATCAACACATAGGCTGGAGCTCAATCTACACTCCCACTCAAAAGTACTGAATTTGCCGGACATGCCCTTGGTGGGTTGGGTGACGAAGGGGAGCCAGAAATTGAAACCGGGGGAGAGCAAGAAATGACGGGGAGGCAGTGTAAGAGAGAGGTGTGAGACAAACAGAGAAAAAGAAAGATGAGAAGGAGCGGTAGCGCGGCCTATGTGTCTGTCTCGGGCCTCAATTGAAAGTGGCTGAAGTGTTGTGTTGAGATTTGAGGGTGAGAGCAGCGAGGACCGAGTGCTGGAGGTGCGATAAGACGCAGAGGTGTGGGGCGGGGGTGAAGAGGGGCGAGCTCCCCTTTGTGTTATAGAAAGGAGGAGGGCTGTGTGTGTGTGTGTGTGTGTGTGTGTGTGTGTGTGTGTGTGTGTGTGTGTGTGTGTGTGTGTGTGTGTGTGTGTGTGTGTGTGTGTGTGTGTGTGTGTGTGTGTGTGTGTGTGGATGTGCTGTAAAAGAAGGAGAAGGCAGGTGATGAGAAAAAAAAAAGAACAGGCCGAGGGGGGGTTGGAGTGATGTTCGGAATCGGAAGATAAGCCAAAGCTTTGGTTGGAGGAAATAGCGAGATAGCTCCCCAGAAAAAGGTTAGCTGCAAAGTGGAGGGGCAACATACCTGGAGGAGAGAGGAGAGATACAGAGGGCCTCTGTGTTCAGGAAGTAAAGATATGTGATCCTTTGCATGGAGAAAAGAGATGAAAGAGAAATAGTGAATTAATTCCTTAGATCTGCTATTCTCAAGGCGGAGTATGAGTGTAAAGCCAGGGGTGTGTGTAAAGCTCCAGAGGGTTCGCAAAAAAATATATAAAATCACAATTTGTGCATAAAATTATTACATTTAGCCACAACTGGCATGAGCAAGTCTTGTTATCGCTATTAAACTGCAAATCAGTGTAATGTACCTTCATGTGTTTTATAAATAGGCCCATTTCTTGTAGTCTAGATTGGTTTGATCCACTATATTTCTGTGTTAATGTCTATATTGTTATGAATTCTGGGGAGTGCATCAGAAACAAAAGCCTCAGCTGTGACATGGTTTCATATGCATGATTGTTAATATTCTCAGTCTCACCGTTATTAGTATGTATGCTTTATTTAAGCAAAAATAACTATACTCTGAACATGCATGAATGATTTTTCAGAAAAATGTAGCTCCACAATGAGGTTTACGCTCTGTTGTTGCAGATTTACTCACTGAAGGACGTATCTCTGATCCACTCCTCTGCCTTCACTGTGCATGCAGGTGCACATATGCAGCATGTATTAAACAACACTAGTTCAAACAAGGGGAGATGGCAGGAGTTGGCCTTGTAAATGTTGTGTGAGCAGGTGTGTAACGGTGAAAACAGTATTGGACAACAAGCACAATGATTACTACTACAGCTGAGGCTCATGGGCAAAACATCTTGATTTCTTAGAAACAAAGTTAAAGATTTAAAACCAGCGGCTTTCATAAAGCTAAGGAACATTGAAGACATCATCAGAAAATAAAGCTTGAAATGGAAATTCAGTGTTTCAAACTGCTATGATTAGCTCTAAACTCATCACAGAAAAACTAATGCCACATCTAAAATTACAGGAACAAGAATAACAAAATAAATGGTCCATATCGATAACGCTCCAACAAAGGCATTTGGGGAGCAGATAAAACAAATGTTCATAATTGTTATGGTCACAGATCTGACAACATAAATCAGATACAATGTTGATTGAGTGGGCTGTGATTAGATGAAGATACTCTTATCTTGTTTATTTTGAAAGTAAGGGTGTGTGTGTCATTTTCTTTCTGTTAACAGAAGTGAACAGGGTTTTGATCAAATCCACCGTTACATATGTGGGCTAATCGTGGTCGGTCTTGGTTAGTGAGCCCTGGCTTTGATTGAGTTAGTCTGGCCTCAGTCGGTATTCTGGTCAGTGGGTCAGCGCCTGCAGCCAGGCTCTCTTGGGTCCTTCGTTAAAGTGATGTTCCTCGTCAAGTGTTCAAATCACACCATTTAATTGGCCTCCAGCCCCCTGGACAGGGGCCAGTTACTGCTCCCTCTCTCGTATGCTCTGCATGTCTGCACTTGTCTCTTTGCTGCAATGTTTATACTTTTCTTTTTCTCTCCACCTCTCTCTCTCGCTCTCTCTTTGGTTTTCCTTTACGTTGTCATTTTCGTCATCACACATATGGATCTATATTTTCATTTTCAATCAATTTCTTTTGGTCAGTGGCAATTTTTGCCCGAGGCTTCCTTAAGGCACTTGAAAGGCAGTGTTTAAAAGGATGACTCCCAGTGTCATTGTGGGGGAAATTGATCTCGCTTTGACCATAAAAAGAGATTTCACATGAGCCCACAGCGGTGGGGAAAGTGTTCCACAAACCCTCGGGTGTAAAAAATAAAAGAGGCAGAAAAGAAAGGGAGGATGTGGAGCCTGTAGCGATGATGAGACGTGTATGTTGTCAGAGAACAAGACATAGTAGTATCTAAATGTCTGACTTACAGTAAGTCGGGTGCAGAAAGGCAAGGGTTACCAGCATGGTTGAGCTCGGGTTTGTTGAGGAACGTTATCTACACTGCCATGTTGCACCGTCAGCCAAGGACACATATATTGTTGCATCACTCCGTATAAAATCGCAAGAAAGATAAAGTAGCGTTTATTTAGTTCATCATCCCTTCATCGCATAATCCCCCACAGTGCCTCTCGTGGTACAATGGGGCTCTGTCTTCCGCTTTCTCAGACAGAGCACCTATTATGTCATCAAAAAGGGACGATTAGCAGAGCAAAAGGGGGCCACGAACTACCTGTTCACGAAGGCTTTAATTTTTACCGGTAATTAAAGGCTGACATTTCCCTGATGGATCATCAAGGGCCACAGAACAAACGGGGAGAAGGAGCGACAGAGAGGAAAAGAAGCAGGATTCTCCTCTGTTAAAAGCTCTCAGGCTTGTAATGGTAATTAGGGGCTTGTCTCTGGAGAGGGGACGATATTAGAACAGGAGAGGGGCTGAGGGGGTGGGCCCCCGACTCTTTCATGTTCTCATTGCCCTTACTCATTCCTCCACTTATTCTTCACAAATCCTCCAATCCTCTCTTTCACTGCGCTCCCCCCCTCCGGTTCCCCACCTCACACCGACCTGCACTGCTCCGCAATGCAGAGTAAAAAGTAATCAGTTCAGCCCACCGCCGTCATTCCACATCAGCTCGCTGCCACCACGCCACATCTTTACACGCAGCAGGGCTTATTTGCAGGCGTAACTGTTTTTTGTTTTTTTATTGAGAAGTTGCTTGATGTAACAAGTATTTTTTTTCTGGTTGTGTGCATCCAGCATTTTGTTTTGGCCCTCCTCCAATTAAGAGCCGACTGCTCGCCACAGAGGCCCTAAGTGTGGCACGCTACCTGTCTTTACTGTATTTTCTGGCTCAGACGGAGCCTGCAGAGCCTACCCAGCACAGTAGGCGTCGTCATGGTAACCTGCAGGCAGCTAACCCCCACCGCGGCGGCATACTGGGGGATGAATCTGGACGGAGAAGCGGGATCAGATATTTTTTGGCGATTGGAATGAGGAATTCAAGGGATCTCTAGGGGACGTTGTTGATGCCGACTAGCTGACGTTCAACGTCTTGTCTCGATGCTCGGGTTGTTGTTATCACTACCCCCACCAGCTCTCTCCCTCTCTTGCCCTTGACTAGAGCGTGTGTGTTTTGAGAAAGTGTGCCACTGTATGATTGTGGGGTGAGTCTGAAGCTTATCATAATGCAACATGCACTGGGGAATTTCTTCACTGCCACTTTCCATACTGATCCATCCATTTTTAACCACGCAGATGGATGCGCCTCCCTTTGCTACACTGCACAGACACACACACACACACACACACACACACACACACACAAGCTCACACACGCAGCCGTAACGTATCGAAAACAATCTCAAATTTTACCACAAAGTACCACAACAGTTTGAAACACCTCGGCATGTTGTTGATCAAGCCACCTGTGTCTGTTTGTTGCTTGTCTTGTTTGCTCTCTTATCCTTCCTGTGTGCAGAAAAAGGATTACACAGCACGGTGTGCACTTTTTCATGCTTGTTTCACACCTTGTGGGGGAAGAATCATGACTGACAGGACTATCAGATTCTCTTACAGCGATATCCTCTTTACAAACACAATTTCTCCCCTCTTTCTCTCTCTCTCTCTCTCTCTCTCTCTCTCTCTCTCTCTCTTTCTCTGACAGACAGACACACACATATACACAACATATGCACACACACTTTCTGCTTGGCCATTTAAATTAATGCTTAACACACCCAAACTCTGAAATTAAAGTCTCTGTCAAAAGCCGGGCTGTAGAATAACTCTGTTTTGCATCAAAGACTTGTACATTAACTTGATTTTTAACTTCAGATGAAAGGTTATATATATGAAATGAGGAAGTTCTCTAATTATTAAATGTATAGCCTACCTTCAAATCTCGTCATCTGTTTACATATCAAGAAGGTTTTCATCTGAAATGCATCAATACGTTACTCGTGCTTGCACCATCTTGGATTCCCAACCAAACCTCAACCAAAGCCATGAGGATCCCAACTGGCTGCTATCAAGCAGTGGCATCAAGTGTTTGTCTAAATATAATGACTCTTCTGCAATAACCAGCGCACAGTGGTCGTAACACAGGAGAGAAAAAGCCTCACACATTGGCGATTATATTGACTGTTCTTCCAGTTTGACATATTAACAATATCCAGGAGACACAGAATGGTGACACAAGTATGCTACAGTATCAAAAGCAGATGATCATTTACTTTGTCTTGTGCTGATTTTCTGAAAGAGTTGGTTTACAATTACCCTAAATTCTGATGGGTACTTGATTCCTGACTGTACTGTTATGTAAAACAAGACATGTTGAGGAAAAGGCTAAACTTCTTAGGCTAAACGTCATGGACCATGGGGACCATGGCTATTTGTACAAAATGCCATGACAATCTTATCGTTGTTGTCGAGATATTTCCGGCTGGCGTAGCTTAGAATGACAAATAGCAAAATAAAATTCTGTTCGAAACGTTTTTAAATGATGAATTGAAGGTTTCAAGTAATTAGACGAATACATTTGAATTTGGTTCATTTGAATTCAATTCAACAATACTGTGTCGTCGCCAAATATTTGTGAACAGCTGGTTGATTTGAAACAAAATCAATGACAAACAAATAATCGAATGACCCTGTTAACGAGTATCATTATTATTGTTATTGTTATTTATTTTTAGAGAAAGCGCAATATTTTACGTTTCTTATGGTTGCTTCCTTTGGCTGTCGGGCCTTCACTGTACAGCTTGAATGGTATGTTGAGAGTGTGTCACTAGAAAGCTGTTTTCACATTTGTCTGCTATGCTGTGAGTTTGAGACATCTCCAATAGACACTCCGAACCGACTTTAATGAAGTAGTGAACACTTTTGTGGAAAATTCGTATTTGACGAAAGTAAATTCAAAACATGTGTTTTTTTATAAGTCTCACCATGTGTCTGGACGGGATCCTTATTTTGCTGTGTGACATCATCTTGTAATCAAGCATGCCCTTAAAAAATTACACAGTGCTTTTCCGAGACAAGATGGATAAAGGGAGATGATGCACGCAGCAGTTTCCCTTGGCAACCTCGTGATTTTGGATTAGTCCGCAGAGTGATGACTGGTAGGAACAGGCAGTCTCGAGGATGAGATGGGATGTTAATAAGAGACTCGTTTTCTCATTACATTTTCTAATAATGTTTTCACCATCAAGTGTAGAAACCTTTTACATTCCATGTATCATCAGACGCTCAACATCTCCTGCATTTTGTGTTTGTCAGAAATGATTGAGCTAAACTGGGATGACGTGGTTGTTTTGCCATTTAGGTGCGCATGATTTCAACAAAGCAACTCCAACTTGTACGTTACGGCGCTGTGTTTTAAGGCCACACTTTGATATAGTAGTATCAGCCAAAGTGCAATTAGGAAGCACCTGATATACCAACATCTCAGCTTGTTTGGTTCACATGAAGCTTCCAACTCGCTGAGCCTTTCCTCCCACCTGCACGGGGCAAGAAAATCAAAGAAATGTGCAAAGTGCTCTTCAGGGTGAAGGCAACACCAACGTGTGGTATCGCTTCTTGTGCCAGACTTTGTCCTGCCTTGAAAATGGAGCACTAAGTGAACAGCAGGTTGTGATGTAGACCATCGTGATGAATATATCAAACACACTCTGGCTGTGACTTATTTAAAAAGCACTACAGTGTGCTGCTTCGTCTACACGTAAAATATGGCGGTGGCTGTCGCACACAAAGAAGACGATCCAACTCTGCTCCGAGCAGTGACATGTGAAAGACAACGGGCCTATTCAGTGGATTCTAGAAGAAGAAAAAAGATGAGACAGTGATGACATTGACGTGCATGTGCGCGTCTGTTCATTTATAATCATGTTTGTATGCGAGTCGGTTTATTGTTTCTTTTTTTCTGCCTGTCTGTTCATTCATCTGCCCTTCTGTCTGCGTATCTGTCAATCTCACTGAGCGCTGTGCATCTGTGCTGGGTTTGGACAGCATCTGCAGACTGTTTTCTGTGCAAGGTTTGTTTTCCTCTCCTCTGGCTTGTAGAGTATTCCTCTGTGTGAATCTCAGTGCCAGCTCTGTGAAGCCTTATTATCCCAAATAGTGTGAAATCTGCTAAACATGCACCAAGGGTTGATGCAAATCAAATTCATGACCCTTTGTAGCACCCGTCATTTTATAGGCTCTAAATTCGACCACTATTCTTGGTCTCTCACTCACTTATTTATTCATTTATTCATTCATTCATCTGGCCATGCAATAAAGAGAGCCAATATATGTGTTTTATATTTATCTTCTTCTTTTTTTTTATTGGAGTTATTTTTTATTATTCTTTGGAAAGGCATGATGTGGTTTTCTGTGTATATTCTTATTATACGTGAATGCACTTATTGTAGGTGCAAGGTGAGCATCTACAGCTCTGAGGATTAGCAAAAACAAGATTTGCACCTGCTGTCAGTTGTTTTTTCAGCAAATATCTTTGACATTTTGGGCGAAAAGCAAATAAGCACATTTCCCAAGAGTAAGATGAAAAGATCAATACTACTCCCATGCTTTTACGCAAAATAAAAGGCTACCAGCCAGGTAGTTCAGCTTATTTGAGCATAAAAGCTTGATGGCCCAGCTCTGTCCAACACATTTACACATAATAGCTTGTGTGTTTAACTTGAACAAACAAAAGTGTAAAAATGTTGATTTTATAGGAGGTTTTGTGTGGGATTATTTCATGACTTGCAACCTCACAGCGATGACAAGACTCCAGGACGTCATTGTGGCCAAACAAACGAGGTACATCGTGTGAATTAGTGAACTTTAGAGGTGCTAGTTGACAGATATTTTAACCTTAAATATTATTACACTTGTCACATACTTACAGGTACATATATGAACATCTTTGTTCAACCCATCCATGACTTGGGGTTCAATGTCTTGCACAAGGACACGTCAACATGCGGACACTAGTAGCCGGGGATCGAACCACCAACACTGTGGTCAAATTCAAGCTGCTCTTCCCACTGACCCTTAGCCGCCCCGAGACAGAGCCAGGCCAGCTGTTTTCCTGCATGGATGGCATGGATCTTGTGTGACTCGTGAAGTTATGTTGCTATGTATTTACGAGAAAATAACTTTTCTAGCCAGACGTATCTGCGAGCTCAAGTTTTTTTTGCTATAGCAGATGCGTCTGGTCCTAACCATTTATCTAATATGGAGCGCGTTTGAGATGAAGACCATAAAGAGGAGCGCTGTTGAGGCATTTCTAGAAACAATCAAGATGTCTGCACCTGATCTGGAACTTTATTTTGAGGCTGCTATCGCTACAGTAGGTATATTTTTGCTAAAAGACGAACCCAAAAAATCAACTGCACTTAAAGCTTTGCTTGAGAAGAAAGATGTGTTTTTTCATGCTTACGACAGGAGTTGAAAAAGGTTTAATACATCAACTCTTAATATGCCAACTCATCTACGCACGCTGTACTCAGTTTGCAGTGTTCTGCCTCTGAGGCGTTATGATAAGTTATTGTTTGCTTTCACACCACAAACGAACCGCACCAGAGTCCAATGGGAGGCGGACTGAGACCCACCTTTTCAAGCGGCCTCGACTTGATTGTTTGGTCCACACCGGGTTCAGTAGTTCCAGACAGTGTTCCCTCTAAGCTGCGTGCGCGGCCGCGCAGGCCAGTCGAAGTGGCCGCGCAATAGATTTTTCAGACCGCGCACATTTTTCAGACCGCGCAAACGTTTTTTTTTTCAGGGGTTAAAAATCTTTTTTGCGCCAGTGTTTCTGAGATAGGAGTGAGCCATCCCCGCAATAGAAGATCTTTGACGCGTCGAGTCTTCTTGGCCAATCAGCGTCCCGTTTCTCGACATGCGGGCTCTGTACCTATGCTAGCGCTCTGCCTCCGTTAGCACCCCCCACCCCCGCTGTCCTCCTCCGGGCGCCAGGAGTGAAGCTCGCCTAGAGCGCCACATGAGCTAGGGCCGGCGCTGTTTAGGCTACTCTTGGCGGGCCCTGCTCCAGCAGTTATAGGCTACCATGGCGAAAAGAAAGGCAGAGCAGGTGCCACATAGCCAGATAGGCCTATCTCCCCCAATGACATTCAAATTACATGTTTTGTAGCCTAGTTTGTTGCAAACCACTCCAGTTATTAAATTGTTTATATAGGCTACCTTTAGGAAAAATGACACCATGTCAATTTAATAGGCCTATAATTATTGTTAAGCACTGCATTAGCATTTTTCTTTCAATGAAGTTCCACTTAAATGTTGTACCTGCTGAGAAATGACTAAACACCTTTGATACTTTTATTTTGTATATATATCATTATCAGTCATAACCAGTGAACTAGTCATAACCTCCCCTTATTGAAGTTCAACAAAGATCCTTTAAGTTCAACTAAACTGACTTGGTAAAACACCATCATTAAAATGTTCCCAAAGTCCAGCCATTATAAAGGATATTGAATAAATATCAACCTTGTATACATATTGATGCATTTGCTGTCATCTCTTTGAATCCCCTATGGCTAACGCAGGCTTGTGGTCATTTTCGGCAGGTCGCGAATTGCTCACAGTGCTGAAATGTGCGGTCAGAAAAAATAATAATTGCTCAGTGCTGAAAAAAATTAGAGGGAACATTGGTTCCAGACCAGCACAAAGAAACAGTACTAAGCGGCCAAACGGATCCGAAAAAGTTTTAGCCGAACCAAACAGGGCATAGGTGCGTCAGCACCATAAGAGACACTTAAATCTAATTTACATCAGGCGCTGTGACCAACTCTCAGGCAGGGGGAGGATGTCAATCACTCAGATTATATGGATTTGTTCCACACCCACGCATGAGTGAAGGCAGAAACGACACACAAAGATGTGCACACATAAAGAAACACACTCATGGAAACACTTAATCATGCTCTTGTGCTGTACAAGGCACACATTCAGTCAGCGGGGGGATTTTTTTCACACCACATCTTGCCAAGTCTTGCAACGGCACATTTATTTGTGAACTTCAAAAAAATGACACAGCGATGGACTTGAATTTTTGAGTTTTTACCAAAAGAATATCAGATATATGTAAAAATATACCAGAAGAGAAAACATATCGAAATCGAAATCCTTTTTATTCGTCATAGTACATACATACATGAAATGTGTCCTCTGCATTTAACCCATCCTTAATGTCTTAAGGAGCAGTGGGCAGCCCTGTGAGGCGCCCGGGGAGCAATTTAGGGTTCAGTGTCTTGCTCAGACATATATATTAGACTATAAATACATATGACTAATGTTTGGTCAAAATGCCAAACATTACATTGCTCCATCTTCTTAAATGTGAGGATTTTAAAGTTTTTCTTTGTCTTTCGTGATAGACTGAATATATTTGGGTTTAGGACTATTGGTCGGACAAAAGATACTTCACCATTGGGCTTAAGGAAATTGTGATTTTTTGTACTATTTTCAAACATTCTGAGACAAAACAATACATTGATTGATCGAGAAAATAATATACAGATCCATTGATTGAATGAAAGGTATTGTGAGTAGCAGCCCTACATTATATATTTTCCAAAGTTGACACATTGTGAAACATCTCATTCTAACAGAAGCATATTCTCAGTGTTGGTTTGAATCCCTAACACTTCAAATGTTTAACAACTTGTCAAAATTATGGAGGTTAGTTGTGTTTTCACATCACCATCACTTTTTAGCCTTTTGCACCCCAAGCCCCACGGCGCCCCACTGCCAATGCAGGCGATCCTACCAATGTGCAGCCCCGTGAGAAGGACTCACTCTAATGTGAGTCTGCTGGAACCGATATTTCAGTGTGTTCTTGTTTTTTTCCACGCTGTTCTCTTAAAAGCCTCTCTGAAGCCCACGGTCACAATTTAACTTTCTTTGGCTTTCCTCGGCGTCCGTGATGCTTTTATCTGAAACGTACTGTACTCTTCTTTTAAAATCAGCCAATAAGCACTTTAATTACTCAGGTTTTTAGACGTGTATGTGTTTCTTCTGTTATGGTGCCCGAGGTGGTCGTCCTTAACTCCTCCACATACACACAAGCTCACATCATTAGGACTGATTACAGTCTGCCTGGTCTGTCTGCGCACGTTACCACCTCATCCATGTAGAAACAACAACTCCTCGGTAATAATTCACCCACAAGATCAGTTAAAGTCAACACCGTTCATGTGAGTTACCAAGAGTTACAAACGGCTCTGGAATAATAATAATAATAATAGATCGTAATAATAATAATGAAACTGCTGTGGAGTTTGACAGCAGGAGAGAACAGATTTTAAAAAGCTGCACCTCCTCTTTAACTTGATAGTGTGAGGAACTATTCACCTCATTGTTCCAGTCCTGGTTAATAGCCTTCCCGCCATCTGCTCAAACTTCAACCAACTTGACATCATAGTAGTGTGCTGGCTCAGAGGCTAATGACAGAGTCGTGCCAAATATTAGTCATGGATAATAATTGTGCGTCTTCTTCAACAGCATTGCAAACACAGACGTTCGATTGCTCTTCAGCCTGATTTAAACTGCAGCTGTAGTGGCATGCAGTAAATGTACGTAGGTGTTATTTTAAACAACGTAGGTGTACAATGGAATAAGAGAGAGGGCTCCAGAAGGAGGTGAAGGTACGTTTAACGTCGGTGGAAGACGTGATTGGAGATACTCTTCACAATAGAGACGTAAATGAAATAGCAGTCAACTTCGCCCTCAATTTATCTCATTTATAATATTCCAGGCCATTCCTATAAAAGATGTCTCTGTAAAGCTGTTGACAGAACATCTTGAATGGCTTGCATGGTCTTTGTTTTGTGTACGGTAAATGGAACTATAAACTGTGACAAACAGCAGTTCTTAAAAGTACTCAGAGAAAGCTGTATTTGAACACAACAAATCCATGACAACATCCTCCATCTGTTGATGATACAACTCTCAAACAGCTGCTGATACATCTTGTTTGGTGTTGTTTTACCAAATGCAACACAATACTTGCAAATCTTTATCGGAACCCTGACAAGCTTTCTTGGTAGCACTTTATAATAGGTAGACACTTTTTAGCATTAGTAAAGCATTAACAAACAATGAATTCATCATGAATTCATCATTTATAAAGCATTACTCCAACATGAATTACTCATTAGTAACTCATTCATAAACACAGTTTTAAATGTTCCATTCTTGCTTAACAAGCTATGGTTTCATACTTTATAAATGATGAATTCCCCATTTGTAAATGAAGTATTCATGACTTATAGATGATTAACAAGATCATTTGTAAAGTGTTAGTAAATGATACAAAATGCTGCAATTCATGATGAAATCAGGTAGTTACTACTCATTAGTTTGGTAGTTACTACTCATTAGTTAAGTATTAGTTAAGCATGTTCTGTAACAATCTAAAGTGTAGACTATTTATGCTTTACAAAATGTTAATAACTGTCATGACTAATTCACTAGTTACTACTCATTAATTAAGTAGTTACTAATCATTAGTTAAGTATTAGCCAAGCATGTTCTGTGGCTTAATATAAAGTGTAGACTATTTATGCTTTACCACTCGTGCTACTGTGCAACAGCTAATAGTAATAATAATAATAATCTGGCGCGGATTTACGGAAGGGGTGCCACGTCATCAACATGGGACACATGTTTCTGCGAGGACCCGGTGTGTACCACCAAGGTGCCCGATCAGAAAGGCTCAGTCCCATCACCTGGCCGGAGTTATTTCTGATCGGGCACCGTGGTGGGACAGACCGGGTCCTCGCATAAACACATGTCCCACGTTGATGACGTAGCACCACCTCCGTAAATCTGCGCCAGATTTTTATTATTATTAGCTGTTGCACAGTAGCACGAGTGGTGGCATGTTTCTCAGTTTGCTGGTACAAATGATTGATTATGAGTATCTCGCTATCACCTGGATTGGTCTACTTACAACTGAGGTGGAGCGTGCCAGTGCCTATCTCTGGACCAGTGACGAGCTTGCTAGCTAGCGAGCTAACGGGCTAGCGAGCTAGCCATAGCTAGCATAATCAATAATATGTAGCTATCTGCCAACATACTATGGAACACTCGTGCCACTGACGGGCATGGCCCCCCAGCACCAGCATATTAATGTTCTTCATCACTTTGTGTTGTGTCTATTTCCCTTTTATGTTGAGAAGATAACTGACGCTTCAGCTAGCTTTGAGCCACTGCAGGGGCTCAAAGCTAGCTGAAGTCTCAGTTACAGAACATACTTAACTAATACTTAACTAACCAGTAGTACCTACTGAATTAATAAATAGTAACTACTGAATTCATCATGACATTTATTAATGCTTTGTAAAGCATAACTAGTCTCCACTTTATATTAAGCCACAGAACATGCTTAGCTAATACTTAACTAACGATTAGTAACTACTTAATTAATGAGTAGTAACTAGTGAATTCGTCATGACATTTATTAATGCTTTGTAAAGCATAAATAGTCTACACTTTATATTAAGCCACAGAACATGCTTAGCTAATACTTAACTAATGATTAGTAACTACTTAATTAATGAGTAGTAACTAGTGAATTAGTCATGACAGTTATTAACGTTTTGTAAAGCATAAATAGTCTACACTTTAGATTGTTACAGAACATGCTTAACTAATGAGTAGTAACTACCAAACTAATGAGTAGTAACTACCTGATTTCATCATGAATTGCAGCATTTTGTATCATTTACTAACACTTTACAAATGATCTTGTTAATCATCTATAAGTCATGAATACTTCATTTTCAAATGGGGAATTCATCATTTATAAAGTATGAAACCATAGCTTGTTAAGCATGAATGGAACATTTAAAATTGTGTTTATGAATGAGTTACTAATGAGTAATTCATGTTGGACTAATGCTTTATAAATGATGAATTCATGATGAATTCATTGTTTGTTAATGCTTTACTAATGCTAAAAAGTGTCTACCTATTATAAAGTGCTACCGCTTTCTTTTTGTGAGCGACATCATCGCAGCATGCAGTGCGAAAGAAAGAGGCACTTATTCAAGTGGCATGGGCCAAAATGTGAAATGACGAAAGACAACACAACATCCAGCTGTACTGCATCCATCAATGTGCTGGTGATGTTGCAGGTGTGACACCGCCCACTGGGGTTTGTCGTGGTGGAGGAAGTAACCAGGAGGGAGGGAGTTTTGGGGAATGCTGCACTTGGATTAGAATAAAACAGCATGAGGCCTTCCTCATTTCCTGTGATTCCCAGGGAGCTCAGTGGAGACTTCCTCTCCAGGCAGCGGCTGCCGGCAGCCTGACATTCCTCGTTTGCAATTGATCTGTGGGATAAACTAACCACAGGGGGGAGGTTTATAAACAGATAAAAAAAAAGGGAAATACTGAATCTGTCTCACACAAAGAGACACATAGTTACATGATGTACTTTGCACAGTATGGTTACTTTACACATGTGCTACACAAACGATGAAGTACGACAATACAGTGAAGTGCTGCTGCACCATAACCTGTGCATGCGTGAGCATTGTAATCACATGAAGGAGGGTCCTATTTTGTAGGTGCAGCGTGTAGCCTTTGTAAAGCCCGGCTGTGCACAAATACCAAGGTGAGAGTGGCTGTTGAACTTTGGAAATGTCAGCCACTGTTCCTCGCAGACAATACCGTCAGTTCATTCCTGGGTGTCCTCCCGTCCTCCTTCCTGCCCGCCTTAAAACTTTCCTTGTGCTGAGAGTGACCTACTGGAATCTTTTGAAGCTGCGTCTGGCTTGTGGGCAGGGGGAGCGCAGCGGATACACGTCCTTAGTTCAAACACAAACACGCTTTCAAAAAGAACCTTGCCAGTTTTGCTCTGAAGACATGTGTTCCTGCGGTCACAGCTAGGGCATGGAAGAGAAAGATGCAGCGTTGTTAGTGGAGGAGAGGGGACTCAGAGATTACACAGTAGAATTTACTCAAAGTTATTGTTGAGGCTGTAGTTTAAAGTGCAATAGTTTGCCTTCCATTCCCTTCGCTTGACTGCCGGGAGCTGTCCATGGTGCTGTCACATGCTAAGCAGGATTAATGAATACATGCCCCATACCAGTACAGTTTACCTTGCACTCCTGCTCATAAATCCTGCTGTGAAACAGGGAGAAGTGTCTCCTTCAGCCCCATCCCCATCATGCCTTTCTCCCAGTGCCTCCCAAATCACATGCCTCAGAGCCAGACACATCATTGGCTCTCCCAACAGGAGAGTGTCCTCCACCACACAGTTTACAGTACGTGCTGCATGATTAGCCTCTCTCATCTGTGTGTTGTTTACATGTTGCTGTGTGGCTCCCTGAGAGGCATCAACATGGGATTGCTGCGCCACAGGCCTTTTGCCACTTCAGAGGAATGCAAAATTATACATGTGCAAATTTCCCCTCGGGGATTAATAAAGTATATATTCATTCATTCATTCATTCATTCATTCATTCATATGCCAGCAGTGCTCTATCTTTATGTTCAGCCTAATACATGCATAGTTCACAGACACTGAAGGGCTTGCCTGAGTGGGGAAAGGGGCCTCTTTATGCCAACTGTAATCAGCTCACAGCAGTGCTACATGTAACATTACATGTAGCACTTTTACCACCAGCTCATCAATGGCTTTGAATGTCCAATCTCTCTAATGAATTGTGTAATTTTTCCTGTCTGAATATTTGCCCTCTCTTTTGACCCAAAGAGATAATCCATCAATTCACAAAACAAAGACAATGTTGGCTACTCAGTGACAATCAATTCTTCTTCTACATATCGACTCACAACCAACTGCAGTTGTTGACTCTTGACTTGTCTTCATACCCAGCAGCGGCTCTAAATACAATAATGTTGCTGTCAGCCTCCTCTCACTTCCTTTTGCCTTCTTTTCTCTCATGAATACTTGGTCTCAACGGGGGGTTGTAGGAAGCTCTTGAGTGCCCTCATGTGTTCATTACTGTTTACTTTCAGATCATTATACAGTATGCGTGTGCTAGTGGCATGAGCAAATCCCCTTGAAGGGGAAAAGGGAAGACACTGAGTGTTCAACTTACATTATTCTCTCAAGCAACCACTTTTGACATGAATTGTGTGGGATATGTACAAAGAATTGTCAATGCACATGGGACCAAGCAAATAAATGTATCTGTTGATGTCCCTGACATTGAAGGAGCAGACATGTGGTAAAATATTGTGTGTGTTGTGCACATGAATCGCACATCTTTCCCAGGCCTACAGGACAATCAAGCATGACAACACGTTGTTTCCTGTCTTTGCAGGAAGCGCTTTGAACCTGACTTGCCGGGCGTTTTTCGGATACAGCGGTGACGTCAGCCCACTCATCTACTGGATGAAGGGAGAGAAGTTCATAGAGGACTTGGACGAAGAGAGAATCCAGGAAAGCGACATCAAGTAAGAAACACACTTGTTTTCACAGGACATGGCGTTAATGAGGAATTAATAGCAGATGTAGATACATTGACTGGAAAACGGTTGATACCAAAGGTTTTGCATGTTTTAGCCCATTAACTCCAAATTGCGTACACTAAACCGACCATTTTCCAGAGATTTAATTCCAAGCAGCTGCTGGTTTCCATTTGGGTTGTTATGGTGTGAACATGCAGATACTTAAATCATGATTTAAATAATAATTCATTAATTTTGTCATCATATTAGTTTTTTGTCTAAAGGATGTTTGTGCGCTGTTGAAATGCACTGGAAAGCAGGTGGAAACAGGATAACTCATAATAGGCTACATTGTGCACAGTAGCAATATGACTGCGTATGAAACACATAGCGAGATAATAATCTATTGAAGTGAAGAGGGAACACACACCCCTGAAAAGGGAATTTGAACTATGGGAGTAATACTATTTATTAACTGCTATACTACTGTAATACTATTTATTAACTAACAATTATAAAGTGCTTTGACATTTTTCAGACAGAAAACAATGAGTACAAGCTCAGAGTTCTGAACATTGTGGCCTCAATATGGCTTTATAGTTTATACTGTATCATCACGCATACACATGCTACAATGTCAGGTGCCTGTGTGTTGTACTGCAGTTTGGTATTGATTATTTGTCCCATGCCTCATTGCATTTACCAGCTATGCTGTTGAAAAGTCAAGCCACAAGACACTGAGAACAGAAAACTGTGATTTATTTGTTGTTGTTTCTCGCCTTAAAAGTTTGTTTGCATCTCAGTCCTTGATTTCCACAACAAAGAGAGTTTTCAAACTATTCATTGTGTGCAGCTGCATTATCGGTTTTGACAAAAATATGAAAATGAATGCAGGTGGTGAGCTGTGTGTCATAATTAAGTTCCAAGTCTCTGCAAAATGTTTTCAAACATCAAATTAAATTAGTTGAAACCGGTAGCTGATGCAGTTGTTATGTAAGGCCCAGTGCGGTCTTTAGGTTCCTGGTCTTAATGAACACAGCTCTCTGATGGCTGATGGTTTGCTTCTCTTGCTCTCTCTTGATTTTCAGAAGATAAAATATATAAAATATAAAGGAAAACATCCATTGTCATATGACATGCAGTTCTAAATGATCTTGTCAGTTAGCTGCTTATTGTAGTGCACGGTTGGAATATTATTATTTATTTGTTTTCTAGTCTAGAGTTTCGACAATAAATCTGTGAAGTTCTCATGTAAATTATAATGTGAAATGTATATTTTGTCTCCATTGAAGTTGTTTCATGGGAACCAATTAGTGTTTTCTCTGTCGAACCATTTCTTTCCATGGCACGCATTTTCTTTTCATTTCTGTGTATCAGCTGCAGAAGAAGATGCACATTCCCCGCCTTGTACCCACATTGTGGAACCAGTTTTACAAAAAGCAAATCCATGTCTTGCTTTCTGTCCAGATATGTGTGTTCAGAAACATTTTACACCCAGGAACATGCTAAAAGATGAACACATCTTACCAAAGTCCGTTTCTCCATCTTGCCCTCTCTTGCTGTCCCCTTTAATTTTATGATTGTAGAATTTGCCCAACAAACCTTACTTTCAGGGCCCTAAGACATTTAAGACAAGCCCATTTCCATGTTTCTCCCTCCTAAACAAGTCCATTCCCTCGTCCATGTGCATGTTTCCCATTAGGGCTGTTTGGAGAGGCTGCAGCTCTGGGGAGACAGCCCTGTCAGATGGTTAACAACTGCCATTTTTCACACCGCCGCCACTATCGCTATCTCCCTCACTGCACCCACCTATAGCGGCATGCAGATGGAGCTGAGGAGGAGGGGGAGGGAGGGAGAGGTAGCGAGAGAAAGAGGGAGCAGATAGGAAAGGAATGGAAAGAATAAGAAATATGGTAGAAGTCACTTCGGAGGGAAGTAAAGAAGACACATTGGTGATAGTGAGTTTGCTTGTGCACTGATATGAACATGCAACTGAAAAAAATCTAATTTTAAACCACCAGCGCTACTCTCCTGTCTTTCTTTTCTCTCGCTTCCTCCGTTAGTCCCTGACACCAGGATTCCCCCCGCTCACTGGCTGAGGAGTTATCTTTTTAATAAATCATACCGATATTTCATGCGGTG
Organism: Myoxocephalus aenaeus; assembly: GCA_038501785.1. Lineage (NCBI taxonomy): Eukaryota > Metazoa > Chordata > Actinopteri > Perciformes > Cottidae > Myoxocephalus > Myoxocephalus aenaeus. The sequence goes on from JBAMJR010000154.1 coordinate 4,366,244, forward strand.
GATCAATAATGTATTTGACCATCCACTCTGTTGCTGATGCTGCCACCATGAGCTTTTTCACATACAGCCTGTGCCTTGGATTTTTCTCTTCCACAAAGTCAGCCAGATATATGGATATGTCTTATCTTTTATTTTATTCACTTGTGAGCAATGCTGCTGTAATCCTGTAATTTCCCCACTGCAGGACTAATAAAGGATTATCTTATTTTATCTTATCTTATATATCTGTGATATATAGATATATCTGTGATATATAGATATATCTGTGATGTATGGATATATCTGTGATGTATGGATATATCTGTGATATATGGATATATCTGTGATGTATGGATATATCTGTGATGTATGGATATATCTGTGATGTATGGACATAGCTGTGATATATGGATATATCTGCGATGGAGAGAAAGGATAGGAGAAACTAAACATGAGCAAACGTGTGCTTACCCTGCAGCCAAGCTGTCTACCTTTTCAGAGGATCCATTGGGCATGTTTCTACGGGTTACTTCTTGTCTTCAGTCTGACACTCACACACTTTAGCTTTATTACTAATGTATCGGTAGCCAAACTAGAGCTAAGAGACGAACACTTATACCACAGGCACAGAGTTTCTGCAGGCATCTATTGAACCAACTCCGAGCATATTGATTCAGAGGAGTTCATTTCTATGGTAGCCCGAGCACATAAATTCTCATTTGCACCACCGGGACAGGGCTTTTGTTGTTATCATAGATAGCATGGGTGACTGGACATTAGCATAGCATGCAGAGATTAATAAATTAGCAAAGCAAATCTGGCTCAGCATAATAAAGAAGGTGATCGATATGTTATTGAACCAATCCAGTTGGTGTTTTGCAGTTGTTCCTTCACTTGCACGTGTAAAAGGAACGAATAAGTTGCAACCACAGAGGATCTGCTCACGAGAAAGGGAGAGAAGATACTGAAAGGAAAAAGTGCCTGCAGCGGCCGTAGTTGAAAATGTGTTCACGATTCACTCATTCGGCTAACTTGATATCGATAATCTCAATCACCCCAAAGAAAAGTATTTTCAGGGTTTTACAGTCAAACATTGAGTTCTGCACATCTTCGTCCATCTGATTCAGCATTGTAGGAGCATCTTGCATCGTTCAAATTCACTCTTCAGCCCAGCTGTTTGTAAGTGTGCTGTGAGCTGTCATTCACCTCCCATCTCTGTCGGTGCGCTTCACCTGGACCTTGTTATCCATCCACTCTAACCTCAGGGTCCTCATCGTTGCCTTTTGAGACTCAGGTTGAACAGCGGTGGTCATTATCCATCAGGTTGTATGGCAGCGAGCTCTGTTGCCTCAAATAGTGTGATAATGTGAAAACTGGAAGCTTCAAAGTACCCAGCACTCCCTGGGGAGACATGAATTATTCCTGTGCCTCCTTCTCCCAGCGCCCCAGGCCCCCAACCCCATTGCACAACAAACTGAGCTGAAAATACAAATATCATCAGCGCTGCTTCAGCCTCTCCACGCAAAGCCCATGATACACTTTCAATTACTGATGCCAAATCTCCCCAACAAGCTGTCCTTATGTGCAGTTTATCGGCTTGAAGGCGAGAGAGAAGAGAGAAGCTTGAGAGTCATTATACCCCTACACACTCAAGCACATACTCACACACACACACACACATATTCCTTATCCCACTCCGCCTTCTCAACACAGCCCTTATTAACACATACAGTAGACACACACACACACACACACACACACACACACACACACACACACACACACACACACAGAGGAGATCTGTTTCTCATTTGCACTTTGTTTCCTCCAATGTGTAATTTGTGCTGAGGGTGCTGCAAAAGTGGGCTAAGTAGTGCATCCAAGGTATGAGGGAGCATTATCTCCCCGTTCTCTCCTCCATCAGGCTCAACCAGCCCAGCGGGGGACACTCATTTACTTTGTGGAATATTACTTTCTCTCTGTTACCATGGCAGCCGCTATAAAAAGATTTCCTCCTGATCGCCATTATTATGATTACCCCCCCCCCCCCCCCCCCCCCCCCCCCGCGCGCGTACGCCGAGGAAGAGCCCTTATTGATTTTCATTTCTCATATGTTTTGAGCGCAGAGAGAAGGAATGAACATGCCTTGAAGTACTTACAGTAACACAAAAGGGTCTTCATCAAGATACAGTTGTACAGAAACACGCTGCTCACGGGCATTTCTGGGATTGCTGCACTCTGGATCACAACATGTGCACGCCGCCTGCCATCACATTCATTTTCACTGATTACATGTTCTTACATTATCTACTGTTTCCAAAAGTACCGCTGCAGTGAAGACTTGCTCAGTCAGTGTTTGTGTGTTTGTCTTGCAGGATTGTGAAGGAGCATCTTGGTGAGCAGGAAGTGGCCATTTCCTTGACTATTGACTCCTTGGAGGAGGAGGACCTGGGAAATTATTCCTGTTATGTGGAAAATGGTAACGGCCGTCGCCAAGCTACCATCCAGCTCTTCAGACAGGGTAAGGGCTCTTTGGTGTTTCCCACTGAAACCTTGAGGAGGGTTAACCCCTCAACATCCGGTTTTTCATTCCCCCGTTGGAAAGATTCACATGATCCCTTACTTTCTGACACGATCATACATATTCAGTATCAGCTCTTCATCAAAGCTATATGATGAATGAAGTATTCAAAGCCTTGCCGCTCCATTTCATCAAATCAAAAATATTCTAGATGTTTTTTTGTATCATTTTAAACACATTCCCCCAAATGTCAGCCGCACATATTTGGTATCTTTGGGAACTCCAGGATCTCCACGAGGACTTTGGAATAAAGTTCTGTGTCTTGTGAACAAAACTTGGCTGCACAGAAGTCGCTGTTTCGTTGAAGTTAAAAGAGTTAAAGTGGCTCTGATCAATAGTTTTATATTAATGATGTGAAAGGGCTCACTTGTAGCAACAAACCCACAAAGAGTTAATAACTGACTGCAGTTTCCCTCCCTCCCTCTATGTTTTAGCTTATTGTTTTCAGTGGTAAAAGCTTTAATAAACTCGCTGTGCACTACCTGTCCAGCCCCAAACACCAGACAGACTAAGTTAGAGCTAGATATTTAGCTCAAGACTTGGTGGAGACCACACACAGCAAAAAAGAGTGAACATATTGGACGTGCATACAACAGGTGGCCCAAGACACAAATCCAAATGAACGCTGATGCTCTGTATCTGAGGGATTTGTAAATGGGCAACTTTTCTATTATGTTTTCCATATTTACTTCATACGCTCATGTTACGGTATAACAGTGTTGTGTTTTACAGCTTATTTTTGCTGCTTTAGTCAACATTCAGGCTTAAAGCTTTCAGGCGTTCACAGTATAAACACATCTGATTCTTTAAGATCACTTCAGATTTTGAAATATGTATTTTCCAGGACAAAGAAGACTTTATATACCTCACTTCATACAACCAAAAACCTTCCAGCACTGTTTTAAAAAGCATCATTTTTTTTCTCTGTCCTTTCCGGTCCATTTTTCTTTTTCCATCGACGCGTGTGTTAACAATCTGCGCTTGAGCTCCAGTTGGTCGTGCCGTTCCTCTCTCTGTGTGCTCCAGCAGCTGTGCAGCTATTTTGGCTCTAGCATGACTTGTCTGAAGCTCTTTTCACGCACTGGTTGTCACCCTGCAAAGAGAGGTAATTTGATGGCTGTTTAAACAGCAAATTGGTCCTCAGCTTTTCCCAACAGGCCAATAAGTTCAGCATACAATTACATTTTAAGTCTTTATCTGTCTGTCTCACCGCTTTAATCTCTGTCTCTATGACCGTCTTTTGTAGATGGCCCAATTCCTTTTGAGTGGTCTTTGTAGACTCCCGACAGCTTCATTTAACTCTCCCTGTCAAAGCAGCATTTCCAAGGAGAGGGATGCTATGAAAGATGAGCTCTCTCTCTCTCTCTCTCTCTCTCTCTCTCTCTCTCTCTCTCTCTCTCGCGCACACACATTATTCTGATATTTATTTCATGTTCCCCCTCCCAGAATGCATCACTCATAAGCCCTGCAGCAGGTATGTGAATGTCTCTGCGGGCTGGGAGAGATGGGAAGAGAGAAGGCAGAAGGGACGCAGTGGTGAATGATTGTTAGTTAAAAGCATTAGAGCTTTAAGGAACGGTCAGGAAATTACATTTTACAGAGCCAAATTAATACCGCTGTCTTTCTGAGATGGAGTATTAGTTGTTGTGTATTCAAAATAAAAATAAAACATCAAAGCTAAGGTGGTGTCTGATGCAGAAAATCTGTCTTTACAAGTTAAAGGATGTGAAATACCCTTATTTGTCTTCTTGAAACTACCACCAAGAAGGTGCAAGAATGTTACGATCCGGTGGGATAATTCAGCTTCACATGTTCCAGCTACTGTCTTGACGAGGGAAATGATCTCGAAATGAAGTATCGCTCGCTTGTAGGAAGGGAAATTATTCAAATAAAATGGTTTGCATTTAAAAAATGATATATATCTTGTGTCACTGAAATAAATGTGAAGGTATTTGCAGTGTACATAATCTGTAATAAAGTAGTGGCTGCATTGGGGTTGCCATGGCAGCCGTGCAGTGACGGAGATAGAAGGTGGGCCTGCTCTCGCTGAGCCGACCAGGTAAACGGTGCTCTCAAGCACAACATAACTCATCCTTCCCCAAGCTGGGTCTCTGGGGAGATGGAGAGGAGATAATAGTGAAGAGAGATGAATGTAGAGACAATGGGAGAGAAAAGAGGGAGTAGGAGAAGCAAGAAGAGGGATGATGGAAAGGGGAGAGAATGAGATGAGTAGACTGAAGCCTTTTGTTTTGAAAATGCCTCCATCCATGTCCAGAATTGTCACAATTCCCACCATGGACTTCAGCCAAAGTGCAGCGCTGTGTCATCGCTGCGCTGCTCCAAAGAAATGAACCCAATTTCTCATCATCGCCTTTTCCCCCTCATGTGTCTCCCTGCATTGTGCCCTCTCATTTCTCCCAATGTCATTATGAGCCTCGCATCTCTTCCCCCTGAAGATTGATGCTGCTTCGAACTGAAACTACTGATGATTATCCAGCCCTCCAGCAAATGTAAATGTGTCCTATAAGTGCCTCATCCTGTGAGTTTAACGGGGAAATGGGGAGGGAAGAAAAAAAAAGGCAATTGCGTCCAAACTGCTGCAGAAATAAAAAAGGCAATTGCCTGTTCTGGTGTATTCACAAGGGGTTTGTGTATTCCCCATTCCGCGCCTGATTGTCTCGCCGGTTTAAAATATATATTCTGTTCTGTGTGTCGTCCTCAGCAGAGCTCATGTACACCGTGGAGCTGGCAGGAGGGCTGGGAGCGATCCTGCTGCTGCTCATCTTCCTCATCTCCCTCTACAAATGCCACAAGATAGAGCTGATGCTTTTCTACAGGAGGCACTTTGGCAGCGAGGATGTGGATGGAGGTAAAGACGGCACAAAGCATCACAAACAAATCCTCCCTCTGTTTCCGACTGAAGACGTACAACTTGCTCTTACCTTTTTCCACCAGGCCTTTCTTTCCCAAACATCGATGTTGAGCGAGCATAGATCACTGTGTGGGTTTGTTTCCATGGACGTGAATAGGATCTGTTTCTTTACCCACGTGCATATTTATGTATTTATTTGTGCGTGTGTGTGTGTGTGCGTGTGTGTGTGTGTGTGTGTGTGTGTGTGTGTGTGTGTGTGTGTGTGTGTGTGTGTGTGTGTGTGTGTGTGTGTGTGTGTTCTGTCAGAGCCTCTATCCATAACAGACTCCCCGGTAGATACAAATGTCTTCTCCTATCTCAGTGACAGGAGCCCATTTCCTCTCTCTCTCTCTCTCTCTCTCTCTCTCTCTCAACTGTTGGTGTAGAGATTGTGTGTGCATTGCTGCAATGGCTGCATAGGGAAGAGAGGAGACAGATTTTCAATTTGTTGCCCATTTAAAAAGAGATCAGTCTCAATATGTCATGGAATGATGCCCACCCTCTGCTGTCGAAGGCCAGATAGCGGGACATGGGGACCGGGCGGGCTCGAAGCTCCTTCCCTGAGAGACAAATAGGGAGCGCACAGCCTGAAATTTGAGGGCAACTTTCGGTTTTCTCTACAGATTATAGTTAACTTTTGCTTCAGTTAACAATTTGTCTGTTTGTATCCCAGTATCTTCCCTTTTTTGCTTTGTGTTTCGACTCTTTCTGCTCTCTTTTTGGAAAATTCTGGAAAGACTGAACTCATTTTTTAATCATTGGATTGTTTCTACAGTAGCATGAATTATCTATTACACGCTGTTTTGTTGACTCAAACTTCCAGATGATTAAGTCATACCGTCAGGGAACCGCAGATACAAGCTGTTTTTGATTTTCCAAGTTTGCTAGGTGGTTAATTTGAGGTTGGCTGCTAATTTGAAGGCGCCGTTTGATGTGTGGATCCTATTGAGCGCAGCCCTGGCCTTTCCAGTAAGTTTCAAAGCGACGTGTGCTCCTCAAAGAGTTTGTGAAAAAGCCCCTTTTCCCTTTTTGGCTGGCCCACAATCCAGTTTCCACAGAGCATAATGACTAGGACTCACTGAACATGTCACAGGCAGTGCTTTCTTTCCCATCGTCTATTTTCTGCCTTTTCAGTTCTTCCCACTGTCTTCTGGGAAATCATTTTGAGGTAGGGAATAGGATATCGCCCGAGTCTTGATTTGGGTATTTTTGTATCTACCCCAATTTATTTTTCATATACACTATATGGCCAAAGATATATGGACACCCCAGACCAAATGCTCTTGTGTAATTTTCATGGAATGGCTGGGTTTTTTTGTTTAGTTTTTTATCACGGCCACTTTTGTTCCAATTATGAAGTATTCATCCTGTTCCAGCATGAAAAGAGCGAGATCAAGAAAGAAATGGTGAACTTGAACTTGATGAACCGGAACGTTGAATACGAGCCAGACTTTATCGCTCAACATCAGGGGTCGACTTCACTAGTACTTCAGTGGCTGAATGGGAGCAAATCCCTGAATCTAGGTTCTGTGGAAAGCGCTCCCAGAAGAGTAGAGACTGATATAGCAGCATTTTACACAAAACTATCACCGGTTTACTGTTTTGAATATAACTAAGTTTGCGGTTGATGCAGACAACGTTAACTGAGGTCATGAAGTACAAACACAATCATCATTTGGGCTTAAAGTTTGAATCATGAAGTTTGACTGTGGTTTGAAGTCAGACAGCCTACATTATGTTGACACTAATACAACATATTCAATAAAAACAATGACTGTTTTTAAAACCATTTCAAATACTGACTTCTACATTAAGTGATTTTTTTTTATTTCAGAAATATTATTATGTTACGATATAATACATGTTGTATAATCTTTGGAGAAATTACCATTAGATACTCTGTGTGAATGAGAATGATTAACATTACATGATATTTAATATTTGATAATAATACATTTTACAATGCAACAATGATTTCAATGTAATTACAAAATATATTACAGTGTTGTGATGCTTTGATAAATTAACCGTGTAATTATTACCTAATTTAATACAGGCTTTTTATTTTGTGTGCTATATTTCAAAATGATGAGCATAGTGCTTTGTATCGAGGGTTTTATAATTGAAACTGCTGTGAAAGTTCAGCCAAAGCAATTGTAAAATGCTGCAAAGCTTGCATGGATTTGGAATGAGACGGTTCTCACCAAATATGGGTGGACTGTTCAGGTGTCCTCATACTTTTCCCCATCGAGTGTATATACACGTTTTTCATTGATCCACGAGGACTCCAGGGATATTGTGCCTTTTGAGCTGGATGTCAATGCATTAAGTCCACCTTCTTCATGAGCCACTCCCTGTTGTTTCTCTCCATGTTTCAGAAAACAAAGACTATGATGCGTACCTGTCCTACACCAAAGTGGACCCTGACCAGTGGAGTCAGGAGACCAAGGAGGAGGAGCGCTTTGCCCTGGAGATCCTCCCTGACGTCCTGGAGAAACATTACGGCTACAAACTCTTCATCCCAGATCGAGACCTCATTCCCACAGGAAGTAAGTCCGTATATATACGTGGTTGCACACATATGTTCATGTGTCGTAGTTGTATTGGAGTGTGAGGGCATTTGCGGTTGCTCGTATATTGTAGTTGCACTTTCTCATTCAGTGTAAAGGACCACGCCACAACAATGTAAGTTGAAAGGTTTAACAAAAAAGGGATGTATTGGATGTGAGGAAGAGGATGAAGGCGGAGGAGGAAGCTGGTCATTTAGGCGAGAAGAGAAGAGTCAACTGACTGAAATGGAGGGAAATGCAGGAGATGATCAGATCTGATTTGGCTGCTGTGGAAGCTGCGCCAATGCTGGAATAGTGAAGATATGCCAGAAATGTGGAGGACTTGGTGAAAATGCGTGTAAAACCAGAATCTAGTGGCCATCCTCCCTTTTCAGTGAGAAAGACTTGTGTCTTGAGGTGAGGCATTGGTGGCATACCTGGAACTGATGTATTTGGTCAGTGGCTCGTATGGGCTGAGACAGGAGAGGGAATGAAGATCCCAGCTGGTTTTACTTCACCAGAGTGTGAATGTCAGAGAGTCAGACAATGTCATAAAGGGCAATGTCAGATTGACTGGGGGGAAGAGAAGGATTATAGGGAGGACCACAGGAAGCCAGCAAGGACGTGTATTTAACATAGAGTTAAGTCGACGATGCCTGGAGAATGGCTGCAGGGGCTGAGAAGGTCGGAAGTGAGTGGCAAGCGTTTTGCTGTGAGAAAAGAACGTGGGAATGGGAGATAGAAGGACAATGGCTGCTCTTATGAAAAAGGAGATTTTTTTAAAGCAGGCCTGGATGTTGGAGGAGCTGAATCAGAATCAGCTTTATTGGCCATGTGTGTGTACACATACATGGGATTTGTCTCCGGTTACACATTGCTCTCGTCGTACATATTAATGTACAATAAACAAGAGAAATATAAAAAAGACATTAAAGACAACAGAGTAGAACACAGAAACTAAGCATCAACATTAACATTTAACTAGTATGTACAATATAAGGATCAGAATTACAGTAAATTGCAGAGATACATGACGTCTAGAGGGCAGAACGATGCACGAAGGCTGGAGAACGAGATCTTTAAGATTCCTACAACTGCTGTTTTAACAGAGTGAATGAGTGTGGACTCCCCAGACCATTACTGTCCGCAAACATTGGCAGCTATGACAGCTCATGGACCGCAGATAAAGGGAGAGCTGGAGAGCAGTTCACTCCACCTGCCACAACATCCAGTCCACTCTCGCTGCAGAGAGCAGTGAGAGTGGACTGGATGTTGTGGCAGTTATGGGAACCGATCATTGAATCGTGCAGATAGATCTATAGTTTGAGATCCACGTGGAGTGGATTCTTTGGTGTGATAGACGGTAGTGTTGTTGAACTTTGCAGAAGGAAGAACCATCTGTCGTCGTGGAAACTGAGACAAGGAAGACAGGATGGGTTAACCAGGTATAAGTAGTCTTGACAGGTGTTTAGAGTAGTGGTTGAGGCGTGGCCCTTCACCGGTTAACTTTAATAGTTCAAGGTGTTTGTTATGTGTGGTCCATCTGTTTTCTTATTCACTGTCACTGTCTTGTGTTTCAATGTTTTGTGCTTTGTGTCAAGCAGAGTACATACACACTCTCAAATGATTAGTAGATGATTATTCCAAATGTCCAAATAAGAGAAGAAATAAATCAAATAGTATTGACCAATGTTCCTATATCCGTTCTAATCTCTCTGGATAAAATATCATATTATTTCCCACTGGCTATTCTCATACTGCTTACTACAGACATGGGAATATGGTATAAAGTGTGTACCAGGAGCTGATATATTGAACAAATTCATCATCCTCCCTGGTTTTCATCCATGCATTAATAAATCCATGAAAATTCTGTCTGAACATATTCTCATGCGTGCTAACTCTGCTTAGTAGTCCGTCTATGCCAGTGGTGCACAGTGTGCTCTAGTTAGTAGTAATGCTGTGTGTTTGTACTGTAGGCTTCATGTGGAACAGATAAAACGCAAACACGTCCTAGTTGGTCCAGATAGAATTAAACATCAGTGGGAACTGTGTGAAGGCTCCAAGCCCTGCTGCCTCTTTCCTTTAATCAAAAGAAGATTGCTGCCGGCATCAATGCCAAGAAAACTCATTGTAGATGAATGTCCAATCAGGGAAACATGGTATATGATTAATCATATGTGAACTAAAAAAAGATGAGAGCGAGGAGAAGCGGCCGCTTTTCACAACTGTGTTGAGCATGTTTCTGTGTCTGTACTGTGTTTTGCCTGTGACCTAAATGTTAAAATGTTTATGTTTAGGTCTCACCAATGAGCATTACCAGGACGAAACACGACTCTTTGGAGGTACTCGCCTTCAGTCTTTTCCTCTTGTATCAGCTGCTGTCATTTACTTGCTCCTAGGACGTCTCAAAGTGGCACTGTTGTGTGATCTGAAACATGCAGTAGACAACACTCAGCCTAATACTATAGACTGTGCAGCTTTATCAATCATGGACCCCCATCGAGAGCCATTTAGTGCAGCGCTTAGCTTTGTCTGTGGGTCGGCCCTCCAGAGTATTGATTACAATACACAGAATAATACTTTACACTGCACCAGAACAAAAGACATATCCAACTGAACAAACGCCAGGCTTTTAGATATGTATGTACACACACATACATATTCCCTTTGTCTTTCTCTACACACCATCAGCTACAAGGCAAGGCAAGTTTATTTGTATTGCACATTTCAACAACAAGGCGATTCAAAGTGCTTCACATAAAACCATTAAAAGCATCAAAACATAATGCAGAAGAAAACAAGATTCTTTAAAACAATTAAGAACATTCATTTTAAAACATAAAAAAAAAGTCAAAAAGCAAAAAATAGAATAAAAGTTGCAGTGCAGTTTAAGAAATAAAATGCAGTAGTGAGATGTAGAAATTGATATCCTTGAATCTGGTTCAATTGAAGGCAACAGCAAACAGAAAAGTCTTTCATCTGGATTTAAAGACTAAATGAGCTGTGGTTTGAGCAGATACTGGAGGTGGACAGCAAAATAGCCACCTGTCATTGTCTTGTGTTTTGTGTCTGACGCTGTATGTCCATCCTGTGGTGTCATGGTCCCGTCCACATCAAACCATATCTTTGGCTCAAAACATACTGAATTACTCTGCTATTTTGCTGCTCTCATGTCTCATGCATGTTTGTTCTTTTCTCTCTCGACCTGTTGTCCCCTGCAGCCTACATAGAGGACGTGGCGCGCTGTGTGGACCAGAGCAAGCGCCTCATCATCGTCATGACACCCAACTATGTGGTGCGGCGAGGCTGGAGCATCTTTGAGCTGGAGACGCGGCTGCGCAACATGCTGGTGACCGGTGAGATCAAAGTCATCCTGATCGAGTGCGCCGAGCTGCGCGGCATCATGAACTACCAGGAGGTGGAGGCTCTCAAGCACACCATTAAAACCCTCACTGTCATCAAGTGGCGCGGCCCCAAGAGCAACAAGCTCAACTCCAAGTTCTGGAAGCAGCTGCAGTACGAGATGCCGTTCAGACGCACAGAGCCCATGCTCACCCACGAGCCGGCGCTGGACGTCAGCGAGCAGGGCCCCTTCGGAGAGCTGCAGACCGTCTCGGCCATCTCCATGGCCGCGGCCACCTCCACCGCCATGGCGACCGCCCACCCCGAGCTGCGCTCCTCTTTCCACAACACCTACCACACCACCATGAGGCAGAAACACTACTACCGCAGCTACGAGTATGACTTACCCCCAGGAGGGACCCTGCCACCTCTCTCCTCTATGGGGAACCAGCACACCTACTGCAACATCCCACTGACACTGCTGAACGGACAGAGGCCCCCCGGGAAGAGCCGAGAGCTCAGCCTGGAGGAGGCGCACGCCAACAACGCCATGCTCCCTCTGCTGCCGAGAGAAACCAGCATCTCCAGCGTCATCTGGTAATGATGAAGCGGCTCGGTTCGTCAGCTGTGGGAAGATCAGTCGGATCCAATCACGACGAGGCTCGGTCTGCTCGCTCTTAGGAAAACACAGTTTATGGTCGCGATTACGGCGTAAGTGTTTTGGATCCATTTGGTTCCAACCGTTGTTAACTGGCAGCAAGTGGTGGCGATACAGCAGGTTTTTGGACATAGTTTCCCTTGTTTGTTTGTTTTTTTCAAGTGGACAGCGGATGTGGAACTACAGGAGATATAATGAAAACACTGTTTCATCGAGAAGCGAGATACGGACTTGCAAGAACTCCACATTAAAAACACTCTATGGCAATTGTGCATACACATACATACACAGATGTGCATACACACAAACAAAAGGAAAACAGGGTCTTGTACATATATTTCAATTTATTTGTAGCATCAGTGTTTTCCTGTTTGGTTCTTTTGTTTGTTTTATTCAACCATGTTTGTTGCCTTCTCTACTGTAGGACTTTGCTTTAACTTGTTATACAGAGTTGTATATTTTTTATTGTTTATTCTTTTTAGTTTGTTTTCTATTCTTATTTCAATGCGCTTGTTTGGAAAGCCAGTATGTCATGTACCTGCGCTGTTGTGTTTTATTTTTGTTTGTTTGTTTTTAAATCTTTGTGTAGTTTAAGAGAACATTTTTAACACTTTTGGAATTGCCTGGACATTTCAGGCGCTTCATGGAGCTGAAACTTCTTTTTGTTTTACCTGTAAAAGGTGTATCTAGTTTAAAAGGAAACTCTTTTAAAAAATCATAGAATATGCAAAAAGAAGGAGGAGCTGGCAAAAATATACCGTCCTGTGCGACTGAGAAGGGGCAGCGATTGGGGGACAGCGCTAGTCCTCTCCAGTCAGATAGACCGGCAGATCTCTCTCTGAAGCGTCATATTTTCTATTGAAACAAACAGCCTTGCTGTTTTAGAGTGATAGTGAAATGCCTCACCTTAAAAGGAAATCTGTAGATTATTTTAAAAAGAATTCTATTTTTGTAACACAAAAGAGTTTGCTTGAGAAGTCATACTTATTTGCATTTCATCTACCATAGAAAGGGGATTTATGTATAAGTGTTATGCTGGTTTTGTACACTTGCAATGTGGTTCCTGGTTTGTTCAGAGGTTTTGGTGGCTTTTGAATCCCACATGAAAAAAATATCTCCTCTACTGTTCTAGATTCAAAAGCAAAGCATTTTCAATGTTTTGGTTCTTAAAACATAATATTATTCCCATCCTGATAATTACTTTGGTTCATATGGATAGTTCATGTTTAAGGACAGAAAAGAATACATTTGTGTTTTGAAAGACTTTTTAAATATATTTGAAGGTGTGATTTTTGAGTATGCATAGCAAATAGATATGTATTCTATATATAATATAGATATTTATATAAATATATAAACACGATTTTCACTCGGAAAGAAATGTCTATCTTTATAGAAACACAATCATAATCAGTTGCCCTTACTTTCTCACTGCACATTAAAAACATTGATTTCCTTGACGTTTTTCTTTTGTGTCCAACTTTGACCATTTGTTGGCAGTAATTCACAACTTCTGCCTCACATGCTGATCACACACCCAAAAAATACACATTAATAGTCAGATTCATGGCACGTCCATCACTCTGAAGATGAACAAGCATCAGCGTCTCCAGATACTGTTGAAAAGTAAACTGTACCCTCAGCTGCTCTTACAGTGGACACCACCACGAGACAAGCAGAAAACAGTGTGTGCATCTGCACATTCTGATTATTTACGGAAATAACTACAGGTTATAAAGGATAGATTCACATTTTTGTTCAAACATTGAAACTGTGTTGCTTGCCACTTCATACTGGTCGTGAGGAGACCCATTGTTGACGTGTTTCACAAGGAAGAGATGGAGGCAAAATCCAGGGCACTCATCCTAGGAATTAAACTTGAGGTCAAAATGACGCTTCAGCAGTCTGAGTTAATCAAATCAATACTTTATGTTTTTTGTACAAAACTCCCTCTGGGATTCCCCACAGTGTTTCCATGGCGAGCCGCTTTGGACAGAAGGTAACACAAAGGAGAAATCAGAAGTCACATAGATTTGGTTAAACATTTGTCCAGAGAACGAGGACTGTGGATTTTGACCCCCATCACTTATAATTGCAAGTGCATTAATAGGGGATCTCGTAATGTCCACTATAAGCAGCAAAAAAAAGTGTTTCAATAGAGCAGTTTGATTCAGAAACCCCAGACAGACCTATTATGAAATGTGCTTTGCAAACAATGAATCATGAGAGCTTTACAAAAGCGACGAGGGAGGAGCCACTGCCCAGATGTTTGGACCCTTTGTGTTCCTGTTCACATTACAACATATAACACTAACAAGCATTATCATTTACTGCAGAATGTCAATGCAGAGTGCAAATGAGAAAGGTCAACAATTAGACGTGTAATGACGGAGGTCACGATCTGAATCTCACAGTTTGAAGAGGGCTGATTTGGGGGATTCTGAGGCCTTGTCGTCTACGACTCTCACCATGCAACGCTACTCTCTCTGGTACGACAGCGGAAGGGGATTTGTTATTGCATCGTATCCCCTTGCTATCTTTCCTGTCAGATAGAGACAGAAATGCCAAAGATAAACCTTTTAAAAAAGTGCTGATAAAAGAAACATTTTGGCTTAAAGCCAAGGTTTCTCATGGCAGCCAGAACACTATGGGGGAGCAGTGCTGCCAAACAGTGCCATCTCCTGGGGATGCACACTACCTACAAGGGGTGTTTGTGATAGAACGCTGGTAAACACAGAAACAGAAAGCAGATTTACTGATTCTCTGTCAACCCCAGGAGAGAACAGAGAAAAGAGAAACTGGGCCAGAGAAAAAAAGACTGGGACAGAATTAAAGGGAGAGGAAAGGAGAAAGTGAGTGAAAGACAGAGTCTGTCACCATACAGGCTATGGACATTTTTGTTGGTGCCAGGGTGCACAAAGGGAACTGTATAGCTGGTTTCAGACTATGCAAACACAAAGAAGAAATAACTATATCAATGAAAACACAAGTGAACCACTGGAGGCCAAAGACAGAAACCAACAGTTGGAGGCATGCACACACAACATGTTGTCAACCACAAGTAGAGATGGTGACTGTTGCATGTTGGCAGCCTCCTCCCAGACAGCTGGAGTTTGATTAGCAGACAGGATTAATAGACTCTTTATCACCTAGAGCAATTAAGGACTTAATTGGAGAGAAAATAGGCCCTGTCGAGAGGGAACATGTAGAGCAGATAGACAGAAATAAGCCGGGGGAAAAGTAACAAATTATATTTACGCTTGTTACTGGAAGTCGTTTTTTGTGTATTTGTAAATGAGTCATTAGACTTTTAAGGGGGCACCTGGGCTGGACTTTTAATCAACAGTAAAACAATGCAGTGTAAGAAAGAAATACGTATGCATGGGTTAAGGTTAAAAAGGTTGTACCTTAATTAATCACTAGTTTAATGCACCACCCAGGGAACACGCCAAGTGATACAAATCAAACTCACCCACATGTTGCATGACCTTTAGGGTCACTGGGGTCACTGCATAGACTGTATGGCCCAATAGAAATCTCCACACTCGTTTAGGGCTGTCACACTGTCAAATCGTCGAGTTTTTGAGGGCTCTCTTTCAGACATTTTGGGCACTTTCTGTTTATCTATTCAACATTTAAGTTAGTTATTGAAGCTGCTTTGACAAAAACGAGTAGATTATCATTTTATGAAGCAAGCCTGGAAAAAGTTTAAATCAGGGAGTTAAAAGTATGAAATACATTACCACAATTGTACATAACATGTTATAACCTTGTCATAGTAATGTGATATGCCGCAGCATCGGGCTGTCCCAGTCATATTTACACCATTTCCAGCCTTTGCAGCATCTCACAACCATTTAACGTCAGTTAAGTCCCTGAGCGTTCAGGGTTTACGGCTTTATGGGGGACATTGGACCTACATAAGAAGTGGACAAAGTTATAGTGACATCGCCCATTGGTTTGTGGACTGCCGCTTTGAAGCCTTGAGTATGACGTTTTGGTCGTCGTCCATCTTGACTTTTTTTCAACCAATGAACAGAAGTGACCATATTTGGACGGTGGAGGAGTGATGTCATATATGTACGGCTCTGGTTGGGTAGTAGGGCTGTGCATTGGCAAGCATCTCACAATATGATACGTATTGTACGAGTGTCACAATAGGATATATCGTGATATATTGCAATACGTATTGCAATATATTGCAATACTCTTCTTTGTTTGACTGAAAATGTAAAAATACAGCTGAAAGTACAACTTACTGTGTACCACCTGGATAGTCTAATACGTACATCACATTATATTGATAACTAAGCGGCGGAATTACATCAAAACTACTTCAAAAGGTATTTACATTGCATATAGTCACTCAGCAGTGAACATACTGAACTAAAATGCACTTGCCATAAAAAAATAATATGAAAATAAAGTGCATATTGTATTATCATTGTGTGACTGAACACTTTTTTTTTACTAAAATGCACTTGCCACAACCTCTTAAAAAAAATACAAACTGTATTCCTTTCTCATTGTGTCACTGAAGACTCTTATCTTCCATGTAGATGCCATGAACGTCATAAGAAATAAAATACATTAAGTAAAGTTGTGTGTCAATATGGCTGGGTCCTTCCCATTTATGTCCCATTCCTCCAGGTTCAGTTTTCAGTAACTCTGCGATGTTACTGCCTTGTCCGTGTCTGCATGTGAAACTAGTTTCCACTCCTCAGAGATGTGGTGAAATGTAATCGTAACATACGATTCAGTGGCTCTAGTCATCCAATCATCACACGTCAGGGCTGCTCTCTCTGCAGGAAGAAGCAATGTTTTTACACGTTCCTTCACCTCTTTGTAGATCATGGGTACAGCTACAGCCGTCACGTGTTAGGATCACATATTGTCTCCATGGTGTTCACCTTATGCCATGAAATCGAAGTGCAGGGGAAGTCGCATGACAAAAAACATTCTTTTAATACGATTTTATTAAAACATGTTATGTATCGATACTAGGCGTGGCAATATTGCTACACTATTGCGGGGGGGAAAAGTGCAATAGTCAGCTGTATTGATATTTTTGCACATCCCTATATGGTAATGACCTGTCAATCACAAGGTAGCCCCACCCTGAAGCATACTCCGCTGTATGTTCTATTTGAATCTAAATGGACCAAAGTTTATAAACATCAAACTATATTGAAGAGGACTTGAAACTAGCAATCTAGACCATAACCTCATGTTTACAATGTGAGGTAATAAATCAAGAGAGAAGTCGGGTAATTTTCTCATAGACTTCCATACAATCTGACTTCAGAGGAGTCGCCCCCTGCTGGCCAGTAGAGATACTGCAAGTTTAAGACACTTCCGCATCGGCTTCACTCTTCAGAACCGGAAGTTGCCGCCTGGATCACTGCTGGGTCTGGCTAAGATGCTGAATGCTTGTGCATCTTCTACGGCGATGTCTTCGTTCATTTTGCAACTGCAGAGCCTCTTTCAGCTCAAAATGTTCGAAAACTTTGAGGAGCGCATTGTGACAGAGAGGCTGATTGAATGTTGAATTGAAAATAAGTGAACGGAGAGGGTGAACACGGAGCAGGTGTGTATGATTTGGAGGTGTCGTTCAGACTGTTCAAGTTCATTGTGTGCAGGTGTGTGTACAAGCAGCTCTCTTATTTGTGTGCTCACTGCAGCCACTGTGGAGTTTAATCACGTGTTGCCTTGGTGAGGATGTATTCTGCTGTTAATTC
Source organism: Myoxocephalus aenaeus (assembly GCA_038501785.1). Taxonomy (NCBI): domain Eukaryota; kingdom Metazoa; phylum Chordata; class Actinopteri; order Perciformes; family Cottidae; genus Myoxocephalus; species Myoxocephalus aenaeus. Next base: position 4,384,005 of record JBAMJR010000154.1, read on the forward strand.
TACAAGAAGTGGAATGCTATTTAATTTATGTGGTTTAATGATGCGTATTGTATGAGTATCATTGCACCCGCGGGGTATCCACATCTCTTTTATGTCCTGTCGGGCATTAACTTTCTGGTTAATTCTCAGGGAAAGGCTGCACTGAGGAAGGCTAAAGTGTAAACAGGCTGCCAAGTGCCCTCTATACAGGAGTATATGTTGGTTTCCATGTAGGGGCTCTTTGGTGTGATGTATTTTAATAGTGGGCAACATTTAGATTGTATAATGATAATGTGATATGAGACTAGATATCATCTTAGATTTTGGATATTGCATTATGGTTTAAGTCTTTTTCTGCTTCTAAAGGCTGCATCACTGTTGACTGTCATTTGCTGAACCTAACAGACATGTTATTTACCTTTTTGTTATGTGTTATTTTACATATCATTATATTAAGATTACTGATGAATGGATTACTTTGATTACTGATGATATATATATATATATATATATATATATATATATATATATATATATATATATATATATATATATATATATATAACAAATAAACACATACATGTGACTGTGCAACGGTCAGAGGCAGTGATGTAGTATCAAATATTGAGAAAGACCACCTATGGTGGGTGGGTGGATTAGGTCCCAAAATGGTCCTAAACTCAAATAAGTTTTTTTTTTTTGCCTAAATCTTTAGTATTTATTGTGTTGCCTCAACCTCAGTTGACATACTTATTTTAAGCCCAACATGATGTATTTTCTAAACCTAACAACAGGAGTTTGTTCTATGTACACAAACTGCCGTGAGAAGACAGTGTGTGTAAAAATATTGTAACAGCACCAATTGTCAAGCAATATCGTCTATATCGATATCGAGGTATATGGTAAAAAATATCTTGAAATTTGATTTTTCCATATTGCCTAGCCCTAATATGATCTAATCATAACACACATTTTCATTTGCCCACCCTGACACTAAACTCAGAGGAGGCATTCATTCGAAATATCTAACTATTTTTACTCATACTTGAGTAAAACCTCTTCAAAGTAACAGTATTTTTACTTGAATAAAATATTCTAGTGGTCTACTATTCCCATCCATAAAAATATCTTCAGAGCAAAGTCCCCTGTGGCAGACTGCATGTGCGAGCGTGAGTGTGTTTGATCCCGTGTGTCATTGTTGTCTTTTCCTGCATTTCCTTATCAGACCACCGGGAGGTGTGTGAGAGTTATCAGTGATGGTCTCACATGAACATCCAGTTGGTATCTCATGTTCTCAGCTTATCAATGTCTTGAACTATTTCTTCCAGTTCTGTTTCATTATGAGTGCATGTGGTTATTCTGTGCTGAATATAAAATAACAACACAGAGGCACAATTGAAACCCCTGCTGCTCATGTAAACATCTTTTCATTGAATTTTTGTTCAGACTGATATTTGAAAATCCATCTGTCTCCTACTTTTTAATATTTCAATTTATTTGTTCCTTTGTCGCTAGCGCCGAAGAGCCGATGCTCTCGCGAGCAGATAAGGTTACTTCATAATGAATGTGAAGCGCTGATGAATGGAGAGATCTCTGACAAGCTTTTCTCAATAAAACCTATCAAACACCTCCATCAGACACAGGAATGAGGCTGATGATACCTTTGATCCCATCTGTTCGTTTCCCTCCACATCGAAGACGAGTTTAATAAGGTTGTTGCTCGCTGAAACTCTCCTGCTTTGGGATTTCTGAACAATATTCAGCAGTAGGTGAAACATATTCCACCTCCCGCCCTTCACTCTCAAACTCTACTCAGTTGCCACATGCTGCTGCAGAGTAATGAAATGCTCCTTATTTCAAGGTCAACCGAGGAACAGGAGGTCATTTAATGGCCTTGTAGATGTCTGACTGATGCGGGATGTACGTCTGTCTCTTTCAAACTCATTTTCCCGTCCTTTCCTTTACTTGATTTCGGGTCAAATCCAAAGTGTTAAATAGCGACCTTCTGGACAGTTTATTCTGTCAAAGTGGGCCAAAACTGCAGGGACTGAGCACAGGTAAAGACCATCTGGCCTTTGAACAGTGACTAAGTAGACTGGAAGCTGGAAGCAGTAATCAGGTGTCCTGGGACTCGTAAAATAATTTGGTGATACTGTAGCAGCGGGAAATATGTGTCCCAATGTTGTGTTTCATCATATATCTTTACAGAATTAATGGAACCTAATGCTGAATGTTGACGCCATATGCCTACAGTATCTGTCTTTGTCTTTGTATGCAGCCTCCAAATGCTTTTTCTCTGCAGGATATACTTTTTTTTTTAACTTTAGGATGGTCCTCCATCCTTCCTCCAGATACTTTCTGCCGGGGGCATGCATCCACAAAATCCCACACTGTTATGGTCAGAGTTGGAGAGACAGTTAGAACATTACCTGAGGCACTTTTTCTACATCATTTCCGTCACTGTGTGTTGGTGGTGGATGGGGAGGCTGATGCATGTGTGGTGTGCTGTTGCACTCTGGTGGTCTTACATGGCATTTCACCAGCATTTAGAAGTCACGGAGCCACTGTTGAAACTCTCCACTTTACCTGCTGGGCAGTGAATATCCGGCATGAGCATCTTAACTGCAGTGGCATCTTAACATGTAGTTGACATGATGAACCTTCATCAATAACGAATGTGAACAGGCGTTGAGTGTGACTCCGATTCTACAAGGTGACGTCAGATGTCCAAGTATCATTGCTTATGTACTGCGACATATTATCTCCTTCTTAAGATTCTGTCTGGGACAGATTTCACACTTGGCCCAGGGAAAAGTGTGTCAGTGATGACAGAGCTGATATCCCCCACAAACACACACTCAGAGAGGGAGAGAGAAAACTACAGTAAACCAAAGTTCAGAGTTTTTTTTATTATAGAAAAATAGTTTGTATAAAAACAATTAAGTTATGAATTCCAGCAGCTGCTTTGTATTTTTTCCCTCTAATATAGCATATCTTGCCTTCAACACACTCTTGCTCACGCACGCACGCACACGCGCACACACACACACACGCACACACACGCGCACACACAGTTGGTCATTTCACAGTCCTTGAAGATCTCCTACAAACAGTAGTTCTAAATGTAGTCCCTAATGTCCTCTTCATCTGCCAGTCCATCTGACTTGACCTACTTCCCGTAGAACATCTCCATGAGCACCTCCTCGATGCTGACGGTCCCTATAACGGGTCTGAAGAAGAGCTGCGCGACCACCGGCGGGCTGATGGCCCTCAGCATGGACAGAGCTATGAGCAGCTTGGCGAACCGCGTCGTGTCCTCGCGGTGGATCAGCCGGACGTGCTCGTTCAGAGCCTGGTGCGCCTCCCGCCGCAGGGACTGGATGTAGTGGAGGCAGCGCAGACCCTCCACGTCTGGGGAGAAGATGGACATGACATGGTCAGGGAGATGGATACTGAACTACTAAGATGAGTGGAAAGAAAAGTTCCGTGTGGTTTCCATGGGCTGTAAATACGAGAGCATCAGCAGGTGTGTTACTCAGATCTGTCAAAGTAACAGATTATTGGAGGAGGATTGATGGCACCTTCAATATCTAAATGAAATGATACTCGTGAAAATGAAAATACTTGTTCTTTGATCCTTGTACGTCATATTGTGCATACGCACCAATAAAGTATATTAAAAAAGTAAAAGGCCAACGTAATATCCAAATAAACCAATAAATAAAAAAGAAAGCTAATCAATAAAAGCTCATAAGAATGCCCGATGCTAAACCCAGGCTATATTATATAGTCCGCTTTGTGAGTAGAATAAGTTCGATGCCCAGGTGTGAACTACCTACCTGGGTTGAACAGCACGGCTCCTTTCAGATACGCATACTCCTTCGTGCTGATATCTACACTCCAGCACTTCTTCAGGAAGGCTTTGATAGCATCGATATCCACGACGGAGACCCCGGCTGCCCCCCGGCTCTGGCCGGCCAGCCCCTCGCTCTGCCGGTCCGGTAAGCCCGTGAGGATGCGCTGCAGCATGCTGGGCTCCACGGTCTCCGTGGTGTCAAAGTCCACCCGGTCCTGCGCGAGTCCCAGCAAGAGCAGCGGCGCCCAGCAGCTCCGGATCAACGCCAGCTGGTCGTCCTCCGGCAGCTCGCGAAAACAGGGCACGTTTTTCACGAAGCGCAGCGTCTTCATCAGAACCGCCGAGGCGGCTTTGCACGTCACCTGCGGGGAGCGGAGGCTGCCGCTGCGCCGCGTGGAGCCGCAGGAGCACGCCTGCTGCCGGAGCTCGTGCAGCGAGGCGGCGGCGGAGAAGGAGGAGGAGGAGGTCTTGTGCAGCAAGTGTTGCAATGTTTGTTGTTGGGGATGTTGCAATGTTTGTTGTTGTTGATGTTCCTCGTCGCTCGCGAGGCTGTCACTCTTCAAGATGCTGTAGAGGATGCTGTTGTTGTTTCGCCCGCTGGCACCCCGGCAGCGGCAGCCCTCCAGCGCGGCCATGGCCGCTCTACATGGGCCGGAGCTCAGTGCGTCCCGCCGTCTCTTTGAAGCGCCGGAGGTCAGTGACAGAAGTAGCGCTGTTTTCTTAGACCCTGATGGCCCCGAGCACGTTTATATTAGCTCCTGTCTGTTCCCGCGCGTTGACAGCCTGTTCAGACTCTGCATAGTCCGCCTTCCCGATCTCAGGCACCTCCTCTTCCTCCACCTCCTCTTCTTTCTCGCTCTCTCTCTCTCTCTCTCTCTCTCTCTCTCTCTCTCTCTCTCACACACACACACACACACACACACACACACACACACACACACACACACACACCTATAAACACACACGTTTTAGGGCTCTCACATATTCAAGACACCCCACTAGGCAATAAAACACAATTACATTTTGCAAGAAGCCACTTCAGACTTCAATCCAAAAGCATGTTGCATCTCTTTTGCTCACATGGGAAAGTTTGAAACAAAGTCTGGTTAAAACACAATCTGTGACTCAGCCTGATGGCACAATGTGTCTGGAAACATCAAAGCTAAACACAAAATAAAGCAGCGGTCAACAGGCCTGGTTAATTGAACAGATAACGTTAATAATTGTGAGAGAGGAAGGAAAAGGCAGATAGAGGCAAAGACAGACAAGGACTCAGAGCCCAGTTCTATTCTTGGCACTACCTTGAGTCTCTGGCAGTGCTGTTTATCAGGCAGGAGCCGGTAAAAAATATAGGCCAGCGACAGATCTGAAGGCTTAATTATTTTAGGGACAATTTATATGATTTTCTATGAGAAAGAAGTAGGAAGAGCTGAGCTGTGAAGGCCAGCGTCCGACCTTGACTCGGACACACTGATATTGATTTAACCGTGAAAACAGGAGCTGGTGAATTATGATGTCATGACTCAATGCTCTCCTTGCTTCTGTCACTGAAGGAGGATGGGTGGGTGGGGGTGGGGGTGGGGGGGGGAGGAGTGGAGGTCAAGTGAATGAGAGAATGAGAAAGACAGGTCGGGATAAAGCAGATGAATTAGAGGTTTATCTTAATTGCTCCTAAGAGGGATCACAGGTTACGGCTCGGCTGCTGAGAGAAGTTGCCTGAACGAGAAAAACTGTGTGCTTATAGTGCAAAAGTTCTGAGTCCTGACTGATTATACAATGTATTGAGTTTCGGGCTGTTCCAACAAACAAATACTCGACATAATGTCAGACAAGGGTTGTCATAGAAGGTTGTCTTTGGTGTGGAGGATGACATTGAGTGCATGGCCATCATGAACTCACAGTAAGTGGGACCTCAGCGTCCCCTGTTTTTTTGCATCAAAGGACATGGCTATGAATGGAGGCAGGATGAAAAACTTCTGCAGGAGTACTGGAGCATTGCTCAGAGGCCGAATGTCTTTGTATTGATTTAACTGAGAGAGAAAACCGAGAGATTTTTCACATGTTTATATCAAGGACACCACGGGATAAACAGCCTTCACCCAGCCTGTCTCTTCTCCCGCTCAAGGCCCAGCCAGCGCAGGTTATAAAAATCCTACCGTCTCAAGGAGAGATTACATTATGTCTTGTTGCAAAAGCACAACGTTGAAAAGACATGCTACAGTGCTCTGTCTTTGTCTTGATCTCAGGTCCTCCTCTCTTGTCCCCTCATTTATTTCTCAAATTTGTGCAAGATGTACTTAAGTAGCTCTCCACTCCATCATCTTTCCTCGGACAGAGCTTATAAAGTACACCTGAAATGTTTATTTATTATAACAAACCACAGCGACCCTCAGCTTATGACGTGCACCCATATATTGTTCAGACCAACTGAGCTGTATTTTACATTCAGTGCAGATCCCAAAGTGTCCAAGGATACCAAATATGTCATGCTACCTTTTTGGGGAAATTTGTATACAACTATGCACACAAGCGACATTAAGAATATTTATATTTGATGAATGGAGAAGATTTTCTTTTGCAGTGTATTGTTGTAGGTAATGGGTCACAATCACATATTTTAGCACAACAATGGAATAACATCAATTAAATAAAAGTAAGAATACTAATATTTTTCCCTAAACTAAACACTACTTAAAGGTGCTCAAAATACAGTGCATGACTTTTACTTTTCTTGAGTGTAACTTAATTGATAAGAATATAGGAAAGGAATATATAAGAATGATGTTTCTGCCTATGCCTTTTCAGTCATATTGTGTACTAGATTGTTTATAGGCTTTATTCATTGTATTGTGTGTGATAACTGTATAAAACACGACTACTACTGCGACACTAAACAGAGCACAGATAACAGCACACAGCGGGGAGCGTCCTCTTCTCCTTAAGGTTTCAGTTCTGATTGTGTTGGTGTCACACATTGTTTCTCTCTGAGCTTTGTCAGAAATACAACAGTAGAGTGTTTCTGTTTACGGCGCAACCAAACTATTATTCATGTTAGTTGTGTTAAATAATAACAGGCTAGACACATTTACTTTAGCTTTTTTAATAGGCCTTTAATTATAAAACACCGTTTCCAGCCTTGCGAGCTGAAAAAGGACAGTGGCAAGGTTTTAGACGGCAGCGATTACGTACCAAAAAATTGGACAATAACTTTTGAAGAGAGCCTTGGTGAATTATATGGATTAAATCAAGATGACACGCCTGTTAAAATCAGTTTTCACCTTCTTAAAGTGAGTGCTGTATTGGAGGACAATGTGTCTTTGACAATACAAAACGTAAACCCGAGGAAGACGTTTAACAGTTTAAGCGTTGAAGGTTTGGCTCTAACATCCAAAACACATACTGTATACTCGACTAATCAGCAAAAATAGTTTTGCTCTCTAGAAGCTGTACCATCAACTAAAGAAGCCACAATCGCAGTATCAGCTTCGTAGGTGCAGCTTGTGCTGTTTTCTGTGATATAAAGCAGTCTCTTTCCGTGGCCCAGTGCCTGCTGGTCCCAAACCCAGTTTAAAGTGGCGTAGCACGAGGAGGTCCCCTCACAGCCCGATCACATAACGTTCAGGATGTGAACTTCCCACCAAACCACCAGCAGCCTGTTTGTGTTTGTATACAGTAAACTGTCCTATTTCAACATTTTAAATACTAGTTTAACCCAAGACTCCTCTGAATTGGTGATGTTTGCTAAATTTACCCAACCGCAGATGCAAAAGTGTATTTTTATAATGTAATGAGAAAAAACAAGGCTCTCTTCCCTCGCTCAACTCCAATCTGACATATAAGCACACACAATCCCAAAAGGAGTTTATATGTTTAAACACACACACACACACACACATACACACACAAATTTGTCTGTCTGTGATTTGCACTTCTGAAATTAATTGCCGTGACACTCAGACAGAGTTAGACGGCATCAGCTGCAACTGTGTGTCTAGTGCTGAAATCTAGAGCAAGGCCAGCACCGGAGAAGCTATCTGCTCAGACGAGGGCATGGGAACGTGGGAGCAGAGCACATGCATCAGAGTGGGAAGGAAAGAACCATTAAAAGTAGACGATTTAGATTTTGTACATTTTCAGTGACACTAGGTTTCGTAAAAATGTTGCCGTCCGTCCGAACATCCACTAGTTTTTCTCACAACTTCTAAAAAGGAACTTCTGCGAATACACACTTCATACATCACTTCAACGAATACATTTGAAACTCTTTCTCAATACATGCAAATTGTTTAAGAAAATACACAGAACGTCTTCAATAAGTGAGCATTGTTATGTTAAGTGAATTTGCAGGAGTACACATTTCCTGAAGGCTGATCACACAAATTAAATTCAGAGGTTGCCGTGACCCAAGAAGACAGCTCTTTGGCACATTCAGTCGAGCCAGCCTTGAAACACAAGTGTGGAGGAAAACACAAGTTTTTTTTTTACCAAACACTATGGGCTTAGTCACCCAAAGACACTCCAAGACAGGTCTCAGAAACTTAAGAGGACAACTTCGTATGATTCAAGGCTTTGCATTAAATGGCTCCCCTGGAAACGTCTTGCACTGCATTGTTTGTTGGTTTGTTGGGCGCTCTTCTGGCGGTTGCTATAGTGACTGCCTCCATTTTCTCTCTGAGGCTGCTCACATAAAGGGCTGCGTCCTTGTCTCCATAATAGTTACAAATTGAATACTGCACTTCCAAGGACTCATGTCACCAACTTACAGCAGAGTGAAAGTGTGTGTGTGTGTGTGTGTGTGTGTGTGTGTGTGTGTGTGTGTGTGTGTGTGTGTGTGTGTGTGTGTGTGTGTGTGTGTGTGTGTGTGTGTGTGTTGGAGAGGAAGAAAGGTGACAAGTTTCCTTAAGACGTGATGCGAGGTAAAATGTACAGGTTTCCTATTTTTACTTTGTCTTGATTTATTTTGTAAATCAGACAATACGAAAGAGAATACAACTACGCAAACAGCACAAACCCTGAAATATGTGTGAAAAAAACTAAATGCTGAAATACGCAACAAAGGTAGAAAGACGAGCATGTTGGGTTGAGTCTCCCCTGCTGTGATAATGGCTCAACAGACTGATATGCTGCATTAGTTGCCCCCTTGTTTTTTTGCAAATTACTTAGTTTATCCTGATTTAAATGTAAATATCCTTTATGGTTCGGCTATTTTTCTGCACATTTTTTTTAAATGATATGTTTTCAAACTAATAAAATACTTGTTTAATGTTAAACACAGAAAGGCGATGAGGTGCAGCACTTTTTTTCTGTGAAGGTGCTTTGGTTGTGTCTGGTTGCTATGATACGGACTATCCGCAGCAGTAAAAAAAATGGCATTGAGTACTTGCTCTGGATGAAGGGAAGGCTGAAGCACATAGGCAGCGAGGACGGACCTTCCTCTTCAAGCATTGCTTTTGTTGAGCAAGTAAAGTTTATGTGTAGGATGTGAATGTTGGTCTTTTGTGGTATTCGTCCCATCCTTCATTGTCGATGTGATTGGACGGCAAGGTAAAAAGTGACGAGCGCAGCGTTTTACCCAAAGTTTAACATTATTTAACCTTCAGCCATCAGAAAAAAACACCAAAGCGCAGAAAAGACGCTCAGCGCCTTGTCACGCTGATGCCGTAAAGTGTAAATACGCGGCACTCCCATTGCAAGGAATAAACAAAGACAAAAACATGAACATAGCAATTGCCATCCCCTATTATTATTATTTAATACATTATTTAGTTATTGTAATATACCATAGTATTTTTGTTATTGTAATATACCTTAAAATTGCCTGTTATCTACGGAATAGAAAAAACTGCCATATGTGTGTGTTTGTGTGTTAAAGGTACAGACAACATATGTTAATTTTTTATAATCAAAGGACATTATCTTAAAAGATTACAAATTATGTTATTATCCATTTAGTTGTTAATTTAACATGCTATACTGCTGCTGACATGTAATCTAACATGCTTTAATGATATAACATATTATAGTTACATGCATTTTCTGTTCTCCTTTCTTTAAACACGTTGAAAACTGTAGACCCCATATGGGGTCTAGACCTCTTTTCCCCTGTGTTTGAGTCGTCATATAAACCCCAAATGAATTCCAATACTTGTGTTTATTGTATGTATTTGTTCAGCAAAGTTGTAAAGATCGCATAGGTCTGCCTCTGCTACAGCACTACTAAAAGAAGAAACCTGGTTGTTTATTTTCTTTTATACTTAAGTGCTGTAACTGGAATGTTATCGGTGGCCTGAACAGGGACACGGGTTTAAATGGGACCGTTTATTATTTGTTATTGTTATTACTTTTATTTGGCGTGTGTATTTAAGGTGACCGGGGGGAAGTGACGCTAGGGTTTTGTTTTCGGATCGGAGTTCTGACGGGCGGGCAGACAGCACTCAGTGGATGCAGGACGGCACTACGGCGACTGCCCTGTGGGATTTTACGAACCCAGCGGGGGTGGATTTACCAACAGAGGACTGCGCCGAAAGCTGAAGCACTGGGCCCAGCTGCTGGGAGGACTGCCGTAAGGTAGCGCGGGGCAGGCGGACGCGGCGACTCTCTCTCGCCACGTCTCCGGCCGACGCGGAGCTGTGCGTGCCGACTTTGGGGGGGGATTTCTTTCGTCTCTGGACGCTACTTCCTGGACGCTAAGTAACTTCGGGACTGTTGGGAGCTGGGGATTAAGTTGTGTTTTGGGGGAGGGGTTAATTGTTTGTGTTATGTGTCTTGCTTTGTGGCATTGAATTTAGTTTGGTAATAACACCCAGACTCACAACCGACTGTTTGTTTCCGTGTGCTTTTGTTTCCATTTGTTACGCAATCCGGGGGCAGCGATTTACAGGTATTAGCAACATGTCCTTTTAATTTAGCGTTGTGCTTTTCCCCCTCGATTTAAGGCTGAGGGCGAATTGTTACAAAGTCTTGGAAAAAAAATCACTTTTAAAAGATATTTTGATCATAACTATAAACATCCAGCATGAGTATGAGCAAGGTGTATCAAAAAGGAGTCCTCGAGAGTTCCAGAGTAAAAAAAAAAGTATTGTTCGGTGCCGTAACAACATCCCACAGACTAATAGTGCACCTTTTTAGAAAGATTAAGATCTAAAGCATCGACATCTGCAACAATACACACAATCCAGGAAAGCATTGGCATGTTAGGAAGCATATTCAGTCAAAAAAAATTGTTTTTCGGTTAAAAAATTTAAAAACTACCCACTTTGTGCCAAGACAGTGTCTGATTCAGTCGAGCCTACTATCCGCATGTGCCGTATGACGCGGTCTACGCAGCATTAACGGACCAATGAGACCGTAGGATTTGAAATCGCCCGCAGTGAGAGAAAAAAAAAGTCTTGCCGTGTTTGTAAATGTAGCAATACTAATAGGGGGTTTGTAAGGACATGTCCTGCTTTGTTAGACTCCCACAGGCCCGTACGGTTACAGGGTTGTGTCTTTGACTGAAATCCAACATTGTAAGCGCTACTTATAAACGTTTTAGTGAAACGTTAAAATCACCACAGCAAGTTAGGGAGTTTACGTAAATAATTAAACCTAACGATCATTCACATTATGTTGTTAATCTCACAAGAGTTACGGTATTTTAGCAATTTTAATTAATTTAATCAACCATGTGGTTGCGGAGATATGCAAGGTGCCGTTTTTAAAAACACATTCTTTTTTTCGCGGAAAAAGAGGCAAAATGGGGCGATGTTGAACAGGTGGCTTTTGCCCCTTTTTTATAATCCGTTCAGTAATCCATCCATGATCCAGTTGGACGCTGCAGTGGTTTACACACGTTGCTAAAACATGAGCAAATATAGCATTTGATGAGAACTAATGGCGATGCCTGAGGGGGAACCGGAGGACAGGCGTAGCATCAGCGGTAACTGCTAGAGACGCCTGCCGAGTTCGTCCATTATAATCAACTGAAGCGTCGACTCTACACTGACCACGAAAGCCCCTGGCACTCCTCCTGGGGTTTGGTAAAGGCGGCAACCTCCAGTTCTGCCGATTGAAGCCAATGTGGAAGTGTCTTAAAACCTGCATTCTCTCTACTGACCAATAGGGGGTGACTCCAACGGCAGTCTATGAGAAAATGACCCTACTTGATTTATCAGTAAACATTGTAAACATGAATTTATGGTCTCAATCTTTTGTTTCACGTCTTCTTCAATACAGTATGATGTTCATTATTAATGACCGATAGCGAGGCCTGCTGTTGGAAAACGGTATGGCATGCACGGAAACGCTCACATTTGAGCACGGAACTCTCACACATTGCTTCCCCCGGCTGTGGATCCTGGGCGTTTAGAAATCGATTTTAAAAACACCCCCCTCCTACCCTCTACCTAGTTTCATGTTTGTTAACCTTGTGTTGTCTTGGGGTCAAAATGACCCATCAACACACATACATATACACTCGTACATGGGTCATTTTGACCCCAAGACAACACAAGGGTTAAATGATGGTCCCATTTAGAGTTAAATGGACCTTTCGGCGGGCTAACTGAGAATGACTTCTGTTCGTTCACCAGTTGCAAAAAGTCAAGATGGTGACGGCCAAATCAAACTTGAGGCTTCATAGCGGCAGTCCACAATCAAATGGGTGACGTCCCAATGACTACTTCCACTTCCTCTATACAGTCTTTTGGTATCACCGCACAGAAGCAAACAGAATGTGGCCTCTTTCTCCTCCGCTGAGCTTTAACCTGAAGTTAGTTCAGTGGTGCTAGATGAGCTAGCAGTAGATGCATGCTTCCTTCTGCGTGGGGATACAGTGCGGTGTAGTTCATCCATCCAGCCATTATCGTTATCCGCTTATCCTGTTCAGGGTCACAGGGGACATTGAGGGTGTGGGCAGGCAGGGTACACCCTGGACCGGTCGCCAGACTATATGTGCCACTACACTGCAAAAACAGCCCTTCTAGAAAGAAGCAAAAAATTATTATATTCGATCAAATCATCCTATATCAAGCAAAAAAATCTGCCAATGGGGTGAGCTTTTTCTGCTTGACAAGATTTCTTAAAATAAGCCCAAAATTCTTGGCTCTGAAAGACTAAAATGAGACTTTAAACCTGACAGAAAATCTTAAATTAACCCGAATTCTTCTAAAACAAGCAATGCCATGCAGTTTTCATTCAGCATGGTTATTTGTATTATGTTGTGTGTTGTATAGACCAGTCTGCTGTCATCTTAATATGTTAGATATGAAGCAGCAGGTTCTGCCCTGCAATGAAAATAATAATAATAATTTAAAAAAAACTTTAATTGTCCTTGTTTCATGGCATTCTTAAATTGAGAAGTTGTGCAAATGGCCTTACTCTTAAAATAAGGCAAATAATCTTGTCACTGCACTGGGTTTTATTGTAAAACATTGTTATACTCAGTTTCTGGTTCATTCTAGCTCAAAATTAGCTGGTATATCTTATCAAGAAAAAGTAAGGCATACTTTCTTAAAATGAGATAATCTTTCTAATCAAAACATGCTTGACAAGATTATTATTCTTTTTGGGCAAAAAAATAAGACTTATTTTCTTGATACAAGGCTTTTTTTTACTTTCTTGAAACTCCTTTTTTGCAGTGTACAACAGCGATGTCATAGGGTCCTAGAGTACAACTGTGCATCTCTGCTCAGGGGATCAGGTGTAAACTTGGTTTCAGTGATGCACGGCTTTTGATTTGACCGCACAATCCTACCTCAAGTTCTGAATCGCTACTCGCAGTCTTCTACGTGGAGTTGGCTCAGTTGTCGTTGAGCAACTCTTTGTGTCCAAGAAATTGTCCTATTTAATTACCTAGAAATCAGGCTTACAAAGCAATATAGCCGACAGTCCAGGGTTCGCAGTCCTGTCCGTGGTTACACATTGGCAAAAAAACAACAACATTTTGGTTAAAGTAAAGAAAGATTGATGTTTCGTGGTTGTGTCTGCATGAAACCAGACCTTGATCTTTCCCGAACCAAGTACAGCCAGTGCCTACATAATCACGATCAGATTTCCAGTTTTAAAGTAAGCAGTGTGTCGTAACCCCGTAAATTAATAAAAGCAGCTCAGTGGCGCACACAACCTCTCTTTGAACAAACACAGCTTTGCTCATTGTTTACCTCAGCTGTGAACCTCTCACTGAATGTGGGTAAACAGCACACACACACATATGCACGCTGTCTATTTGCCTCCTCTTGTAGCACTGTTCAAGGTTGGTATATAAACACAAGGTCACCCTGCTTACAACAAACAAAGCAGCAGATATACTAGCTTTTAGGCCAGGCACAAATCATTTTGCTCTTGCGGTTCACTGCTGTGTTGTGTTCTAACATGTTGTGATTGTATGTTGCATTGTGTCATGTTGCATGGCATTGTCTTGTGTTAATTGTGCATGGTGATAGCATTCTTCTTCTTTTTTTTATCCTGCAACATGGAGGTCTGAGAATTTTGTTTGTTTTTCAACGTTATCTTTATAACTCATTTGCAAACGTTTTGAGGGTTTAGTGTTGTGCATTTAAAGCCAGCATCGTATATTCATTCTATACACATAGTGACTGTGTTTGTGATACAGGGTGGTATCTCAGTGGAGAAGCCAAAACAAATCGTAAAAGATTTGATATTTGGAGCATTTTAAACTGTATAGTTTAAAACAACAAGTCAGTTGTTCTACACAGTCTCAGATAACAAGGTGTTGTCATATTTTCAATTGAGGAGTCGTTGTAGCCAATACCGAACATTTTTTAAACAATGTTCAGCTCTGTATAAAGGCCGTCTTTAACTGCGAGCCCAGTCCTAGGTGGATACAAGGAGTGATGAGCCACAGTGACATCAATCTGGGGCATGATGCCCCTCAAACTGCAGCCTCAGGCCAACCTCCCCCCTAACATGGGAGTCTTGAGTTCTGACAGACCGCTTGGCATCCAGCTGCCAATAAGAACCACCTGTGTGTTGACGCTGTATTATGTTTTCACGTATACGTCTTCGTCTTTTCATCGTGCAGCCATTTGGACATGCATCGCGTGAACACTAATTAAGCGTAACCCAGCTTTATTTATTCACAATTTATTTTTGAGCTAAATTACATTACATTGCATTTAGCTGACGCTTTTATCCAAAGCGATTTACATGTGTTACTCTATACACCGTAGACACAGCAACGGGGAATTCAGGGTTAAGTGTCTTGCTCAAGGACACATGGACATGGACTGGCGGAGCCGGGGCTCGAACTACCAATTGAAAGACGGGCATGCTAACCACTGAGCCACAGTCGCCCAACTGAATAGAATCTATTCGGGAAACCTCATAGTTTGCCAAACAGTGTGGAGTCCGGAGAGAGGGCATGTAGTTTTACCCAAAAATGACTGAGATCGCGATCTGCTGTGTGGACTGCTTGTCTAAAGACTCGGACACTGCGTCTTCTGTGCCCTCAAATTCATTTTTGTCAATGTAGGCTAGCGTTCCCAAGCACCTATTTTTCAGAGTCTGCTTTTAACTACAACTACTCCTGATGCCTTTGCTATAGTAAGATTCGTAATATCGTTTGAACAAGAGTTAAACGTTTGTGTTCGTACACATTTGTACGAGTGACCCCCCTTCATATACATAGTTATTTGAGCGATAATATAAACACACACACACACAAACAACATCAACACACAATTCCACATTCTCTCACACAGAGCAAGCGTTAACAGTTTTCTGCTGATTTCATGACTTGTACCTTGTTCTTTATCTTTATAATCTCATTATTACCCGACGCTTTGGCAATAGTGTCCTTGTTACATTCACGGCGATAAAGAATATTTCATTTAATTAGAGAATATTGATTATAGTGACTTTAAATTAAACGTCCTGAAAGCACAAACCTGGTGCACACAAAGTCAGACTTGAAGGATTAAGATAACTCATTATTGCCTTTGTCATAATCACACAAACAAATACAGATGAACCCTCCACAACTGATGAGGGAGTGAGCGAGAGGCAGTGCAGAGGCGGGACACTGCAGCTGTAATGTCCTTGTTGTGGATAAATTGTGTGTTGAACATAAGCCACTGGGATGTGAGCTAATTAGCCAAGGTTGGGTGGGACCCGGGGGGGGGTGGAGGAGGAGGGGGCTGCCAAGGTCAAACCCATGAGTGTGCACGTGCTACCGATTCCATACAGCAAGTCCCCCAGTGCCACTCTTGATGGGTTCCCTTCATTCAGTCTCCTCACTATTAAGACCTTCACGTTGGCCAAACACACCCTTCGTTCCCGTTATCTCACTCTTGTCTTACAGCAAGCCACAAAGAATTTACTCGACAGTTGTGTCACGTAAATGCATTTAGACAAAACGGCGATTAAAATGCAGATTGCCTCACCTGACTCCTTCTTATGCGTATCCCATTTACCTGCCTTTATCCCTCTCTTGACCTTTTATTTTTGATCTCTGCTTGCCCTTGCCGATCTATTCAGATCATTTGAATGTATGTCACACAATGAAATAATGTTGCTTTTTGCTTATGAAGACACGTGTGTGTGTGTGTGTGTGTGTGTGTGTGTGTGTGTGTGTGTGTGTGTGTGTGTGTGTGTGTGTGTGTGTGTGTGTGTGTGATGAGATGTGTGGAAAGGCTACTGAGTGAAATATGAACTACTGCGTCTGCGGAGCAATAATTTATGTCCATCCTATCTCAGTCTTTATTGGTCTCACAGTGACTACAGTATGAATATTTTTGCTTCACCGCATATCGAGGACAGGGTCATGTTTGCATAAGGAAGTAAATTATGACACTAATAACAATGTCGGCGTGCCAGGAAGAGTCGTGGGAGGAGATGAGGGTGAGTGGAAAACAAGCTAAGGTTAACATATAGGGAAGTCCAAGGTGAGGGAAAAGACATCGTTGGGTGAAATAAACATTTGAAATAAGAATAAGGTGAATAAAGAAGTATGAATAGTCTTTTCTCTTTGACTGATGAAATGCAGTGAGAAAAATTCTCATTAAATTTGTCAGTGAGGTGTCCTTCATTTGAGACTTGCGCACCTTGAGCAACAACAAACACATTTTCAGACTTCTCTAAGTGACTCGTCGGCAGGCGGTGAGTCATGCTGTCTGACTTTGCTTCTGTGATACTTGTGTGATTAAAGATCCGTAAGGCCTTGAAAACGCAATGTTTTCTTTCTTTTAATATGTCAACTTTCTTCTTTGGAGTTGAAGCTGTGAAATTACTCATCTGGAAACCTCAGAAATCACTTGAAAACTATGATTTTTCTCTTTGCATACTTCTGCTCCCCTGCATGTCTGAAGGCAATATAAGTTCTTCTCCTGACCCTGTCTCCTTCTTTTATGTATCTCTGTGCTACATGTATTTCATGATGACAATAGTTGCTTGTGATTCTTCAGATACATACTTAAAGATGTATAGAAAATACATATAACTGATGCTATTGCAGCGTTTTCGCTTATTGCAGCGTTTTAGCTATTGCAGCGTTTTTTACGCACGTAGCTCCTCACAGGATGCTGATTGGTCCGCGCCCTGGTGGTCCGGACACAAACACATTACGCGTGACAAACACATCCTGCTATTCTTGTTCAATATTGCAATAATTTGTCTGCCGTGCCAGGTAAATGTCAATATACTTCCAGATTTATTTTTAAGATATTTAAAATGTCATGCATGCTCTGTCTTTACTTTGAATGGTGACACAGTACTGGGCCACAACGACAGGTCAGATTCAGGTTAGGATACAGGCTCACTCTGACGAGAGGCGTGTATCTGTGTGTGTTGGAGCTTCATGACCAGATGTGTTGTGAGCACTGTTTGTGCTTTCACCGATGACTACTAATTGAGGTTTAAAGCATGACATATTTCACCCGTATGAATCTCACATTCTTTTATTACAAGATGTGTTTTTCCAATCAGGCGCCTTCCTTTCTACCCATTCAGGTGCATCCATTGGCCTTGCTTAACTAGATAAATTGATTTGGCACATCATTCTGCCTCCTCTTCACAATTTACTTGTACCTGTATAATTTTCCTCTCGTTTCAGTGTGTTTCTTTTATACATTTTCCCAAGGCCAAGGCCTCCGTTAAAGGCCAGTTGAGTTTGTTGAACTTCCTGTTTGTGATAGATCCTCTGTTGCTGAGCTACCTCTGCAGGCAATACATTGTATATATGCATCTTTACACTCTATTTTATTTGTATCAGTCAAGTCTGACTGTCACAGAAAGGAGCCGAATCATTTCTTTAAAGAAAATTATGAGTTGAAATTTATCTAATTGCTTCTCAGCAATAAAGGCTTAACTAGCAATATTTGACAGACCATATTTGTGACATAATTAGTTTGATAATGAAGTACAACGGGAACTGAATTGATGTGGGCCTAAAGACACCACCTTCAAGCCAAATGTTTTATAGAGCGGGTCCAAGTTAAACTCCAGCTCTACGGTCAGTTTATATTGTGCTTATTGCTAAATAAATGTATACTTAATGTGTATATATACAGTAATAGGGGGGCAATAGGGGCTCAGAGCTAATTTTTGTCCCTTGGCAGGTAAAAGTACTCAAGTCTATATTTTTCCTTTACTTCACTTCAGTTACCTTTTGTATCAAAATGAACTTTCACTAAAAGCCTTGTGTAACAACTCAGTGTTAACCCCGTGAGTTTCGGCGGCACAAAGGCGACACACTCTGGATCCGCGGTTGGTAACAAGCTTTATTATTGTCTGCACCGCTGACTCGGGTGCGCTCTCGGCCTCGCCCCTGAGCGCATCTGCTCGCTTCTCTCTGCTCCGCTGTCTTGGGTTTGTCTACGTCGCCTTGCCTCACCGCTCTCTTTCTCCCATTCATCAGACGCTACTCCTGTTTTCACGGGGAGACACACACACACACACACACAATTGCCCCCAGCTGCGGCTGATTACCTCATCACGGCACCTGTTCCCTTGAACCACACCCTCGCTCAATTCCCTCCGCAGCTGAGCTAACCCCGCCCCGCCGCCACACCTTGAATTCCAATCGCTAACTTCTCCTGACTATTTGGCTCCATATGTGCTTATTTTCATAAAGTATCTACATGTTAGACATTATGGTGAACATCTCTTAGATGTGAGGGAGTTATTATTAAAAAAATATGTGATTAATCAAAAGTTGAAACCACTGGGGCCCGCTCACGTGCACTAACATGCACTAAAAGTACACGCTGCTGGCTTGATTATGTAAACAGGGCAAGGAGAAGCTCTGATAACAAA
This sequence comes from Myoxocephalus aenaeus, assembly GCA_038501785.1. Classification (NCBI taxonomy): domain Eukaryota; kingdom Metazoa; phylum Chordata; class Actinopteri; order Perciformes; family Cottidae; genus Myoxocephalus; species Myoxocephalus aenaeus. Next base: position 4,403,089 of record JBAMJR010000154.1, read on the forward strand.
TACAGACAGAGAGATTCATTCTCCGCTCAGGTAGGCATAATACTATACAGGACTGTCTCAGAAAATTAGAATATTGTGATAAAGTTCTTTATTTTCTGTAATGCAATTAAAAAAACAAAAATGTCATGCATTCTGGATTCATTACAAATCAACTGAAATATTGCAAGCCTTTTATTCTATTAATATTGCTGATTATGGCTTACAGCTTAAGAAAACTCAAATATCCTATCTCTAAATATTAGAATATTTCCTCAGACCAAGTAAAAAAAAAGATTGATAACAGCAAAACAAAATCAAACATTAGAAAATGTCCATTAATGCACTCAGTACTTGGTTGGGAATCCTTTTGCACGGATTACAGCATCAATGCGGCGTGGCATGGAGGCAATCAGCCTGTGGCATTGCTGAGGTGTTATGGATGCCCAGGATGCTTCAATAGCGGCCTTTAGCTCATTTGCATTGTTGGGTCTGGTGTCTTTCAGCTTCCTCTTCACAATACCCCACAAATTCTCTATGGGGTTCAGGTCAGGGGAATTGGCAGGCCAATCGAGGACAGTAATGCCATGGGCAGTACACCAGTTACTGGTGGTTCTGGCACTGTGGGCAGGTGCCAGATCATGCTGGAAAATGAAATCCTCATCTCCATAGAGCTTTTCAGCAGACGGAAGCATGTAGTGCTCTAAAATCTCTTGGTACACAGCTGCATTTACTCTGGACTTGATGAAACACAGTGGACCAACGCCAGCAGCTGACATGGCTCCCCAAACCATCACTGACTGTGGGAACTTCACACTGGATTTCAAGCAACTTGGATTTTGCTCCTCTCCAGCCTTTCTCCAGACTCTGGCGCCTTGACTTCCAAATGAAATACAACACTTGCTTTCGTCTGAAAAGAGGACTTTGGACCACTCTGCAACTGTCCAGTGCTTCTTTTCCATAGCCCAAGTCAGACGCTTCTTCCGTTGTCTTGAGTTCAGAAGTGGCTTGACCATGGGAATACGGCTATTGTAGCCCATTTCCCGGACACGTCTGTGAACAGTGGCTTTTGATACCTAGACTCCAGCTTCAGTCCACTGTCTTTGAAGCTCCCCCAAATTCTGGAAGCGACTCTTCTTCACAATGCTGTTAAGGCTGCGGTCATCTCTCTTGGTTGTGCAGCGTTTCCTGCCACATTTCCCTCTTCCAACAGACGTTTTGTGGATGTGCTTTGACACTGCACTCTGTGAACAGCTTGCTCTTTGAGAAATTTCTTTTTGTGTCTTACCCTCCTGATGGAGGGTGTCAATGATGGTCCTCTGGACAGCAGTCAGATCAGCAGTCTTCCCCGTACTTGTGATTTAGTTTACTGAACCAAGCTGAGTGTTTTTCAAGGCTCAGGAAACCCTTGCAGGTGTTTCGAGTTAATTAGACGATTCAAGTGATTAGTTGAATACCCTACTAGTATACTTTTTCATGATATTCTAATATTTAGAGATAGGATATTTGAGTTTTCTTAAGCTGTAAGCCATAATCGGCAATATTAATAGAATAAAAGGCTTGCAATATTTCAGTTGATTTGTAATGAATCCAGAATGCATGACATTTTTGTTTTGTTAATTGCATTACAGAAAATAAAGAACTTTATCACAATATTCTAATTTTCTGAGACAGTCCTGTATATTTACATAGCTAATAGTTGTTTGCTGCTATATTAATGTTCAGAATGTAAATACAGTGACGTTTTCGTGGAGGTATTGAGAAGTAAACACGTTTTTTTTCACATCATTAACATGACTTAGTGAACGACAGAGATTTTATTGTTGTGCATATTTGATTTGCTTGTGCTTTAAACACCTAAACACGGAGGTGTTTTAATGTTCAGCTCAGATCCTCATCACCCTCATGAGATCTTTTTGCAGCAAGGCAGCACAAA